>CM035844.1:205691686-206129186 GCA_020510985.1 Pholidichthys leucotaenia
CTGCGTGGGTTTACTCCGGGATTTCTCCGGTTTCCTCCCACAGGCCAAAAACATGCAGGTTAGGTTAATTGGAGACTCTAAAGTGGCCCTAGGTGTGAATGTGTGTGTGAATGGTAAAGGGATAGCGCCGTACTGTGGCTGCTTCATCCATCCAGGTGGATGCCCTCAATTTCCCCTCTGGGGATCAATAAAGTATACAAAATCAAAATTAAAAAAAAAAAATCAAAATCAAGAAGAGAGAGTGCCTTTATTAACCACCAAAGTTCTAATTATCAACATCACTACCAGAAGAGATCAGCATTTGTACAGAGCCACTAGTCAAGTGCAAGACTTTCAAGTACCTAGGGTGTACTGTTTCAGAGAATGCTAGGCTGGAGGATGGACTATCTCTCAGAATGGGAAAAGCGAGCGCTGTGTTTGGAAACTTGAGGGAGAGACTGTGGAACAATCGACATGTGTCTATCCGTGTGAAATGCAAAGTGTACAGAGCGGCAGTACTGGCTACTCTATTGTACGGTGCTGAAACTTGGACTGTCTACAGAGTGCAGGTGAAGAAACTCCACGCGTACGTGATGAGACATCTTCAAGCCATAATGAACATCTCATGGAAAGACAAGATAGCCAGCATAGAAGTGTTGAAACGAGCTGGTCTACCATCAGTGGAGGACATGCTAATACAGATGAACCTGAGATTGCTCGGACATGTTGAGGATGGACCACCAGTGTCTCCCTCGGCAGTTACTCTACTCACAGTTATGCGAGGGCAAACACAATCAGGGTAGACCAAGGCTCAGATTTAAAGACACTGTAAAAAGAAACTTGAAGAAGTTGGACACAGACAGGAGTTCCTGGGAGCGGAAGGCTAAGGACAGAGCTGTGTGGAGGAATCTGATCAGACCTAAATGAAACAGTCATTGTCGCCCACGACAGACTGCTATGATGATGATCCTCTGCTTGGATAACTGAGCCCGGTTTTGAACCGAGTCCAACTCCAGACCCAGAAAGCAGATTTTCTGGGTGGGCATGAGGTGACTCTTCTGTTTATCACAAAACCTAGGGACTGCAGGTACGTCACCAGGAGCACTGTGTGTGCTCTAGCCTGATGAGCGGAGTTCACCAGAATTAATAAATCATCCAGGTAATCAAGGACCTGAATGCCCTGGCTTCTGAGGGGACTTAAGGCTGCCTCCAGACATTTGGTGAACACCTGAGGAGCAAGTGACAGGCCAACAGGAAGTACCTGATACTCGAATGTTACACCCTCGTACGCAATGCATAGAAACTGAGTGTGTTTGGGCCGGATTGGGATGTGGAAATAACCGTCCTTTTGGTCCACTGTGGTGAACCACACTTCTGGAAATACCGCCTGAATGACCTGATGTAGTGTAAGCATTTTGAAGTTGAATGACCTCAGGCATTTGTTTAACATCCTCAAATTCAAAGTGGGACGGAGACCCCCCGTCTCTCTTTGGAATGACAATGTAGCGATTGAAGTAACCTCTGTGGGTGTCCCTTAGAGGTGCAACTCTTATTGCTTGTTTCTCCAAGAAAGACTGAATCTCCTCTCTCATAGCTGGAGCAGAAGCTGGCGGTACAGTCGACGTTGTAATGCCTCTGAACGTAGGCGGGCGTCTTTTGGAGACTGTAGCCATTGACTACAATTCCCATCACCTATTGGAGTGCTGCGCATGCTCGCCACATCACTTCCCTGATGGAAAGTCTGCTAAGCATGTGCGTTTGTTGGCCAAGGGCACTCTTTACTGGATGACTGGGGATTGAAACAGCAATGTTCCTAACACACTGATTTTTCCCCACCTAATGTGATTGATTTTGTGATGTTGCAATCACGTCAAGTCACATGAAATCAGCCAGTCAGCGTGACTATTGTGCAACCTTGCAACTTTGTCCAATCACCGCAACTTCCCCGCAATTTTGGACAATCCTTGTCAACTTCCACCAATTTCACCAATCAAATTTGCCTCTGAGTGGTGCACAAACGCTCAGTCTAACCAGTCAAATGCATTGCTTCACCACGTTCACTTCCATATTTACAGTGAGTATTAACGGAACACATCAGTTAAAACAGAGTGTGGGTTTTAAAAAAAAAAAAAAAAAAAAAAAAAAAACAACACTCACCCACGAGGTTTCCAACAGTGTCCCTTACTCTGTCTTCCCCAGCCTGCTGGTGGATGTCTCGCCACTTTTCTGTCCTGACCATGGGTACAAAGTACCGGGTTTGTGTTGAAAAACCTCCGCCTGCCTCAAAAGCACTCCATCAAGGGAGCGTGCGTGAGGACAGACGCCATAAAACCACAAACAAAATGATCAAATCTAACAGTACAGCCAATGTTTGAACATTTTATACATCTATTCAAGTCAATTCAATTCATCTATCTATATAGCACCATTTCACAACAGCAGTCATCTCATAGCACTTTCAACTGTAGGGAAAACCCCCACAATTGCAGAAAGACCCCAGCAATCAGGTGATCCCCTGTGAGCAAGCACTTGCTGACGGTGGAGAGGAAAAACTCCCTTTTAACAGGAAGAAACCTCCAGCAGAACTAGGCTCAGGGAGGGGCAGTTTATTTATTTATTTAGCGAATGCAAAGTCCTTAAGCCAAGCAGATGCCTCCTGGTTTGCTGTATGGAGGGTGTGTAATCCTCCTTCCAGTCTTTGGAGCGGGCAAGCCTCTATGATGTGTTCCATAGTTTGCTCCTCTCCACATGCGCACAGTGGGCTAGGGCTACTGCCCCATCTGTGAAGGCTGGCCAAGCAGGGGCCATGTCCAGTCCTGAAGCGATTGAGTGTAGACCACTGTCTCCTTGGGAGGTTGGTGCCCGGGACCTGTTGGTTGGGGTTTATCACCAGCTGTTTGTTTGGGACCTCCTTGGTCTCCCATTCCTCTTGCCAAGCTGTCTGGATGGTAAAGTCAGCTGGGGGAGGGTTTTTCCAAATCGGCCGTCTGGATGAAAGTCGGGCAGTGGGTGGGGTGTAGATATCTGCATGGATTGGTAAGTGAGGAAAATCTTTAACTTTTTGGAGCATCCTTTGAGTTAATGCTGCTCGCCGGATGTGTGGAGGGGCTATGTTTGACAGTACAGAGAGCCAGGGGAGTGGTGTTGAGCGGATTGTTCCAGTTATAGTTCTCATGGTTGAGTTGAGCTGGGTGTCTACATGGGAGGGGCAGTCATCTGCTGCGACTGGCTGGGGGGTGAGGGGATAGAGAAGAAGAAAAGAACAGACATGTAGAGAGCAAACAGCACGATGGGGACTCAATCTATGGGAGAGAACAAACAAATGTTAATGACCAGCAAAAAAAAAAATATTTCATAGATAGTGAGGAAAGGAGTGAGGCCCAGTGCATTACTGGAGGTCCCCCGGCTGACTAAACCTATTAGCAGCATAACTAAGGGAGGGTTCAAAAACACATGATCCCTCCCTAATTGCAGGCTATATCAAAAAGGTAGGTTTTATCCCTATTCTTAAAAACAGAGATCGAGTCTGACTCCCGAATCCAGATTGGCAGCTGATTCCACAGGAGAGGAGCTTGATAACTGAAGGCTCTGCCTCCCATTGTACTTTTGGAGATTCTAGGTATTACAAGTAATCCTGCATTTTGGGAGCGTAATGCTCTGTTAGGATAATACGGTAGTATCAGATCTTTTAAATAAAAAGGAGCCTGATTGTTTAGAGCTTTGTAAGTAAGAAGAAGGATTTTAAACTTAATTCTAAATTCTATGGGAAGCCAATGAAGGGAGGCCAGAACTGGAGAGATATGATCTCTCTTTCTAGTACCTGTTAAAACTCTTGCTGCAGCATTTTGGATCAGCTGAAGACTTTTTAAAGATGTTTTAGGACAGCCTGATAAAGAATTACAATAATCTAATCTCGAGCTAACAAAAGCGTGGATCAGCTTCTCAGCATCACTCTGAGACAAGATGCTCCTAATCTTGTCAATATTACGCAAATGATAGAAGGCAGTCTTAGAAACAAATTTAATATGTGAATTGAAGGACAAATCCTGATCAAAAATAACTCCAAGGTTCCTCACAGAGCTATTAAGAGAAAGAGTAACTGCATCCAAACTGAAAGTTTGATTTGGAAAGGAATTTCTAAGGTTTTTTTGGACCAACAAGAATGACTTCAGTCTTATCTGAATTTAATAGCAGGAAATTACAAGTCATCCAAGCTTTGATTTCCTTAAGACAGGCTTCTAACTTGGCTAATTGATTACTATCATCTGGCTTCATTGACAGGTATAATTGTGTGTCATCTGCATAACAATGAAAATGTATACAGTGCTTTCTAATAATGTTGCCTAACGGAAGCATATATAAACTAAAAAGAGTAGGGCCTAGCACAGATCCCTGTGGAACTCCATGACTAAGCTTTGAGTTGAAAGAAAACTCATTTACATGAACTGGAACCTATCAGATAAATAAGATCTAAACCACTGCAACGAAGTTCCATTAAGTCCAACATAGTGTTCTAATCTATCAAGTAGAATATTATGATCGATAGTATCAAAAGCTGCACTAAGGTCTAAAAGGACAAGTACAGAAACTAGTCCATTATCAGATGCAATGAGGAAGTCATTAGTGACCTTCGCTAAGGCTGTTTCAGTACTATGATGGATTCTAAACCCAGATTGAAACTCTTCAAGTAAACCATTTCCCTGCAGGTGGTCAAATAATTGCGTAGCAACAACTCTTTCTAAGATTTTTGAAATGAAAGGGAGATTAGAGATTGGTCTATAGTTAGCTAAAGCTCCTGGATCTAGTGTTGGCTTTTTGAGTAAGGGTGTAATTACAGCCGTTTTAAAAGCCTGCAGTACATGGCCTAAAGTTAATGAAGAATTGATTATATGAAGAATAAAGAATAAGAATAAAGAAGTAGAATAAATGAGATCTAAACCACTGCAACAAAGTCCCATTAAGTCCAACATTGTGTTCTAATCTATTAAGTAGAATATTATGATCGATAATATCAAAAGCTGCACTAGGGTCTGAAAGTACAGAAATAAGTCCATTATCAGATGCGATAAGGAGGTCATTAGTGACCTTCACTAAGGCTGTTTCAGGACTATGATGGATTCTAAACCCAGAATGAAACTCTTCAAATAAACCATTTCCCTGCAAGTGGTCAAATAATTGCGTAGCAAAAACTTTATTTTTTAAATGAAAGACAGATTAAGAGATTGGTCTGTAGTTAGCTAAAACTCCTGGATCCAGCGTTGGCTTTTGGAGTAAGGGTTTAATTACAGCAGTTTTAAAAGCCTGTGGTACGTGGCCTAATGTTAATGAAGAATTGATTATTTGAAGAATAGAGCTACCAGTAAATGGGAAGACTTCTTTAAATAACCTGGTAGGAATAGGGTCTAAAAGACAAGTTGAAGGCGTGTATGAGGAAATTATTTTATCTAACTCTAAAAGGTCAACTGGAGTAAACTCATCCAAACATATCAATTGAAGGAGTTGTAGTAGTTACTGTATTTAAGTTTACGGAGGGAAAAATCTAACTGATTTTATCTCTGAGATGAATTTTTTTTATTAAAAAAGTTCATAAAGTCCTGACTAGTAAGCTCTAAGGGAGGGCAAGTGTAACGGTATACTTAATATGCTCCCTAAAATGGTATACCAGCCACTTGGACTCCTTTGACAGGTGTCGCAGCCTAATTGGAAGTTAGATCGACTGGGGAAGTAGAGTAGCCCATCAGGCAACAGAAGGAGCGAATAGGGTGAGAGAAGGCTGAGCTGATGGGGAGGCTGGGGCAGATCAAGGGGGAGACGCAGGGAGCCCAGAAAGAGCTGGAAGAGAAAACTCACAGGCTGCTGGAGAGAACAAGTAACAGGGTAGCCGAGAGTGTTTCAAAGTGTCACCAGGTTTGCACACAGGACTCGTGGGTTTTGAGTCAGAGCGTTAGCGCTACTTGCTTGCAGAAAACGGTACATCCCGTCGTCGGAGTGTTGGTTTTTTTGTTTTAGACAGCTTGAAGTTGCTTGTGGGTTTTGCTCGACAAGTTATTGTGTTAGCCCCGTCACGGCTTCCCTGCCCAACTGTTGCCCAGGACAAGAAGAGACTAACAGCTTAAGTGGCTCGCTGGTGGAGTGGACATTGACCCAGCGAGCAGGACTGTTGTTTCAAGTTTGTTTACATTAATCCAGCCACCTTCAGTCCTATAAATTACCCAGACAGAGGTGTATGGGTCAACTGTGCGTTTCTGCTAGTGAAAGTTAGGCTGTTCTGCAAAGATAGCACACGGAGTGCGTGCACTCGCCACCAGGTGGATTCCAGAAGATGCTAGTGGTTGCCACAGGCAGCCAGATCCCGGATTAAAGTGGGAGCTGGTGGGAGTTTTGCCCCTGCCATCCAGACGTCATTTCACCGATGCATCTCCTCTTCACCCTGTTATGTGTGGATGTGCCAGCTACTATATTCAGCCTAGTATAACTGTTCTAAATTTATCACTACACCACACGGGAGACCGAGGTAAAGCTTTGATTTTTTTTTTTTTTTTTTTTTTTTTTTTTTTTAAATTTGAACTGTGTGCCGTGTTACGGTCGGTATACCTCGTTAAAGACAGAGGACTGTAGAGCTGCCATTTTGGGACATTGAGGATTTAACCACACTAGGGACTGATAGCTGGTAGATGGTGGGAATGACCAGAGTGCTTCCGGTGGATTTTTTTGGAATTGTCTCTTAAGGACTCGAGTGACATCCTTTAGTTTTATTTGTGACTTTTTTTTGTGTTTGTGTGTGTGTGTGTGTGTGTGTGTGTGTGTGAATTTTCTTCTTTCTACAGTTCTGTTAATCTGAAAAGGAAGACTTCTGTTCCTGTTCATTTTTGTGGCCTTCAACATTATTACATTTTTTTTGTTGTTGTTTTACCTGGAACGATTTTGCTTGCTTCATTCCAGTTTTTAGGTGACAGAGTATTATCTTGTTTCCTTTTAGAGAGGGGAAAATTCTGACTGTTTTCAGCTAAGGTGTCAGGAGACTACTACTGATGCTGTGATTAAGGGTGACACCTGAGTTAAAATATTGGGAATTCTGATTACATTAATACAGCATGTTGTGGGGTCTGTCACTGTTGTGTTTATGCCATTAAGAACAAGGGTTCTCCTTAAAAAATAGCCAAAACTGTCTCACTTGAAGTTGTG
This sequence comes from Pholidichthys leucotaenia, assembly GCA_020510985.1. Classification (NCBI taxonomy): domain Eukaryota; kingdom Metazoa; phylum Chordata; class Actinopteri; order Cichliformes; family Pholidichthyidae; genus Pholidichthys; species Pholidichthys leucotaenia. Next base: position 205,698,851 of record CM035844.1, read on the forward strand.
GTATAGAACCATCTTTTGTGGAAGGAAGAGTTGCTCTGTGGTAGGGGCGCTCCACCTGTTTGCTAGAACTACAGGGAGAGACCCATCATCAGTTAGCTCTGTTGTTGCCAAGTAGCGCACTTTAGCAAGAAACCTCTGGCTATTAATGAGAGTTTGGGCCCTTGTAATCCACATTCACACCACCCTCCTCAAGCTAGAGAGTCCAGTCAAACAGATCACAACTCACCTACTGACGTGGGTACAGGGGCTACTGACACTGGGGTCTCAGACCTAGATCTGACATCCCGGTAGTCATCCAGGGCAGGTGTTTACAACTTCCCCCTACAAAGATAAGATAAGCCTTTATTAGTCCCACAACGGGGAAATTCCAGGATTGCAACAGCACAGGGATAGCAACACTCAGAGCAACAATCAGAAGGCAAGAAAAAAGCAAGCAAGCAAGAGCAGCTAATATACATATGTACATATTACTATAAAATATATATACACACACACACACACACACACACACACACACACACAGACAGTGCAGAGCATTGGAGCTGGATGGAATAAATATATGAATATATAAACAGTGCGGAGCATTGTAGCTAGATGGAATAAATATGTACTGTAGATATATAAACACCCACAGTACGGAGCATTGCAGCTAGGTGGAATAAATATGTAAATGTATAAACACACACAGTGCGGAGCAATGTAGCTAGATGGAATAATATGTAGATATATAAACACAGTGCGGAGCATTGTAGCTAGATGGAATAAATATATAAATATAAACACACCCAGTGCGGAGCATTGTAGCTAGATGGAATAAATATGTAAATATATAAACACAGTGCAGAGCAGTGTGTGGGGTCAAAGCGGGGTCATTTCCCGGTTACACTAGGATTGACAGTCCTGACTCTGTCAGCCTGGCTACAGTGCTGAAAAGAAACCTGGGATTATTCTTGTTCTCTTCTATTAATGCAGAATAATAACTTGTTCTAGTTTTTCTAAGATATCTTTTTATAAATTAAAAGATGATTTCTCCAAGCTAAATAGATTTCATGTAATTTAGTGGAATGCCATTTTTTCTAATTGATGAGTCTTCTGTTTTAAGCTACGAGTTTCTTTGTTGAACCAAGGAGTTAGAAATCTCTGATTAGACTTTCTTTTTTAAAGGGACCGACATGTTTAGAGTCTGATGCAGAAAAGCTGTAACACTATCTACTATGCTATCAATTACAGAAGGAGCAAGCTCTCCATAGCTTATTTCCATTGTGCTGACACATGGCATAGAGGAAACAAGCTGCATAAATTTGGTAACATCTGAGAGGCATCTGCTGTAGTAATATTTTTCTTTAGGAACCAAATAGAGTAAAATCAAAGGTTAACAGACAATGGTCTGACAGTACAGGGTTATGAGGAGAAACTACCAGATTTTCTCTATGCCATATGTCAGAACAAGGTCCTTAATATGACATTTAGGCAATCACTATCAACATCTACATGTACATTAAAGTCCCCTACTATAATTATTCTGATTTCAGCACTAAATCTGCTAAAAATTCGGCAAATTCGGATAAAAACTCTGAGTAGGACGAGGAAGGACAAACTATGGCAAATAAAACTGGGTTAAACCTAAAATTGCTAAAATACCCAATACTGAGGACCAGGCTCTCAAAGGAATTATAGGATTTTGACAGTTTAAATAACCAGAGGGAGTTTATTCATTCAAACCAACATAATCCTCTTGTCCTAACCAAGTCTCTGTAAGGGATATTAAATCAATCTGATGATCAATTAACAGATGATGGACTAGCAAAGACTTGGGAGTTAGAGACCTAATATTTAACAAACCACATTTAATTTTTAAATTATGAGGAGGAACAGAGGCCAAATCATTCAATTTAGAGGCTTCATGTTTAATTTGAAATTTACCAACTTTTTTGTTTAATCACTTTGGGATGCTTATACAGTGATCCCTCACTTATCGCGGTTAATGGGTTCCAGAACCGACCGCGAAAAGTGAAAAACCGTGAAGTAGCGTCACCCCTAATGACGTCACCCATAAATAACACATGTTCATTCTCTCACTCTCTCTCATATGATACGTGTGTGTGTGTGTGTGTGTGTGTAAGTGTACATACATACGTAGATGTAAATAAAGTGTACATAAATATGTTTTTAGAACTCTTATTTTTATAACAAGATACGTAACTCAAGATGAAGATTATTTACGTACTGCACAGGTTAATGAGAGCTTTCCTGCTCCTCAGGTGACGCCTCATCGTCAGGTGCTAGAGGCGCAGGATTGTCGAGGGCAGCTGCAGGAGGCGGCGTAGTGGCTCGACGGGAAGACTATTTCACACAAAGGGACAAGAGAACAGCGAAGAGTTCCACGCTGCGAGACTAGCGATAAAGAACAATGAATGCGGTCTTCCTTCGGTGGGTATGGGCGCTCTGCAGGGAGAAAGCTGGGTAAAACGTCTCGGCTAATCAGCTTGAGAGGTAAAACGTCTCGGCCAATCAGCTTGCGAGATTCCTGAGCAGTGAAGAGGTGGGCGGAGAGGAGTGGAGCGGTGGTCAGAGAGGTGGATTTTGCGTTGAGCGGCTCTCCGTGTTGATACCTGATGTTCTAATGTAGTCTCCCTGCCTTCTGCTAGCGCCCGCCCATTTTTTCCTCTCAATTTTGAATTTTTGATGAATATTTCTGAAAAATCCGCGATGCACTGAGGGCGCGAAAGGTGAAGCGCGAAGTAGCGAGGGATCACTGTATACAGATCAGCAGACACTCGGCACTCTTGTAACAACAATAACATACAATAATGGGCTCAGTATAAAATGGAACGCCACCACTTCCAAATGCTGGAATGAAGTGTGAGTGACGAGTTGACAATTGCTGATATAAGATGATTGTTACATGCCAGCAACCTTCTCAAAAAACTGTAAACATTCTTACGTATCAATTCGCCAAAAGACGGAATGTTCACAGACAAACATCTTGCTTGCACTCGACCTTCGTGGTACATCTAACAACCTTCTTAGGGAGTTATTATAAGCAATGCGGATTTTGTTCCTAACAGCAACATTGCTATTAAACCATAAAGGCGAGCAGTACATTGAGGTACAGAAGGTCTTGAACAACATACATTTGACATCAGGAGAACATCTATGGAAATTTCGCAACAGTAAATTTGTTTGAGCATACAGTTTCCTGAGATGCCTGTTACAATCAACATTGGTCTTGTCAGATTCAATCCACACACCTAGGTATTTGACTTTTTCAACAAAGTTCAAGCTATTACCACAGAGTGGCATAACAGGATTCGATGTATTGACACCCTTTGGTTTGAAAGCCATACACATAGATTTAGTACAGTTGAACAGGATGTCATTTTTTTCACCAAATTTTTCACATACCAAAAGGAGATGTTGCATCGCTGCAGTAGACAAACTTAACAGAGGTCATCAGCGTAGAAAATGTGATTTAACAGTGCACCGTTAAAGGAGCCGCCCACATTAGTATTGTTCAACAGTACACTGAGATCATCAACATAGACATTAAACAACAAGGGTGACAGTATACCACCTTGTTTAACACAGTTGGTCACATGAAATTTGGATGAGGTGACATTGCCCCATCTAACAACCATAGACTGCCTTCTGTACCAGTGTAGCAGGATGCTAACAATGTAAATAGGAATACCTCGATCGATCAGTTTTCTGAACAAACACCAGTGGTTAATCCTGTCAAAAGCTTTGCTAGCATCAAGGAACGTAGCATAGACACTAGTGGAGTGGTGTTTTATGAAAATATTTAGACCGGTTCGTGAGGAGTCGGCACACAGGAAAGGAATTCACACTGAGACAGACTGCTAGAATAAACCGTTTCTTTTATTCCCCACAGTATCTCCTTCACACAGAAATCATTGCATGTCACACATTTCCTTCACACAAGGATTAATGCATTTCATGTTATTCCATTAGCTCTTACCAATGATACAGATGACTGGAGAGCCAGCAGTCTAGAAGAAAGAGCGTTGATTTCTCTTAGCTGGACGTTTTGTGCAAAAAAACTCACAGCAGACTCTAAAATGTCAGGAAAATCCCTGCTTTTTAAAGGGCAAAGTTACGTGCACAACAGAGTTAGCCACTCTCTGTTGTCAGGCAACCTCCCCCTCCCGTCATAGAATCGCGTGGGGAGCGGGGAGGGCTAGTCCTCGCTCCCAAGCGATTGCTCTCTCTGACTCCCAAAACATACACGAACATCTGCTACATTTCACACACACACATATACACATGAGGAATAAAGGCACCTTTGTTTCATAAGCATAGTTGGAAGGAGTAACAGCTGTAAAGAGTAACAGTTTCTTAGGTCATACTGCCCAGGTCATGGTGTGCCTTAAGATAAATCCACCATGAGAAGAGAACTGGATTGTCAAAACATATTAAAAGCAACTGAGAAACAAATCAGGGCACACATTAAAAATACATTTATATTACAAGTGGCTTCTGAAGTAGTCAACAAATTCATGGAGTAGGTAAATAGCCTTGTCAGTTGAAAGAGCTGATTTGAAACCAAACTGATTGTCGTTTGTCCACAGATAATCCTCAATTCTGTTCAGGAATAAACCCTCTAACAGTTTAGATATAACATTTGCAATAGCTATAGGTCTGTAGTTGTTCATATCAGAAAGATTGGCACACTTGTTTTTCACTAAAGGAATAATAACAGAGTCCATCAACATATCTGGCATGTAACCATGAACAAGCATATAGTTAAAACACAATGACAACAGAATACACAAATTGAAATCAGCGTTTTGGAAATTTGGATAAAAATGATTCCAGATTGTTAGATAAGAGACACACCGTCCAAAGTAGGATGGACGCCATCTCGTCTAATAAGACCAGGATTTCCCCAAAATGAGTTCCGATTGTCTGTGTAGCCCACACCATTTGCAGGACACCACACAGACAGCCAGTGGTTGAAGGATGACAAGCGGCTAAACATGTCATCACTGGTCAGATTGGGGAGGGGCCCAGAGGATACTACACAGGCAGACATTGTTTTTGCAATGTCATACAAAACTTAATGTGAAATCGGTGTAACTTCCGACTGCTGGAGTCGGATGTCGTTAATGCCGGTGTGGATAACAATTGTGGAGTATTTACAGTTACTTTTAGCCAGCATTCTCAAATTTGACTTGATGTCGCCTGCTCTGGCCCCTGGAATGCATTTGACTATGGCCGCTGGAGTCTCTAGGTTTACATTTCTGACTACAGAGTCACCAATGATGAGTTTTTTCCTCAGCGGGTGTGTCGCTGAGTGGGGAAAAGCGATTAGAGACATGAACAGGTTGGCAGTAAACCAGGAGCTTGCGGCAATGCTTCCTTCTCACCGTCACCCACCCATTCTCTTCTGGCTGCTCAGGAGAGGTAGAGCCGGGGGATGGCAAGCAGGCCGCCCTATGCTAGGGTGCTCCGCTGCAGCTAAGGGGTGTCCATCATTATTAACTGGCGCAGACGGTGTTTCAATGCAGCAGAGATGGGATTCCAAATCACACAACCTCGGCTCGAGTGCCTCAAAAAGACAACATTTATTACAGTTTGTAGCCAAAGCTAGTGGCTAACAAACACCAATGAAAGGTGAACAGAAGGCTAAAGAGGGTGATTAGATGACACTGAGTGCACACACAGGTGCAAGAGGCTTAATAAACAGAAGTGCGAGGTGACGGTAGATGGAATAAAGGGATTAAAATATATTAAAGGCAATAATCCTCAGGGGATTGAGGAGAGGTACCCACAGACCAACGACACCACAGCCATCAACACAAAGTGACGATACATTACCACAGGAAGATCTGCTGCACAGCTGGACAATTGGCACTGGCATCTTTAGAGGTAAAATCATTACTACATCTTGTCAATGAGCTTTAAAGCTGTGAAACTCCAGTCTGGACATGGTCAAAGCCCCACTCCCCCCGGCCCGCTGTAAATGAAAGATATGTGTCTGAAGAAACAAGTGTGTGTGTCAAGATAGACGGGTCGGAGTTAGGCACGGAAAAGAAAGAATATTATCTGTAAAAAAAAAATTTCAGAAAAAAAGACTCCAATAGACAATACAGAGCAACAGAATAAATTATTTTTTCCTTTCCGCTCAGTACCGAGTGGTTGGGGACGATAGGGAGTTTTCAAATGAAGGTGCCACCAATAATTTCCAAATCTATGCTCTATAACATGCATTCAATGCAATTTAGCTGTTTTAATGGATATTGTGTTAAAGTTTGTATTTGCTGTTGCACAAAAGAGTTTCTGTATAGCAGAAGTTTCTGCTTAATTTACAGATCACTGTAATAGGAATTTTTTTCAATCCTGTGCTTTTCTTGTATTGTTATATAAAATATCACTGCAGTAAACTGGAAAAAACCATCTGCTTTAAAATTTGTAATTCTTCCCTCAACTTTTAGTGCAAAAAAACCCCAATTAAAACATCACAACTTTTAAAGAAAAGCTTTTGCAAATTCAGGCTTTTTGGGCCACACAATCATAAAAACATCCCGCAAAATCCTGGAGGGACTGAATGTGGAACATCCTTCTTAAGTAGTTTTCCTTTAATTGGGCTCACCTGCCAAACTAATTATGACAGGTGTCTGAGATTGATATCAGTGATGCAAAGAGCCCTGAGACGCAATACCATCCATGAGTTTAATTGAAAAACAAAAAACTGAATATTTATGACACTAAAATCCTATTTACAAAACTGGAACACGGTGTATGAGCCAAATAAAGTAAATAAAAGTAAATGTAAATATACACTACTGGTCAAAAAGTTTTAGAACACCCCAGTTTTTCCAGTTTTTCCTGAAATTTATACAGTGTGTTTCAACACCACTTGTATACAGACAGAGGGGGTTGTTAGTAATCAAGAAAAGTTGGGACACCTGTAGGAATTGGTAGCACCAACTTTCAAGGCTCGATCAACCCCCACTGCTGCAGAAGTTATTAACCCATTTCTTGTTCCCTGAAAAGGGCCTTTTTTATAATTTTGAAATGCACATTATTTTTCATTTTTGTGTAACCTTACCTTTTGTTTTAACCCGTCATTTCAGCACTGACCTTTGTACCATTTCAAGCTATTCACTGGATTTGAACTACTTGAATTTCAGTGAAACACTGGACCAATTGGGATGTTCTAAAACTTTTGACTGGTAGTGTGTGTGTGTGTGTGTGTGTGTGTGTGTATTTCCACATTTTATAGGATTTGAGTTATTCCCTATTACAAATATATATATATATATATACAGTATATATATATACACTACCGTTCAAAAGTTTGGGGTCACTTAGAAATTTCCTTATTTTTGAAAGAAAAGCACTTTTTTTCAATGAAGATAACTTTAAACTAATCAGAAATACACTCTATACATTGCTAATGTGGTAAATGACTATTCTAGCTGCAAATGTCTGGTTTTTGGTGCAATATCTAGATAGGTGTATAGAGGACCATTTCCAGCAACTATCACTCCAGTGTTCTAATGGTACAATGTGTTTGCTCATTGTGTCAGAAGGCTAATGGATGATTAGAAAACCCTTGTGCAATCATGTTAGGTCTGCAATGCTGTAATTGCTGCAAATGGAAGATTCTTTGACAAAAGCAAAGTTTGAAGGAAAAAATTATTTCAAATACAAATCATTAGTTCTAACCTAGTCAATGTCTTGACTATATTTTCTATTCATTTTACAACTCATGGTGGTAAATAAGTGTGACTTTTCATGGAAAACACAAAATAATTGTCTGGGTGACCCCAAACTTTTGAACGGTAGTGTGTATATATATATATATATATATATATATATATATATATATACACACACACACACACACATATTCCCTATTATATATATATATATATATATATATATATATATATATATATATATATATATATATCTCCACATTTTATAGGATTTGAGTTATTCCCTATTACAAAATTTTGGATATTGCCCCCCAAAACCCAGTAATGGACCCAGCTGCAATAATACTGATAGTGTCTCCCTCAATCTGGAGAAAATGTTCTGCTTATTGCCCCCCCCCCCGATTGATACACCTCTCTGACACATTCACCTGGATCCTCTTTCCAACCACTCTCAAAAAGAGTCCGTTTTACCATCAGTGATTCTACTGCTTCAAGTAAGCCAACTCCCTCTGATCATTCACCTCCACCTGTAATTATTAACAAATCTCTTACCTCTGCATTACCTCCACCACTTACATCTGTTTCTCCTCTCCAGGCATGCAGTCTCATCTGCCCAGTGAACAGCAGTACTTACTTTACAGCAGTAAAGTCAGAAACAGAAATATCTAAATAAATACATTTACTCGCTGCTACTATGAGTTGTGTCCTTGTGTTGACTCATCTTGGGTCTCCAGTCAGTTTGTTATACAGATCAGTTAGTAAACATGGAAAACATGCTGAAGGCCCTTAAATCATTCTCTGTATCTGCATTTAGTTTGAGTTCTCCCAGTTTCCCAAAATATTTTTCCCAGCTTGGAGAAATCCAACAAATACTCAAACATAATACAATTTTATTGTATCAACATGCAGAAGAGACCTGGGTAAGACAAATATTATTATGTAGGTATTTGGCAAACTGAAGTACAATTCAATAATCTTCTCAAAAACTGGCAAAGGAAAGAAAAAGAGAGAAATCTATTCTGATAAAGCGTGAGTCACTTTGGTCAGTCATGACATTTCTCTTACTCCTGAGGCTTCAAAATGATAAAGAGCTGCAACTGCGATCTCGATGCTTATCATGAAACTCTTTAAATGAGATTAACTGCTCGTTTGCACAGAACTGCCTAGACTATTAATATTTCCACAGGGATAGAAGCACATGGAGACAGACATTGCGTTCACACACAACACACTGAAAAATGAGTCAGAAACGATAAATGAGCTAATTTCCTGGGTCCTTTTGTTACTGAAAACACTGAGCAATCCAGAAGCAATAGAAAAACAGCTTCTTTATTAAAAACAGATTGTTTGACATGTCCTTGACCCGTCCCTCTTCTGACTCACTTGTAACTGGACTTAGCACAACTGCTCCCTCGTCATGTCGCTATCTCATTTGGAACTGGACCAAATCCAACCCTACAAGAAAACATATTGGAAAAGTGAGTATCTCAGGTATCTCTGCGAAATTACAACATGCATCCTCATTACAGACTTGATAAAGAGTGTGTGTGTGTGTGTGTGGGGGGGGGGGGGGGTTCAAATTGGTTTATAATCACCACAAATTCAGGATGTTGGTTCAAGTGTGCAACATGGTTTGCAGAGGAGATTGAATTTTTAGATTAGATCTTAGGCAAATTGTTTTTTTCTCCACTCTTGCTTTTCTCTTTTCCTAGCAGATTACACATTTTTATTGGATTTTACAGATGATACTTTATGTTCACAGGCTAATAAATTGTGCCCACATGTATTTTGAACAGTTATTAAAAAGGCTGCTGTTGTGTGTTGGGCAAATATTTAGCTTTAAAGAATTTTTAAAGATGCACTCCGGTGGATATAAATAAATAAATAAATAAATAAACTTTCATTGTCTTACAGAGACATGACACATTTAAATGATTTGCTCTTGAAATGTCTTGCAAGTGATAAAAATTGTCACAGACCTGTTAAGGAAAAAAAAATCCTCGATCTCTGGCACTGTCACTTTAAAGTTGGAATAATGCCCTGTTTTCATATAAATAAAACCTTCTACACTGGAACTTGCCAAGCAGTTTCACACATAACGGATCATGTCCATCAGCACCAGGTAAATCATTGTATTTTATACAAGAGTTTTATATCTAAGAGCACTGGCTTTGATTGGTTTTACTGAGTTTAGCAGCCCCAAAGCAGATGAAGTGATCCAGTGGTCAAAAAAGTAAAAAATACTGATGTTATGAAGGGATTTCATAACAGGAATGGTGTGATGGCATAGCTGGCCGGTGGCATCATCACGCCGACCTATATAGGGGAGAGTCGGCCATCTCACTGCCTCTTATTCGGTGACTCGTCCTCAGGGCATCTCAGGGAGCTGAGTGTCAAATTGCATTGTAATATTCAACAGTTGTTTGAGTTTGAGCACAGCATACTTGTCTGTCTTCATTCCAGGTTTGTGGGCATAACAACTGAAGTGTCCAAAAGAAAGTTGTGATAGTCCAGAAAAAAACCCAAAACAAAACTGCACTAAGGAAATGGTTTATAAGCTGAAGTTGCTTTTTTTTTTTGTTTTTTTTTTTAATAGCATTCAGTTCATTAGCATCATGCTGTCTTTATGTGGTTTGTGTCCTGGTCATGGCACATCAGGTCAACTCTTTATGATCGCAAGGATCCTCGAGGGTTTGTGGGAGTTTGCCCAACATGTGTTTTGTGGACTTGGAGAAAGTATTTGATCCCATCCCCTGTGGGTTCTTGTGCGGGGTGCTTTGGGAGCATGGGCTATCGGGCTTGTTGCTATGAGCTATCCAGTCCTTGTATGACCATTCTAAGAGGTTGGTTTGTATTGGCAACAATCAGTCAAACTTGTTCCCAGTGACAGCTGGACTTTGCCAGGGCTGTCCTTTGTCACCAATTCTGTTCATAATTTTTATGAATATGATTTCTGGGCACTTCACCAGTCCGCCAAGGTGAAGTGCAGAGGGAGCTGAGTTCTAAGGTTCTAAGGCAAAGCTGTTGATTTACCAATCAATCTACGTTCCTACTCTCACCTATGGTCATGAACTTTGGGTAATGACCGAAGGAACGAGATCGCGGATACAAGCGGCTGAAATGAGTTTTCTCCGTAGGATTGCTGGACTCACCCTCAGAGATAGGGTGAGGAGCTCATTCACCGGGAGAGGCTCAGAGTAGAACCGTTGCTCCTCCACATTGAAAGGAGTCAGTTGAGGTGGTATGGGCATCTGATTAGGATGCCTCCTGGACGCCTCCCACTTGAGGTGTTTCGGACACGTCCCACTGGGAGCAGACCCCGGGGCGGACCCAGGACTCGCTGGAGAGACTATGTCTCCCAGCTGGTCTGAGAACGCCTTGGAGCAGGTAGCTGAGGAGAGGGAAGTCTGGGCTTCTCTGCTTGAACTGCTGCCTCCGCGACCCGGACCTCCGGAAAAGTGGTAGAAGATGGATGGATGGATGGATTTCTGGGCACAGCCAAGGAATGGAAGGTTTCATGTTCAGTGACCACAGGATCTCATCTCTACTGTTTGTAGATGAAGTTGTCCTGTTAGCTTCATGTTAGCAATGATCTACATGTCTTACTGGAGTGATTTGATACTTTATTTATTTAGCGAATGCAAAGTCCTTAAGCCAAGCAGTTGCCTCCTGGTTTGCTGTATGGAGGGTGTGTAATCCTCCTTCCAGTCTTTGGAGTGGGCAAACCTCTATGATGTGTTCCATAGTTTGCTCCTCTCCACATGCGCACAGTGGGCTAGGGCTACTGCCCCATCTGTGAAGGCTGGCCAAGCAGGGGCCATGTCCAGTCCTGAAGCGATTGAGTGTAGACCACTGTCTCCTTGGGAGGTTGGTGCCCGGGACCTGTTGGTTGGGGTTTATCACCAGCTGTTTGTTTGGGACCTCCTTGGTCTCCCATTCCTCTTGCCAAGCTGTCTGGATGGTAAAGTCAGCTGGGGGAGGGTTTTTCCAAATCGGCCGTCTGGATGAAAGTCGAGCAGTGGGTGGGGTGTAGATATCTGCATGGATTGGTAAGTGAGGAAAATCTTTAACTTTTTGGAGCATCCTTTGAGTTAATGCTGCTCGCCGGATGTGTGGAGGGGCTATGTTTGACAGTACAGAGAGCCAGGGGAGTGGTGTTGAGCAGATTGTTCCAGTTATAGTTCTCATGGTTGAGTTGAGCTGGGTGTCTACATGGTGTGTGTAAGATGACCTGGACCAGACAGGGGCACAATATTCTGCTACAGAGTATGAAAGGGCCAGTGCTGAGGTGCGCAGGGTGGAGACTGCCGCCCCCCATTTTGCACCAGCGAGCTTGCAGAGCAGGTTGTTTCGTACTTTCACCTTAGCAGCCGTCCCCTTTAGATGTTCCTTGAAGGATAAGGTCCTATCAAGGGTCACTCCAAGATAAGTTGGATTTGGGGCATGCTTAAGCTTGAGTCCGCTCAGGTGGATGTTTAGTTCTCTGGCAGCTTTTGCATTGTGGAGATGGAATACACTGGAGACGGTTTTTGCTGGGCTTGGTTTTAGGCGCCAGATTTTGCAGAACTGGTCCAGTTTAGCAAGATCTTCCGTGAGCACCCGTTCCAGTGGTTCAAAGTCTGGTGCTTGGAATGCCAAACAGATGTCATCTGCATAGATGAATTTGCGGGATTTTGTAGTAGGCAGGTCATTTATGTAGAGGTTGAACAGAGTTGGAGCTAGAACTGAGCCTTGTGGGAGTCTGTTTTTCTGCATTCTCCATGCACTTGTGTTCTGACTAAGGTGGACTCTGAACCTTCGGTTGGTCAGCAGGGTTTTTATAATTGCTGTTGCCCAAGCAGGGATCGCCTTTATAAGTTTCAGGAGGAGGCCTTTGTGCCAGACCGTATCATAGGCGGCTGTAAGATCGAGAAACACAGCCCCTGTCTTCAGTCTGCTCTCGAAGCCATTTTCAATGAAGGTGGTTAGGGCCAGTACTTGTTCTCCTGTACTGCGGTCCTTGCGGAAACCTGCTTGATCCACACTTAGAATATCCTCTATTTCTGGGTAAATGCGTTGCAGTATTAGGCGCTCCATGATTTTGTAAGGAACGCTGAGTAGGGAGACTGGGCGGTAGCTTGCTGGTAGTTTGTGGTCTTTGCCAGGTTTTGGGATGGCAATGACCTTTGCTGTCCGCCATTTCTTTGGGATCGAGTTCGTTTGTGTGATCCTTGTGTAGAATTGTGTCAACCGGGTTAGGGCTCGGGGGCCAAGATTTTTCATGAATTCTGGGAAGATGTTATCGTATCCTGCTGCCTTTCCACATTTCAGGCCCTGTAGGACTTTCTCCAGTTCAGCAGCCTTGAAGGGTTCAGGGTTCGTTTCCTCTACAGGCATTTTTTGGTGTTTTTTTAGCTCAGTTGTAACTGCTCTTCTGGTGTCTTTGTCTTGGGGTGCTTTGGCGATAGTCAGTAGGTGGGATGCAACTTGGTTGGGTGTGACGGATGCTCGGCTTTGGCTAGGGGGCTTCTGTGCAGCTCCTAGGTGACGGATGAGGCTCCAACATTTCCTGCTAGAGTGCGTAAAGCTCCGGTCAGCAACTGTCTCCTCCCATTTCTTTCGCCGGGCTGTATTTAGCGAATCAATGAGATGGTCTGCTATCTCTGGGTCCCCTGATGTTTGATAGGATTGTAGGAGGGCAGCACTTTCTCCGTCCAAACATGGGACATAGAGGGGTCGGTAGCCTCGTGGGATTGCAGTATGGGCAGCCTTGAAGATTGCGCTGCAGAAGCGGTTGTATGCTTCATCTACAGTGATGGAGTGGAGTGGGATGGTAACAACGCTCCGGTCCAGAGTTTCACTGAATTTCTTCTAGTTGGCTTTGCGGAAGTTCCAGCGCATCTTCCTTGGGCTGTATATGACTGGAAGTTGTAAGCCAATGTGTACAAGCAGGGGCCGGTGTTGGCTGTGTGGAAAATCATCAAGAATGAGGATCTGTGTAGGATATGGCATCCCATTCAAAGAGCTGACCCAACACAGGTCAGGAGAATAGTCCTTCTTCCACCTAGCAGAGTGGAAGGTTCCTCTTTGTTTGGGGTCGTATATCAAAGCGAGGTCATTTCTGGATGCCCAGTCTGAAAGTGCCTCCCCATCACTGTCCACTGCTGGGTACCCCCAGTCAAGGTGATGGCTGTTAAAGTCCCCCACATAGATGGCAGGGTGGGGTAGGGTGGGTAAGACCTGCAGATCCCAGTTGGCATTAGGGGGCTTGTACACATTGACAATATGGAAGCCACCAATGATTATGGTGTCTGAGAAATGTGTTGTTATCAGGTGATTTGCTTCAACTATGTCAGAACGCACATAGGTGGCACGTCCATGTTTAGCATGTAGAACATAGCACAGGAGGTCAAAGCCTTTGATGGTGAAGCGGCCAGCTTCCTCTGTGCCGATATGAGTCTCTTGGAGGCAGATTACATCAATCGAATGTTGGAAGGCGAGGACTTCGATAAGGCTTCGCTTGGCTGCAGATAGGCCTTCAACGTTTAGTTGTAATATGCGAAGGGCAGATCCTACCACAAAGTGCTCTTGGGGCTGTTTGCTTTCGGCTTTAGGACTGTGACTAGGATTCTTCTTTGACTTGGCACAGAGGCGTCGTCTCTTCGAATTTAGTCTGCTGGTAGGATCATTAGCTTCCCCAGGCGAGCCCGGGTACTGGCGGAGGGCGCGACGAGAACGCTGATCCATTGCCCCCCATTTGATACTGAGTGTGAAGCGGCCAGGATGAGAATATGTACCTTCAAATCCGAGTTCATGGTCCTCAGCTGGAAAAGGGTGAATTCTCCTCTCTGGGTTGGAGACAAGCTCCTGGATTAGAGTACCCCTTGGGGGGAGAAACTGACAGTCAGGCCACCTAGCGTTACTGTTAGCATTAAGTCTACTTGTGGCTGGTCTTGATCATTATCTTCTACATATTCAGTCTATCCCCACTGGGGCTAGGCGATACACCAAATATATTCATTATAGCGATACATTCTACTATGCGAGATACATAACATGTCTTTATCGCAGATATTCAGAATATATTGCCACAGCAGTATAAACTATCAGCTTCTCTCTCCTCTCACACAGCTGCACTCAGGCGCCCCCACCCCCCCGCCTCCCCAGGCTGTGTTTCATTTTAGGGTCATTGCCAAATCTGTTTTTCCCTGTAATTTTTTTTTTCTTTAGAAACTGTTTCTTTTGAGCCTGTTTTTGTGGCGCAGAGATGCTTGTTTTTAATGCATAATCTGGCAATACTGGCAGAGCACAGGGAGGGGGGAAAAATTAAATGACACACACCAGCTGCAGTGGAAACAGACTTGAATGAAAGGAGAAAAAAGAACTAGCTCCGTTGTCTGGCAGTGGTTAAGACCTCAGAAGGTAGAAACTGTACAAAATACAGTTTTGTGCAAATTATGTTGCAGTGCCACTAATTTGTTTCACCACTTGAGAGGTCATCCACTATAATATGAAGAATACATTAAAATCCACTTTCATTGGGGGACGCTGGTGAGCAGCATCTTGTGAAGGCGTGTTTTTGCTGGGCTCCTGACCAGGGCGAACTTTTAGCAAATATTCTAACTTCTTGATCAACCTCGAGCAAACTGGGCTGAATATACATCCGATTAAAGTATGTAGGCACCAGAATTACGACTTCATATTTTTCCAGCAACTTTTTCTGAAGGCGCCATTAGCAGGAACAAGCCCAGCAAGGAGTAGGCCACTAAAGCCTACGGCTCGACCAAGGCCTCTGAAGGGGAACCAACAGATCTGTCCATGGTAATGGCTGCTATTGCAAGCAGCGAAAACAGGATATTAGCCCATATAGATCTAAAGATTAAAGATCTAGATGCAAAAATTGATTCCATTACAGAGGATATGGCAAAATAAGAGCCCTGCTTGAGAGACCTGGAAGATGGCCTAAATACGTACTCAGGCAAAACAGTCAGCATGGAGGGAGACATTGGTCAGTTAAAGTCAGAAGTTGCCTTGTTGTGCCTGAAGCTGGAGGACCTGGATGGATAGCAACATCGCTGTGTTGAACGAATCGCTGGTATAAAGGAAGGGCTACCGAACAGTGAAGGCCAAAGACCCATGGTAGCTATTGCCAAGATACTACAGGAGCTAGTGAACCTTGACTTCACCCTGATGTTAGACCGGGCCCATCGTAGCCTAAGACGTACACCTAATGAGGGAGAACCCCCTAGGGTAATCGTGGTCAAATTTCACTATTTTCAAGAGAGAGAAGAGGTTCTTCATAAGGCGACACGTTCGGCCTCGTTTCCCCTTCATGATAGGAGAGTGAGCATTTTTCTGGATTATATCGCTGCCATGGCTAAGAAGAGAGCGGCCTTCTCTGAAGCTAAGCGACTCTTCCAGGGGCTGCCAAGTTTGGGGTCCTCTTCCCAGCCATCCTTCATATCACTTCACCGTCTGAGTAGGATAAACATTTTGAAGACCCATCTGCAGCAATGGAGTATATCTGGAAAAACCTACAGCCATAAAACAACACATCACGAAACATTAACAAAGTGATGGTAGTGGCTAACGGATATTAGCAGCTAATGGGTGTAGATGGCTAAAGGCTGGTGAATAACATGCTTGCCCAGCTGGGACGGTGGCTATTGAAGATGACAGTTTCATCTAGTTGTCTTCCATAATTCTCAAAATGTGCTTTTTTACTGGTAATACTGTTCAAACTTTACATCCGAGAAACATTTATATCTTATCAGTGGAGATAATTATTTTTCTGAATGTATCTTTTGTGAATAAAATTGCCTGATTTTTTTCTCTATTTCTTTTTTCCCCTTTTTTATATGTAGTTTAAAATATTTTTTTTCTTCACTCAGGCACCAGCTTTTTGCTTAGTTTTATTCACCCTCAGGGAGCCAGGTTGAAACCAATATCACGGGTTGAAATCTATACTTGTTTCATATTCCAAGTGCACTATAATTTTTACTTTCTAACTGTTTGCCCTGGCTAGGGCCCGTCAGGAGAGTTTTGTATGTTTATTCACTGTGTTATATATATATATATATATATACAGTATATAGTATATACTGTATATATAAAATTCAAATTTATGTCACAAGGAAAGAAAAATCACAAATTTTGGAGGAAAAAAGTTGCAAATTTCAAGGAGATGAAAAGTCACAAATATTCAAGAAAAAAGTTTTAAAAATTTATGAGAATGTTGCAAATGTACTGGAAAACCCCCCACAAATTTCCTAGTAAAAAGTCAAAATTTTCCATAAAAAAGTCACAAACTTTGAAGGAAAAAAAAATATAAATTTACAAGACAAGAAAAGGCAATGACTGGTGTTCATTCTAATTGGAGTGGTGGCCCAATGGAGTTTTTGCGTAGGCTCATAAAATTCACGTGACTTGCTGGGGTAAACATAAACACGCCGTAGGTGCCGCCATCTTGGATGGCAAGAGCAGCAGTTGCACTGTGACAACCCAGGCGTAACTTGTACTGTTTAGCGATCAGAATGAGTGAGGAGAACACACAGTCACAGTCTGACATAATAACATCCTATCATCCTCTTCAACAACTGACACTATGGCCTCTGACACTGTGTCTGCGATGTCTGTGTCATATTCAGTAGAGTCATTGTCAGCAGTCATAACAGCAGACAAGTGTTTTTAATCTTGCTCCCGTGCGCTCCTCTGGTGTGCCGAAATGCCTCAGTTGAACGGAGGTGGTGGGTGTGGGGTAACAGCTGGAGCAATTAGCAGAACAATGACTGCCAGTAATCTGCTCAGCGGGGATGATTTGGGGGCAAACGATGAGATGATATCTTTCAAAGACGAAGGGGAGCAGGAGGAAAAAATATCGGAAAACGTGTCAGCGGAAAGGGATGTGGATGATGTGAAGTCTTGGCTGGTGAACGAGTTGGAAAACAACAGCAGCTCCTCACTCGGAGGTGAGTGAAGCGCGCTGCGTGTTTTTTTTTTTTTTTTTTTTAAAGGCTCTCCACGGCGCGCTGCGTTAAAACGTACCTGATTTTATGCACATGTACAATAGTTTTATCCCCTTTCATGTGTGCATCGTAGCAAGCAGAGAGGCGCCCCCAAACCACAAAGTTTTTTTGTTTTTTTTTTTGTTACTTATTTGTACCCGTAGGTAGACTTGGTTTGCAGTCTGGTGACAAGCCACCGGCCGCTGCGTGCGCGAGCGCCCTAAACCTACATGTTTTTGGTATGCGGGAGGAAACCGGAGAAATCCCGGAGTAAACCCACGCAACACGGGGAGAACATGCAAACTCCACACAGCTCACTGTTGGTCGGGGGCTGGGATCGAGCCCACGGTCTCATGATCCCCGCGATCTCCCGGCCAAGGGTAAAACTGTCAGTGAAGGTAATTATTCAAAAATCCAACTTTTTTTTTTTTTTTTTTTTGCATTTCACACCGGCCATTTAATTCCCTGCTTATCCCCTTATCAGGGGGAACAACAGGAGTACACCATTTTGCGGAGTTTGTAGATACACGTGAGCTATGTGGTTTGTTTCACCCTGCTGCTGCCGTTTCTTGCCATCCAATATGGCGGCACACTCTAACGGGCCATTGCGGCACGCCCCCTGATGTCATATGCAAAAACTCCATTGGTAGAGCATCTGTCCCACAACTGGGAGGTCGTGGGTTCAAATCCCGGCTGGGTCATACCAAAAACCACATAAAAATTGTACTTTCTAGCTTGGTGCTCAGCATAATACAATGGGGTAAAGGAAAGTTAACGCACAGAGCTACCAGAGGACTGCCCCCCCCCCACACACACACTGTAGCTTTCACTATCTACAGTAGCTGTGTGACCTAGGGTCAGAGAAACAGATTAGTGCCATATGGTGTCCCACATGCTGTGGAAGGGAATTAACTTAGATAATTTGTACTGGTAAAGGGAGATGCAATCTTTAGGGATATAATAGATCAGCATGGGGTTTCAAGGCTTTATTTTTTGTTTGTAGTTAAGGAAAAGGGACACTTGCTTTTTCTTTTTCTGTTTTGTAAAAGGTTTAATGTCTGACACTCAAAATGTAAGCTCTCTTCGTTTCCTGAGTTGGAATGTAAAGGGAATTCATAATCCTGTAAAGCATAGCAGGGTTTTGCACATTTAAAGTCTTTTGGTTCTGATATTTTATTTCTTACAGGAAACGCACCTCCTACCAACCGAACATACGAGACTAAAAAAAGCCTGGATTGGACAGATTTTCAGCTCGAGACATGATAGCAGAACACGGGGCACAGCCATCTTGATCAGGAAGGGTATTCCATTTGCTTCTCTGTCAGTCATCTCTGACCCCTGGGGAAGGTACATAGTAGTCATGGGTAATATTTACGGCACACGAGTTGTTTTAGCTAACATTTATGGGCCAAACTGGGATGACCCCTCTTTTTTTGCTAATTTCATAGCAACCCTTCCAGATCTTAATGATCATTTACTGATACTCGGGGGAGATTTTAACTGTGTACTCCATCATTTTCTAGATAGGTCCAACCCGAGACCCAATAGTAAAATTTCAAAGGCAGGTAATGTCATTCAGTCGTTTATGGAATCATATGCTCTCTTTGACCTTTGGAGGAAAACCAATTCAGTTATGAAACAATTCTTTTTTTTCCCCAGTACATCATTTCTATTCTAGAATAGACTTTTTTCTTCTAGATGGTAGAACCTCTCCCATGGTTAAAGGGTATCAATACAGTGCTTTTGTTATCTGTGACCATAGCCTCGCACAATTAGATATGAGCTTTCCAGATTGCCTCAGACCCCAATGCATCTGGCAGTTCAATCCCCTCCTACTTTCTAAGGACTCCTTTAAAAATTGTCTCTCTCAACAAATTGCGGTTTTTATGGAGCTCAACCAAACTCCAGATGTGCATTTATCTTCTGTCATGAACTCTGCCCTAACAGGGCTGATTGACGACGCCACAAGCAGGAACTGTGAGTTGCGTATTGATATAATAACTCAAGACACACCGTGTACAAGAAACAAAAGTACTGTTGTGTATTAACCAACTCCGGGCACCAAGTGCACGAAATAAAAAAAGTACAACACTTACAAAAACCAATAAACATAGAGTCCACAATCCACAAAAACACAAAAATAATAGGAATAGCCAGACAGGAGTCACCTTGCCCAGAAAAGCCTAAAAGCTAAGGCATGGGAAAAACACCGGGAGACGAGGGAAGCTCATCAGGACTACTAGCAACACACTAACTGTAGATTGACAGGGGATACCTGTCAGAGCGAGAAGGTTCTTACAAAAATATGATGCGGACTAGGAGAGCACGTCTGAACACTGAGAAGACCGCAGCACTAAATGATCAGTGCTGCGGGCTTAAACAGGGCAGGAGGTGACAGTGATTACACAACTGAGATCAGCTGTGAGTCATGAGAGGAGAGGAGACAGGAGTGATAGCTTGACAGGGGCATCGCCCACTACCAGAGCAAAACCCGGAAGTGCCACTGAAAGCTGCAGCCCTGGAGAGAGAGAGAGAGAGAGAGAACACAAAAGTACAAATATAAAGCGAGACCTGAAACAAGGACAAATAAAGACTAAAGGATAAATACAAGCAAATACCAAATATATGAATAAGAAGACAGCAATGAACATAAACTGGAAAATGAATAGAACTGAGAAATAATGCAAGATATATAAAAACCAACCAAGGATAAAAATGACAGGAAACTAAGAAGTCAACCTTTATATATATATATATATATATATATATATATATATATATATATATATATATATATATATATATATATATATATATAAATTGAATATAATATAATATAAATTAATTGAAAGAATTGTGTAGAATGGCTGTTGGCACATTTAGAGTCCCGATAACACAAGATGCATACCTTTATTTACATGTAGCATAAACAGGATGGGCGTCTTTTGGCAGGTTCTGTGACAGAATAACAAAGTTTAGGACAAGGAGGAGATTAATGCTACAGGAGGTTGATGTACCTCAAATTTAACTGTATTTATATAATAAAAAAATATGATTTCATAAAATGTTTTCTGCTGAAAGGAGCTAGTGCAATGGCACTGCATCCATCATCTGTCACTCTGTCCACATTTCACAAAAATCTCTACCATTACTTGTCAGTTGCCCTGATGCTCACCAAACTCGCACACAATGATCCTCAGGTGGGTCTGCACCCAGATTGTGATCAAGGTCAAAGGTCAGGAGAGCTGGCATGTGATTTGAGAAAAATTGTTACTGCTTCTAAGTAATTGCCTCAGTGCTCACCAACCTCACAATGATCTTCAGGTGGGTATGCATCCAGATTGTGCCCAAATTCAAGGTCAGGGCATCCTGTAGTGATCGGGGGTCTGGACACTTATGTTGTCTCAGAAAAATGGCTGCTCCTCTGAGGCAATGACCCCAGTGTGCATTAAACTCTCACACAATGATCCTCAGGTGGGTCTGCATCCGAGGTTGTATTCAAAGACGGGGTCAAAGGTCAAGAGATCTGGACACTGTGATGGTTTCATCAGGTCAGAATGAGTTACATTGTTACTGACGGTGTGGTTGAAATGGTCTCTAGAGAGCTCTCACTCTCTTGAGATAATCAGATCTAAAATTAACCTTAGATTAATTTACACACTTTTTCAGACCCAACAACTTTGCTGTCAGCCTGAAATGAACAAGCTTCAGTGAAAATGTTACTGTTCATGTACTACCTTAATTTAGATGTAAAATCAAGGGTATATTTAATCCTAAAGCCATTCAGGTTGCTGTTTTGAATGTTTTTCTACAGCAGACATCACAACGTGCGTCACAATAAATGATGGCTATAAAAAGGAGACATCCAGTATGTGCGTTTTCCAGTCAGTGCTCTGAAGAATTGTGGGTCTTGTGAAGTTCACAGACAGGGGACTGGGTCAGGTCTCATCCCTGTCGATGGTGTGACAAGACTCCACATAGTCATTATTGCCACTGACTCACAGTGGTGCTGCTCATTACTGGAGAGCAAGTGTTGTTTTAGATATAATGGAGCCACTGCAGAGACATTTTATTCCCATCTCCCAAAATAACATTCAAGCTTTTAGATGGATCAATCTCTGCAGTATCTGAAATAGGTTTTAAACAGTTGGAAATTTACACCTTTTTTGTCTTTTTGCTAAAGTTGCAGCTTCTTACCCATAAAATTCCACTTTTCTTGGTCAGAAATTGGCAGCTTTTAAATGAAACTTACATCTTTTTTTTTTTTTTTTTTTGTCAGGTCAGGCATTGGCTTGCTTGCTACTGGATAACCATAAAAACCAGTACAACCTGTCTCATGGATCGGGCCGTCGGCGACTCAACCAGCATCCCCGCCCTTCCGAGGGCGTGGAGGGTGAAACAGGGCATCCTGGAAGAACTAAAAACAATATCTGTCACAGGTCTGTGGTGAACCACTCCCAGTTACATGGGGTGAGACTGGACATCCTGGCAGATAAACACATCTGACGCAAGGTCTGTGGTGGACTGTGCCAGTCGGTACATTGTGACATGCACTACACAAAGAGCAGCATAACAAACCTATCATCTGGTCAGTCACTGCAACAGATACTGGAGTCAGTTTGTCTTGGCTTGTCCTTGCCACTGATAATACCTCTATCTGCCAAGAATGTGCTGCTAGTCCAGCAAAAGCTAGCGGTACTCAAATACTTTGCAAGCACTTTCATGAAATGGTCAATCAGAAAGCAACTCATACCGGCTCGGACATCACCCGGGCTTACAAGGTCCGCGCTGATCTGTTCACACTCCGACAAGCAGCTAAAAGTAAGCTAGGAACAGGAAGACAAAAGAAGAGGAAAACAGCAGCCTTGTGTGTAGCAGAATGAAATGTACACACTCTGTTGGACAGAACAACATCACAGCACCCAGAAAGACAGACCGCGCTTGTGGCCCTGGAAATGAACAGGTACAATGTAGACAGCTGCACTTAGTGAAACAAGATTGCCTGGATATGACAGCTTGGAAGACCATGGGTACATCTTTTTTTGGAGTGGAAACTCAACTCAAGAAAGGACAGAAGGAGGAGTGGGCTTGCAGTTAGAAAGGAGATAGCAGCAATGCTTGATGAGGAACCGGTGCCAATCAACAACAGGATAATGACAATGAGACTTCCACTACAGCGGAAGATGTATGCCACACTCATCAGTGTATATGCCCCAAGAATGACCAACACAGAGGAGGTGAAGAAAGAGTTCTACAGTGATTTACGTGAGACTATCAGGCGTGTACCGACTGATGACAGGCTGATACTCGTTGGAGATTTTAATGCCAGAGTTGGTTTGGACACTGAGAAATGGAAAGGAGTGCTAGGCAGTCATGGAGTATGCAAGTGCAATGCTAATGGAGAACTTCTACTTGCACTATGTTCAGAGTACAACCTTGTGATAACCAACACTCTATTTAAGCACAAGAACACACACAAGAAGACATGGATGCACCCATGTTCCAAGCACTGGTACTTGTTAGACTACATCATAGTCAGGCAGAGAGACACAAGGGATGTATTGGACACCAGAGCAATGAGAGGCGCGGACTGTGGTACTGATCATGTTATGCTGACATCTAGATTAAGGATTTGGAGATGAAAACAGCACCGCAGGACGGGTGCGAAGCCACCACGGAAGCTAAACAATAGTGCACTGAAAGACCAAAAGAAGCAGGAAGAATTTACACAGGAAATGGGTGAAAACTTGAAAGACTGGGACAGCTGTCATGGTTGACCCTCATGGGCAGAAGCACAGACTCACTCGCGGGGTGAAGTTGAAGCATGATTTAATAAAGGAAACTGTAGCATGGCAGAGACAATGATACTCACAACCGGAGGTAAAGACAGGGAAATAATAACGATGATAAACGATGAAGGAATGAAGACCATAATCACGACGATGAACACGACGAGGACCCAACAAGGAAATGAGGGGGTGAAACCCAGTAAATAGGAATTTACAATGAGACTAATAAGCAACAGCCCTGACCAATAACGACTGACAAAGGGAGAAGCTGTGCTCAAACGGAAGTAAACAAACACTGTCAAAATAAAAGTCCGACCAGAAACAAAGGAACAGGAACAAACCCAAACATACAAATGTAGCTTTGATGGAGGACAATAATGACAGTAAAGACAATAGTAATAATAATAATAATAATAATAATAATAATAATAATAATAATAATAATAATAATAATAATAATAATAACAATAATAATTTTTATTTATTTATTTTATTTTGTATACTTTATTGATCCCCAGAGGGGAAATTGAGGGCATCCACCTGGATGGATGAAGCAGCCACAGTATGGCGCTATCCCCTTACCATTCACACACACATTCACATCTAGGGCCACTTTAGAGTCTCCAATTAACCTAACCTGCATGTTTTTGGTCTGTGGGAGGAAACCGGAGAAATCCCAGAGTAAACCCACGCAGATACGGGGAGAACATGCAAACTCCACAAAGGTCACTGTTGGTCAGAGGCTGGGATCGAACCAGGGATCCCATGGCCAAGGGTGAGTTGCTGTGCTGCCACAGTACTAACCACTGCACCACCGCACTGCCCCCAATGAGACCAGGATGTAAATCAAACCCCAAAGATGATAATAAAGAAGGCAGAATAATAAACACTGAAGATCACAAGGTGTGGCCCGGTCCGACCCAGCCCAAACCACCACAGTACCCCCCCTTTAAGGTCGGATTCTAGACGACCCCAGGTAACATCAGAAAAAGGGAAAAAAGAAAAGGAGAGGAAAGAGAGAGAGAG
Source organism: Pholidichthys leucotaenia (assembly GCA_020510985.1). NCBI lineage: Eukaryota > Metazoa > Chordata > Actinopteri > Cichliformes > Pholidichthyidae > Pholidichthys > Pholidichthys leucotaenia. The sequence continues at coordinate 205,723,334 of CM035844.1, forward strand.
AGAAAAAAAAACCCAAAACCAAATCCTAACAGGACGGGGGGTGGGGGAAAATAGGCTGGGCAGGCCGAAACAGACCAGAACCTAGGATTAAAAATACAGGATCCCCAACCTTAGGGGAGAGAAATGAAAACCCACAGCCTAGGGGGCAGGAAAGGAACGAAAAACAACATTCACAATAGAACCCCAGGACTAAAAATAATGTGCTCCAACCTCAGGAGAGAAATAGCACACAAACCTACAGCCTAGGGAGATGGAGAAAAAAAAACAAAACCCCACAAAAGGTAATGTAAATAAGAGCCCATAGAGCAGAATATGCCAGGAGCTCCTTACTCAGAAAAAAAAAAAAAAACATATGCTCCAAACTCAGGCAAAACAGCATGAAAACACTAGACTGAGCGGGTAGGGAAACCTCAAAAAGTACATTCAAAAAAAAAAACAGGACAATGTGAGCACTTGAGAACAAAACGGTACACATAACAGAGAAACAGATACCTATACTTTGATAAGAGACACACGTATAAAACATACAGAACAAGCAAGTAAACTACAAATTCCCAGCTGAGCTGGACATATGAGGAGGGAAATACATGCAAAACTTGTAAATGCGCGCTGACCCCCCAAAAGGGAGCGGCGGGAGAGCGCCAACCTCTGGCCGTCGAAGACTGGGGTGCGATGACCTTGAGCGCTGGAAGTAGGAGCGTGCTGACGTCTCGAAGAGACGGCTGGAACGCATCCGACCCAGATGCCCAGGAATCCCTCTCCACCCCCGTGCCCCGGACAGGGAGGAGAGGAGCAGGCGGAAGGAAAAAAAAAAACATCACCACAGTCAGTAAAAAAACAGTACATGAAAACTTAGCAGTAAAAAAACACTGCTGAGTCCCTTCACTGGGGACAAGGCAGCACCTCTCATTATTAAAGGGAAAAAAGGGAAAAGAGAGTACTCGCCTTGCCTCCGCTCCGTCGTAGCTGAAGCCGCTAAACAGGTCCGCAGCTGGAGGACCAGACGAATGTTCCCGGACCAGCAGTGACAGTCCAGCATGGCGGTGGGGAGTGGATGAAGAGGGAAGGGGAAGCGTGGAAGCCAGTGGACGCTAAATCGTCGGCACAAGCCTCCAGGGTACCGGGACTAGTGAGGTGGCATATGGGAGCCAGGGGACGCTGAACCATCGGCACAGGTCTCCGAGGTGCCGGGGCTGGCGAGGAAGCACGAAGATCAATGGAGACAGGGGACACTGAAATCGTTGGCACAGTCTCCGGAGTCCCGAGTAAATTCCTCGTCCACCCGTAATCCTCAGCCCTGCATAAGGGGAAAGGTGGCTACAGATGATACGGCAGGGAAGGCCACACCACTTCAAACAGCAGGAAACAGTAAAAAGTTCAGCAGCAAAAGAAACAGCTGCTGAGTCCCCTCCCCGGGGAAAAGACAGCACCTCTCATTATTAAATAAGCCCAGAAATGAGAAAGAAAGCACTTGCCTTGCCTCCCGCTCCGTTGTCACTGAAGCTGCAGAAAAACCCCCCGCTGGTGAACCAGACGAATGCTTCCGGGGCAGCGGTGTCCGTCTAGCCGAGGGCCGTTCCACGGCGGCGAGGTGTTGGTGTGAAGAAGAGGGGAAATGTGGAAGCCAGGGGACACTGGGTCGTCGGCACAAGCTTCCGGGGTGCCGGGACTGGTGAGGAGGCACACGGAAGCCAGGGGACGCTGACTCGTCGGCTTAGGGTTCCGAGGTGCCCGGGCTGGCGAGGAGGCACGATGACAAACGGAGGCAGGGGACGCTGACATCGATGGCACAACCTCCGGATTCCTAGGTGAATTCCTCCTCCACACCTGTAGTCCTCAGCCCGGCAGGTGACGAGGAGAAGGCTGGCGATGATACACGGTGGGGTAAGGAAGCCCCTCCAGCCAGGGAAGAGGGAAGAGAGTACAGATGAAGGTGAGCCCCCAGGGAACTGCAGCCCGATGAAACGAAACTTCAGTCTGTTGACATCCAGTCACTCTCCTCCCCTCTGCTTCCTCCGGGTCCTGCTTCACTTCTCCCGCTGAGTCTTGTTTGGGTTGGGTCCCACTGTCATGGTTGGCCCTCACGGGCAGAAGAACAGACTCACTCGCAGGGTGAAGTTGAAGCATGATTTAATAAAGGAAACTGTAGCATTGCAGAGACAATGATACTCACAACCGGAGGTAAAGACTGTCATGGATGGCCCTCATGAGCCATCATAAGACGCCACATATCACCGGTTAGTTTGCACAGTTTATTAAAGGAAAGAAACGGGACAAAATAATGAGCCACGGGGGGCTAAAACACACTCTATTACACAGTCTATGACAAGGAGGAACAGAATCACAATGGAATAACTTACAATAATAGATGAAGGGTTGTAAACATCTGACCAAAGGGAAGTTCGGTGATGTCAGACGAGGGGTTTGTCCGACGAGACTGCCGCACCTTTCGCCTCTCAGCTGCCCTCTTAAGTAGGGCTCCAGGTGGAGCGGCTGATGAGGCAATTAATGCAGCTCAGCTGTCAGCTCTGACAGCCGGAAGCCCCTCCAAGCGCTGTCATAATAAAAGCTCGGAGAGCCAAAAGGGATACACACACGCCAGATGGGAGAAAAATACTGCATGGCCCGAGCGCGGACGAGATCGGCACTCGAACCACGACAGTACCTCCCCCCGAGGCGGCGAACTACGAGCACCGTATGACACCCAAGCCCCCCCCCCCCCCCCAGAGTGGGAGGATGGGGGAAAGGCCTGGAGGGTGAGAACCAGAAAGGGCAAAAAAAAAAAAAACACCAAGACCATGACACGGGAAAACACAGGGAATGAATGAAACAATTACAGAGTATGGTGGGGAAAACAAACACAATACTCCATAAAACACGGATGGTACATAGACAGGACAAAAAATGCAAACAACAGAAGGAGGCCTATAACTAAAACACACAGGCCCACAAGACAAAATGTGACATATACAAATCATCCCTCAGACAGGGGAGGGGAGAAAAAAAAAGACAAACTAAACAGTGGTGAATACACAGATCAGAATAGAGCAAATAACACACCAGAGTGACCTTTATCTGTCAGTGGAACTAAGAAACACACGTGGGTGACGGCAGGCAGAGACCAATGAGACAGGAACAGTTCTGGTGGTCTCCCTGTGTCCAATGTCCAGATCGCCGATAAGGGGAACAAGGAACGTTCGGGCGGCCTACCCCAGTCCCAGGCCCGGAAAGACAGAACCTCTGGCGGCCGAACCAGGTCGCTCAGTAGGAAGCACAGTACGTCGGGTGGCCGACCCAGAACGCCGAACCGGCAAAAAAGCTCACCAGGCAGCTGACCCGTATCCCTCAGCTACCAGGACCGGAGGGGAAAAATTGAAGACGGCCTCCCTGGAGAGGGGGAAGACGAGGGAGAGCCGGGCTGAATATTGAGAACCCCAACGGCCCCCGGTGGAGATGAGCTGGGATGATGATGATGATAACGATGATGATGATGTTCCACGATGGACCCCGATTGGGTCTCGGCTGCACCCACGTCGGACCCCGATTTGGTCTCGGCTGCACCCACGATGGACCCCGACTGGGTCAGCGCAGCACCAGGAACAACCTCCAACCCCGAACCCAGAACCTCCAGCACAGCGACCGGGGTTGACTCCGCACCGGTGACCCTGGGAGAAGGCTCATGAGAAGAAGAAGAACCGGCATCAGGATCACCGGTAGCGACAGAGCCCAGTGAGACGAGCTCGGATGCAGCGGATGGCTGTGCCTGGCTCGTCTCCCCGAGAGACAGGCAAAAATGCTCTAGAATAGATAGAAGGAAAACAAAATAGAGCACTTGCCTGCACTCGAGTTCTGTTGCCATCCAGGACTTCGATGATCCGGGTTCCAAAGGCAGAAGGATGTCATCTGGCTCCCACTTGGCTACGGCGGGCTCCGCAGCCGGCATGATGGTTTCCGCAGCCTGAGGACCCTCCAGCGCTGACGACCACGCTGACGACCCGCACGGCGTGGTGGCAGGGGATCCTCGACCCGCTGGATCGAACCACACATCGTTGGAGACCAGGGGACATTTCTTCGTCTGCGCAGGCTCCACGCTGCAGTCCGCTCTCCTCCTCTGCCCATGATGTGGCTGCGGGGCTGGAACCAGGCTCTCCAGAACCGCAGGCCCCCTCCTCGTCCGGCGATGTAGACCTGGCGTCGTGGACCGCTCAGCGGAGGGAGACACGGAGGCAGCAGGTTTAATGTCAGAGGCTACAGCAGGTGGTGAGAGCTCGGGGGACTGCGAACCCCGAACTCCACCCCCAGGAGTCAGACAAGGCAAATCACAACAACGAGGAGAATAATGAAATTGCACTTGCCTTTTCTCCGGGGGACTGATGGTGCCTGCTGTAGCGGGCGGAGTTCTTCCCTTTCCCCTCTGGATGGTAACGGCAGGCCCCTCGGGACGAGGAGGAGGAGCCGCTCGCGGTGGATTGCAGACGGGCCTCGCCGAAGCATGACTCGCAGCACTCACAGCAGCTGGAGATGACGTCGAGGAGGAGGGAATCAGAATCAGAATCAGAAACAGAATGAGATTTATTGCCATTGTTCATGTAGTACACAAACTAGGAATTTGTCTCGGTGCAATGCTGCAACATTAAACATAGAGTAGCACTAAAGATAAAAATAAAAAACTATGCATGCAATAAAAGCTGGAATATGAATAATACTAATCTATGCAATTTTTAAATATATTAACAAGCAGCAGATATTGTGGAGTTCCACATAGTGCAGTCGGTAGTGCAAAAAGAAAACAGTGATAATTGTCATGAGTCCGGTTGAGCTGCTGTACGTAGTGCACGAGAGTCTAATAAGTCACTTAGTGTTCAGCAGTCTGATGGCAGAGGGGAAGAAGCTGTTCATGTAGCAGGAGGTTTTAGTCTGAATGGACCGTAGTTTCCTGCCTGAGGGGAGGGGGGCAAACAGTGCGTGTCCAGGGTGTGAAGGGTCGGCTATGATCCGACCTGCACGCCTCCGGGTCCTGGAGATGTACAGGTCCTGGAGGGATGGGAGCTTGCAGCCGATCACCTTCTCAGCAGCGCGCACAACACGCTGCAGTCTTAGTCTGTCCCTGGCGGTGGCTCCTGCATACCACACGGTGATGGAGGTGGTGAGGATGGACTCGATGATGGCCGTGTAGAACTGCACCAACATCTTGTTGGGTAGCTTGAGCTTCCTCAGCTGCCGCAGGAAGAACATCCTCTGCTGGGCCTTTTTGATGAGGGAGCTGATGGTCGGCTCCCACTTGAGGTCCCGGGTGATGGTGGTGCCCAGGAAGCAGAAGGAATCCACAGTGGTGATGGGAGAGTCTGTGAGGGTAAGGGGGGGGCACAGGGGCTGTGACTTTTCTGAAGTCCACGATCATTTCCACTGTCTTCAGAGCGTTCAGCTGCAGGTTGTTGTGGCTGCACCAGGACACCAGCTGGGCCACCTCTCTCCTGTAGACGGACTCATCGCCGTTGGAGATGAGCCCGATGAGGGTGGTGTCGTCCACAAACTTGATCAGCTTGACAGACTGGTGGCTGGAGGTGCAGGAGTTGGTGTACAGGGAGAAGAGCAGGGGGGAAAGTACACAGCCCTGGGGTGATCTGGTGCTGATGCTAACAGAGTCTGAGACAGTCTTTCCCAGCCGCACATGCTGCCTCCGGTCCGTCAGGAAGTCGGTGATCCACCTGCAGAGGGAGTCAGGCACGTTGAGCAGGGACAGCTTGTCCTGGAGCAGAGCGGGGCGGATGGTATTGAATGCAGAGCTGAAGTCCACAAACAGGATCCTGACGTAGGTTCCCGGGTAGTCCAGGTGCTGCAGGATGGAGTGGAGGGCCAGGTTGACTGCGTCGTCCACAGACCTGTTGGCTCTGTAGGCAAACTGCAGCGGGTCCAGGAGGGGAATGGTGATGGTCTTGAGGTGGGGCAGGACCAGGCGCTCAAAGGACTTCATGACTACAGAGGTGAGCGCTACAGGTCTGTAGTCGTTAAGTCCAGTGATCCGTGGCTTCTTGGGGACAGGGATGATGGTAGAGGTTTTGAGGCAGGCCGGCACATGGCATGACTTCAGGGAGGTGTTAAAAATGTCTGTGAAGACAGGAGTCTGCTCCTCCGCACAGTGTCTCAGGGTGGAGGGAGACACGCCGTCTGGACCGGGGGCCTTGCGCGGGTTCAGTCTGGAGAACTGTCTGTGCACGTCCTGCTCACTGATGGCAAGGGCAGGGGGGGAGGGGGGGGCGCCTTTGATGAAGTGGGGACCATGGAGGCAGTGGCACTGGGGGGAGGGGGGGAGTTGGACACAGCTGACGAGGTGTCAAAACGGGCATAGTGTTGGGACAGTCTTTGACAAAGGGCTTTGTCATCCTGTCCCTTAGAAGCCTGAGGCCGATAGTTGGTGATTTGCCTCAGTCCTCTCCACACAGAAGCAGAGTCGTTAGCAGTGAACTGTTGTGGAGTCTCTCAGAATACACAGATTTAGCTCTCCTCAGCTCTCTGCTAAACCGGTATTTGACCTCCCTGTAGCAGTCCCTGTCTCCACTTTTCAACGCTGCTTCCTTCTCCTTCCTGATCTGTCTGAGCTTAGCTGTGAACCAGGGCTTGTCGTTGAAGTAACTCACCCTGGTGCGCAATGGAAGAAAGCTCTCCTCACAAAAGTGGATATATGAGGTCACAGTGTCCGTGTACTCATCCAGATCATGTGTGGCTCCTTTAAACATGTCCCAGTCAGTTATCAGGAGCGACAGCTGAGGCGATCCGGGCACGAGGAGCTGACAGAACAGCTGGGACAGATGACCCGGGGGAACCGGCTGCGGGGATTCCCTCCTGTCGTGACGTAGGGGAAGCAGCTGACTGGGAGGCTGAGTTCCTCCGAAGACCCGGAGCTGGATCCGGACGGGATTCTCGCTGAGGCCTATTTGTGACATGGCGACGACGCTTACTGGCTGATGGTGAGGCGAGGGGTCCAGGAACACATGGCGCCGGGGCTGGACGGGTGACAGGAGCTGAATCCCGAAACGTGGAGCAGGGATGCCTCTCCGTCGGCCTCCTGCCGGCGTTCCCCTCCAGTCTACGGCTCTCCACCCTCGTCGGGGACGCCGTACTCGGGGGAGAAGGAGAAGGTTCCTTGGCCGGCTTTTCAATTAACACACGCTGCGTCACAATCCACGTCACCCTCTCCTTTCCTTCCGGAAAAGAGGCGAGGTGATATTTTAATATGACCCTCTGGGTGAGAAACAGGTAGTGAGTTGCCACGCGGGTGGGCATGAGAAGACGGGCCTTGGCCAGGTAGCCGTCGATCTCCTGGAACCACTCAGGGCAAAACCCACGCTCGAGGGCGGACATACTTATAACAAGCCCGAGCGAAGGGAAAAAATTCCAGCCCACGGCAAACTCACGGCGACAGGCGTCTCAGTCTGGCGGCAGTCTACTGTCATGGATGGCCCTCACGAGCCATCATAAGACGTCACATATCACCGGTGAGTTTGCACAGTTTATTAAAGGAAAGGAAAGGGACAAAATAATGAGCCATGGGGGGCTAAAACACACTCTAACTATTACACAGTCTATGACAAGGAGGAACAAAATCACAATGGGATAACTTACAATAATAGATGAAGGGTTGTAAACGTCTGTCCAAAGGGAAGCTTGGTGATGTCAGACGAGCCGTTTGTCCGACGAGACTGCCGCACCTTTCGTCTCTCAGCTGCCCTCTTAAGTAGGGCTCCAGGTGGAGTGGCTGATGAGGCGAATAATGCAGCTCAGCTGTCAGCTCTGACAGCCGGAAGCCACTCCGAGCGCTGTCATAAGAGCTCGGAGAGCCAAAAGGGACACACACACGCCAGATGGGAGAAAAATACTGCATGGCCCTAGCGAGGACGAGATCGGCGCTCAAACCATGACAAAGACAGGGAAATAATAATGATGATAAACAATGAAGGAATGAAGACCATAATCACGACAATGAACATGACGAGGACCCAACAAGAGAATGAGGGGGTGAAACCCAAAAAATAGGAATTTACAGTGAGACTAATGAGCAACAGCCCTGACCAATAACGACTGACATAGGGAGAAGCTGTGCTCAAACGGAAGTAAACAAACACTGTCAAAATAAAAGTCCGACCGGAAACAAATGAAAAGGAACAAACCCAAACATACAAATGTAGCTTTGATGGAGGACAATAATGACAGTAAAGACAATAATAATAATAATAATAATAATAATAATGAGACCAGGATGTAAATCAAACCCCAAAGATGATAATAAAGATGGCAGAATAATAAACACTGAAGATCACAAGGTGTGGCCCGGTCCGTCCCAGCCCAATCCACCACAACAGCAACAACTCATAGAATGACATAGAAGAGAAATGGGCAACACTGAAGGATACGGTGTATCAGACTGCGAGTGATGTATAAGGCCACCCTGAGAGGAAACATCAAGATTGGTTTGATGAGCGTGATGAACAGTATGAGCAGTATGGATTTCCTTCTTGTTTTGTCATTTCTTTCCTACCGGCTCTTTGTCTCAGAGGTAAGCGTGATTGCAATCTCGCCGGGAAGAATACAGTATTCCAGAGACACGTTACTGCATTTAAACATGGATAATGCAGCATCTGTGTTTGAGTCTGTGCCACAACTGCCGGACTTTATTTTAAGAGATTTTCATGGACACAGCAATGAAAAGAGAGACATGAGGAGGAAACGCGGAAAACGTGGAGGCATAAGATTAAGCCTGAGGAGGCGTCAGCTTAACCACATTCCTCTTCCTTCCATTATTATGGGGAACGTACAATCCCTGAGAAATAAAGTGGATGAAATTCAAGGAAATGTACGATAGCAGAAGGATTTCAAGAACTGCTGTGTCATGGCTTACACGGAGATGTGGCTTACGGCGCATGACCGAGACCCAGACCTGTGTATTGACGGCTTTTGAGCCCCACTTTGCTTGGATCAGCAGGAAGAGGTAACGGGGAAATGTCGGGGGGCGGCGTATGTTTATATATTAATAAACAGTACTGTACATCCGTCACGGTCAGAGAGTGCATCTGTACACCAGATGTGGAGCTGCTGTCCGTGTCACGATGCCCTTTTTATCTGCCCCGTGAGTTCCCCCAACTTTTCATAATGACTGTGTACATTCACCTGAGGGCAGATGCTGCCTCCGCCTCCAGCACCGTCTTTGATGTGGTACAGCGGTTGCAGTCGATTTCCCCAGAGGCTCCAAATTTCATACAGGTACTTGGGGATTTTAACCATGTGTCTCTAAAGAAGACACTTAAAAACTTTTATCAGTATGTCTCCTGCCCAACCAGGCGAAAAAAGACATTGGACCTGTGCTATGGATCCATAGAGAGGGCCTATAAATCTCTTCCCCTTCCTCTTTTAGGATCCTCAGATCACAACTTGTACATTTACTGCCCACATATAAAACTGCTCTCAAAAGAGAGAAGACAAAGACCAAGGACATAAACATTTGGACAGAGGATTCAGTGCACTGCTTCCAGGAATGCTTTAACTGTACAGACTGGGAGATGTTCATGCTAGATTGTGGAGAAGATTTGGACTCTTTAGCGGACGGGACATGCTCATACATGGCTTTCTGCAAAGACATGATCGTTCCACGTTAACGTGTCAAAATATATCCCAACAACAAGCCATGGGTTACAAAATCAGTTAAATCCTGCTTACAGAGGAAAGCACTTGCCTTTAAACAGGTGGTTGTTTCTGAGCTGCAGGTTGCCACAAAAGAGCTGAAGGCCGAAATTTTAAGAGCAAAACAGAATTATAAATCAGAGTTGGAAAGCAAGATGGCAACAAACAGGCTTGGTTCAGCCTGGGCCAGTATGAAAACTATTGCAGGCCTTCAGAACACAGAGTGCAGTAATCGTGTGATTTTAGATGGTTTTAATTCAGACACAGAGCTGGCTAATGCTCTTAATTGTTTTTATGGTTGTTTTGATTCATTTGATTTTAGCACCGAAACCCAAGATTTGAAACAGAAACTCAAAGACAATCAGCACTTTAATATTGAGGTGCAGGATGTTAAAAGGGCGTTCTGTGCTGTAAAAGTGAACAAAAGTCAGGGTCCTGATAATATATGTGGGCGCTTGGTAAAGTCCTGTGCACATGAACTGAGTCCCGTGTTTCACTACATTTTCAATAAGTCCTTACAGACACAACATGTGCCTAAGATCTGGAAAGATGCTGTGGTTGTCCCTGTTCCAAAATCGAGCTGCCCAAAAATGGTAAATGATTTTAGACCAGTGGCTCTGACTTCAATTTTAATGAAACTTTTTGAAAAACTGGTCAGATTTGAGGTCCTAAAGCAGACTGAGCACGCATTGGATCCTTTGCAGTTTGCTTAAAGGCCTCACAGAGGAGTGGAGGATGCCACTGTCACTCTGTTTAATATGCTTTTTAAACATCTGGATTTTAATGGGACACACGCCAGGCTTTTATTTGTGGACTTTTCTTCCGCCTTTAATACAATCCAACCTCATATTTTAGTTGAAAGGCTCCCGCAACAATTTGAATTGAGTAATAATCTGGTGGGTCGGATTCTGGATTTTTTAACCAACAGGACACAGAGAGTAAGAGTCAATGGTACATTGTCTGACTAAAAGTGTTCTTCTGCTGGCTCTCCTCGGGGGGGTGGGGGGTGTTGTCACCACTACTCTTCATCCTGTACACAAACATCTGTCGGAACAGACATGACAACAGACACATTATAAAGTATGCTGATGATTCAGTTGTTGTCAGTCTCCTCCAGAATGGTGAGAGTGGCCACGACCCAGTAGTTGATGATTTTGTTCACTGGTGTGAGGATTCCTACCTGCAGCTGAATATGACAAAAACTAAAGATATGATTATTGACTTTAGGAGGAAAACTCCCAGGCACAAAGTCACTGTACTAAAAGGCCAGACCACTGAATGTGTACAATCCTACAAATATCTTGGGACGATTACTGATAGTAATTTGAACTTTGAAGAGAACTGTGAAAGGGTGTGCAAAAAGGGTCAGCGACATTTGCATTGTTTAAGGAAACTTGCACACTTCCAAATTGACCGAGCCATAATGATAATGTTTTATCGGGCTTTTATTGAATCTGTTTTATCTTTTTCTTTAGTGTCATGGTTTGGTCAGACAAAACTGAAACAGAGGAAATCCTTGGATCACGTTGTTAGATGGTCCAGTCGCTTACTTGGTGAGTCACAGCTAATCCTGACATCCCTGTACACCAGACAGGTACAGAGGATTGCAACCTCCATTTTAAATGATGACTCCCACCCTTTGCACTGCCACCTTCAGCTTGTTCCCTCCAGACGGAGGTTTGCTGTCCCAAAAAGTAAAACCCAGCGCTACAAAAACACCTTTGTTCCTGCTGCTGTTAAAGAGTTGAACAAGATGTAACAATATATTGCACATAATTTAGTTACCTATTTATTAATTTGATTTTATATTTACTTATTTTTGTAGGTTTTTTATTGGGGTTCTAAATCTTTTATTGGGTTTTAGACTTTTGTGTCTTTAACCTCTTTGACTTGTCTTTAAGATAAGATAAGATAAGATAAGATAAACCTTTATTAGTCCCGCAATGGGGAAATTCCAGAATTGCAACAGCACAGGGATAACAACACTCAGAGCAATAATTAAGAAGATACAGAAGATATAAATAAGAGCAGTGGATATACATACATACATACACATCAATATATAAATACATCCATCCATCCATCCATCCATCCATCTTCTACCGCTTTTCCGGAGGTCCGGGTCACGGAGGCAGCAGTTCAAGCAGAGAAGCCCAGACTTCCCTCTCCCCAGCCACCTGCTCCAGCTCTTCAGAGGGGATACCAAGGCGTTCCCAGACCAGCTGGGAGACATAGTCTCTCCACCGAGTCCTGGGTCTGCCCCGGGGTCTCCTCCCAGTGGGACGTGCCCGAAACACCTCAAGTGGGAGGCGTCCAGGAGGCATCCTAATCAGATGCCCATACCACCTCAGCTGACTCCTTTCAATGTGGAGGAGCAGTGGTTCTACTCTGAGCCTCTCCCGGATGACTGAGCTCCTCACCCTATCTCTGAGGGTGAGTCCAGCAATCCTACGGAGAAAGCTCATTTCAGCCGCTTGTATCCGTGATCTCGTTCTTTCGGTCATTACCCAAAGCTCGTGACCATAGGTGAGAGTAGGAACGTAGATTGACTGGTAAATCGACAGCTTTGCCTTAGAACTAAGCTCCCTCTTCACCACAACAGACCGGTACAACGTCCGCATCACTGCAGATGCTGCTTCAATCCGTCTGTCGATCTCTCGCTCCATTTTCCCCTCACTCGTGAACAAGACCCCAAGATACTTAAACTCCTCCATTTGGGGCAGGAGCCTGTCCCCAACCCAGAGAGGACAATCCACCTTTTTCCGGCTGAGGACCATGGACTCGGACTTGGAGGTGCTGATTCTCATCCCAGCCGCTTCACACTCAGCGGCAAACCGTCCCAGCAAGAGCTGTAGGTCATTGCTGGATGAAGCCAACAGGACAACATCATCTGCAAACAACAGAGATGAGGTCCTGTGGTCACCAAGCATGACACCCTCCATTCCCTGGCTGCGCCTAGAAATCCTGTCCATAAAAATTATGAACAGGATCGATGACAAAGGGCAGCCCTGGCGGAGTCCAACTCTCACTGGGGATGACTCCGACCGAGTGTTGGCAATACGAACCAAACTCTCACAACGGTCGTACAGAGACCGAATAGCTCGTAACAACAAGCCCGATAACCAATACTCACGAAGCACCCCCCACAGAAATCCATGAGGGACGCGGTCAAATGCCTTCTCCAAGTCCACAGAACACATGTAAACTGGTTGGGCAAACTCCCACGAACCCTCAAGAATTCTCGAGAGGGTAAAGAGCTGGTCCGATGTGCCATGGCCAGGACGAAAACCACATTGCTCCTCCTGAATCCGAGGTTCGACCAACGGCCGGACTCTCCTCTCCAGTACCTTGGCATAGACCTTCCCAGGGAGGCTGAGGAGTGTGATCTAAAGTTGGAGCACACCCTCCGGTCCCCTTTTTTGAAGAGAGGAACCACCACCCCGGTTTGCCATGCCAAAGGCACTGCCCCCAACCTCCATACAATGTTGCAGAGGCGTGTCAACCATGACAACCCAACAACATCCAGGGCCTTGAGGTACTCAGGGCGAATCTCGTCCACCCCTGGGGCCCGGCCACCAAGGAGATTTTTAACCACCTTGGCGACCTCAGCCCCTGTGATAGTTGAGTCATCCCTCTCATCCCCAAACCCTGCTTCCTCTGTGGAAGGCATATCAGTGGGATCCCAAGCTTTCCCACTGATATATAAATACAGTATATATACAAAGTGCGGAGCATTGTAGCAAGATGGAATAAACAGCATAACCGTCTACTTAGTTATCCTACATAGTATGAATATGTACCCATACATATTGTCACCCTCCGTAGCGACCGATACTGTCCTAGTTGTATATACTGGAGGGGACCATTGTGTAAGTCTATTGCGTCTTTTGCATTCAGTACTATTAGGTCATCACGTTTTTTTTGCTATCTCTGCAAGCAGCCCTGCTTAGGTTATACAGTCTGACTGCCGTAGGTAGGAAGGACCTGCGAAACCTCTCGGTTGCGCACCTAGAATGATGTAGTTTGCTGCTAAATGAACTCCTCAGTGCGTTCAGTATGTCCTGCATAGGGTGGGACTCGGACTCCAGCAGAGATGACAGTTTAGCCACCATCCTTCTCTCTCCTATCTCCTCCACTGGGTCAGGGCGCTGCCCCAGGACAGAGCTAGCTTTCTTGATCAGTTTGTTCAGTCTCTTCCTATCGGCTGCTGTAATGCCACTGCCCCAGCAGACCACTCCAAAAGTGATGGCAGATGCCACCACTGTGTCGTAGAATTTAACTTTAGAATTTAACTTTAACTTTCTAATATGACCTTTCTCTCTTATCTCCTTGTTTTTTCTCTTATCTCTTTGTCCTATGTCCTGATTGGTGGAGCTTTGAGTACTTTTATCATGTTTATAGTCAGCTTCATGTGTGCCTGTGTTTGTGTTCATGTTGAATGTAATTGTGGTTTGTAAATATGAATGTCACCTGACTGCAAAACAAATCTACCTACGGGTACAAATAAAGTAACATGAACCTGAACCTGAACCTGAACACCTGAAGAAACTATAGAAGCGAGGAATACTGCTAGGCAGGAAAACCTACAGTGTAACAAGTTCGAAGAAGAAGAAATACTCAAAGGCTCAGAGTGAGCTACAGAAGTACACCAGAGAGATGAAGTCCAACTGGTGGGATGAAAAAGCGGAGGAACTTCAAACTGCAGCAGACAGGAAGGACATGAAAACATTTTTCACAGGTATGAGAGAAATCTATGGCCCTAAACCAAGAGGATTGATCCAACTAAAGGCTATGGATGGTGAAACGGTTTTGCAGGAGAAAGACAAGATCCTGGACAGATTTGCAGACCACTTTGACCAACTACTAAACAACCCTGGAGATCTCACTGAAGAGGCTAAAGAAGCTCGTAGTGCAGTGACCAGCTGTATCAAGTCTGGATGAACCACCAAACTTTGATGAACTTATAGCAGCTATCAGGACAACACAGGATGGTAAAGCTCCAGGAAGGGATGGAATTCCAGCAGAAGTGGGGAAATTTGGTGGTGTTCAGCTGACCAACTGCCTGCACAAGCTCATCCAAGAGATATGGGATGCCCAGAAAGTACCTCAAGATTGGAAGGATGCAAGTATCGTGCCTTTGTTCAAGAAAGGTGACAGGAAAGATTGTGGAAATTACCGAGGTATATCACTGCCAGCCACTATTGGTAAGATTCTGTCACGTGTACTACTGAAGAGACTCAATGAACACATCTCGCAGAATGTACTACAAGAAACCCAGTGCGGCTTTAGAAGTGGAAGAAGCACAATGGACATGATTTTCTGCTTGAAACAGGTTCAAGAAAAAGTGTATCAAACAGAACATGCCGCTTTATGTAGTCTTCATAGACTTCAGTAAAGCCTTCGATACTATTTCGCAACAAGGACTTTGGCAGGTACGCAAGAAATATGGCTGTACAGAGAAGTTTGTCAGCCTGATTGAGGGACTCCATACAGGTATGCAAGCAAACGTGGCAATGAGTGATTCAGTATCTAAAGACTTTTCAGTAACCAACGGGGTGAAACAAGGGTGTGTGCTGGCACCTACACTCTTCTCGCTATATCTGGCAGACATGCTTGAGGTGGCCTTCAAAGACACTACAGAAGGAGTATACATTCAGACACGGAAAGAAGCAGACTTGTTCAATGTGGCACAGTTTAAAGCCAAGAGGAAGACATCGATAAAGGTAGTAAAAGAAATGCTCTTTGCCGACGACAGTGCTCTAGTTGCACACAGTGTGGAAGATATGCAATCTTTAATGGAGAAATTTGCAAGAGCAGCTAGCCAATTCAGCCTCCAAATCAACATCAAGAAGACAGAGTGCCTTTATCAACCACCAAAGTTCCAATTATCAACATCACTACCAGAAGAGATCAGCATTGGTACAGAGCCACTAGTCAAGTGTAAGACTTTCAAGTACCTAGGGAGTTCTGTTTCAGAGAATGCTAGGCTGGAGGATGAACTATCTCTCAGAATGGGAAGAGCAAGCGCTGTGTTTGGAAACTTGAGGGAGAGACTGTGGAACAATCGGCATGTGTCTATCCATGTGAAATGCAAAGTATACAGGGCGACAGTACTGGCTACTTTATTGTACGGTGCTGAAACTTGGACTATCTACAGAATGCAGGTGAAGAAACTCCACCCGTACATGATGAGACACCTTCGAGCCATAATGAACATCTCCCGGAAAGACAAGTTAACCAACACAGAAGTGTTGAAACGAGCTGGTCTACCATCAGTGGAGGACATGCTAATACAGATGAACCTAAGATGGCTCGGACATGTTGAGAGGATGGACCACCAGCGTCTCTCTCAGCAGTTACTCTGCTCACAGTTATGCGAGGGTAAACGCAATCAGGGTAGACCAAGGCTCAGATTTAAAGACACTGTAAAAAGAAACATGAAGAAGTTGGATAAAGACAGGAGTTCCTGGCAGTGGAAGGATAAGGACAGAGCTGTGTGGAGGAATCTGATCAGACCTAAATGAAACAGTCATTGTCGCCCATGACAGACTGCTATGATGATGATGATGATGACATATAAAAACTGAGGGAAATGAGTTCTAATAGTGTGGTACTTTCTCGGTGTTTTGAAAAAAAAATGATAATAATGATAAAAAAAGTTTCAATGTTCATATGTTTGTGCATGTCATATGTTTGTACATATGTAAGAGAGTTCTAATATTCATATGATTGTATATTGTTCCGGGATTATTTTTTATGTTTTACTTAGCCTAGAAACACGGCAGTGATTTTAGTTTGTGTATGGACTTTATTTATTTGCTCTAGAGGTGGAAGAATAACCTGCCTTGCCATGTGGGGTAGGACGGTAGTCCACTCGCCCCCCTTAGCATCGATTTGCTGTGTGGATGTGATAGACCCTTTAGTGTTTTTAATTTTCTTAGTGCGTGATTTGGGTCCAAAATTGGCGAGGGTCTTAATTGTGCATGTGTTTTGGACTTTTCTACATGGGGGAATGTTGTATAGTTCAATGATGTTCAAATATGCTCTTATCTGTGAAGAGCGGTGCAGTGGTGCCCACTTCCGTTTCCACCACTACACCGCTCCTATAAATATCAGCGGGCAGGGAAGTCCAGCCTCTTTTTTTTTCTTTGCCAACACCCCTGCCTGGCGGCTGTATTGTGGAGTTCACAGCATCAATAAAGCTAAGTTCAATCGTGCACCTGGCCTCATTCTTAAAGGAGTATTTTCAGACATAACAATAAGGGCTGTAGAACTTGCAGGAACTTTGTGTCAACCTGAAGTCCTTTTATAGATTATGTTGAGGGCTTCTCTTTTTGCTGAAAATTATGTCTGTATAACTGTAATGTGTGTCTGGCTGAAAAACTGGAAGGTGATTTATAAATGTGTATGTACAGCAAGACAACCCTGTTCCCCTTTTTTTAAGCCTTAAGGGGTGGGGGGTGTTTTTTTCTTTTCTCATTTATTTATGTATGTTTTCTTTTTTGCATATGTTCAAAAAGCAGAAAATAAAGTTGGGAAAAAATCCACTGTCAACATCCCAGGTAGCCCCTACTAAATAAATAAATAAATAAATAAATGAACCAGCCCCAAGAAAATGATGATATGCCTTCTTCATTTGGAAAATTTACCCCATACAGCAAAAGTGCAAAATGGATAGAGATCACAACTAGGGTCATAAATTATACTGCCAAAGACATGGCCATTATTGTTAAAAACAGGAGTGGTTCTAGGATCAGAGCTTTAGGGGTGCTGAGCACCCAATGAGCTCAACCACCTCCACACACCCACCCTTTTTACACATACGCATGCACACACACAAACACACACAAAAACCAACCTGTATATTTTAATGCAGTTTATTATTATTATTATTATTATTATTATTATTATTATCTCACCTGGGTCTTTCTTCACGCTCTCCCTCTTTCCTTCTCCATCCTCCTCTCTTCCTTTTTGCATTGACAATCAAACACAAATACTGTATGTACAGTATATTGTGACCAACCAGAGAATAAATAGAACTGAATTGAATTAGTGAAATTCAGGGCAGGAGATTAGAAGTCAGTGTGTTTTATCACAAAAATGTGAAAAATTTAGATTGAAAACAGACACTGATAACACAGGGTTACAAAAATAATTTTTTAAAAATTAATTTAAAAAAATTAAAATAATTTTTTTGTAAGTTGTCTGTGTTTTTCCAACTGATTTAAGACACTTATGCACCGCTGAATCCGAAAATAACATCCGTTTCTCTCGATCAGGTGCTAAGTAAAAACCTGTCCTTACTTAGTACTTACTTAGTACTGTGCTTACATGTTACATGTACTTACCTTTATATAAAGGTAAGTACATGTAAATTGAATGTCAAATCATCATTGTTCAAAATTCAGAGAATTTCAAGACATAAAAAAGAATTTTGCATCATATAAAGCAAAAATACCCGTACATGTAAACAAAAACGTATAAAACAACATGTGGCCATAATTCAAAAAGTTGACCTGATTGAGCAAAACCAATGTGATTTTTGGATTCAGCACATCAAAATCAGCTAAAAAAAAACTTACACAATAAATTTGGTGTTGACCAGTGTTATCTTTTCTTGATGTTATGGAAATCATTTACAGATTCTAAGGATATGATCTAAAGGCACACATAGGCATGACATTTTAAAGATGTTTTTCAGCCGATAGAATGATCATTATATTGTTGGGGCTTATCAACGCCTGAACCTGGCTCTTTTCTCTGATAAAACTTTATGTCCATGAGGATGATCTCACACACTTTTCAGATTAACAGAACTGTAGAAAGAAGAAAATTCACACACACACACACACACACACACACACACACACACACACACACACACACACACACACACACACACAAAAAAAAAATTGTTAGAGTTATCATCTTTCATACATCTCCTCCCTGGCTTCTAGATAGTGAACATGGTACGTGATGATACGTAAAGACAGTGACAGCCTGGATTTAATATTTTGCTTATACCAAAACAACAGCAGGTTCTTTCTTTCAAATTCAAACAGCCACAGTGGTTGACTGACAATGCAACATCTGCTACTAGCTGTCTTAGCTAACTCCTTCCTAACAATATAAAAAGTAATCAGGGCTTGACATTAACTTTTTTGCTCACCAACCACTGTGGCTAGGGATTTTCCAAAGCTACTAGCCACTCAGCCTTTCCACTAGCCACAATTTTGTGGTTGGAAAATTATGTTTAATGTGATTGAATTTGACTATTGCATGCTAAAATGTACTTGAACTAAATTTACAACCTTTTTAAATGTAAATGACCCTTATAGTATATACATAAAAAAATAGAAACACAGTCTAATTATTTATGAACAGCAGTAAATACTGTAAAACAGTGGAGAAAACATTTGCAATGTGAAAGTGAAGGACAGGTAGATTTGGGGTCCATCCCAGTTCTCATTTGTACCCTTCCCCGTGGCCCTTTAGGGCTGAAAATGACCCATGTCAATTGGGACATCCCTTCAGGCTGCACTATGTCATTAGTAGCTACTGATGGATTGAACTTAAATGGACACTACCTGTTTTCATCAGAAAAAAGAAGAGAAAGAATAGAAAATTGATTAGAAAAAAGTTTCAAGGAGGAAAATGTCTCAAATTTGCATGAACAACTTTAATCAGTAAAAAATGTCAAAGTTTACTAGAAAGAAAGCTGTAAATTCAGTGAGAAAAAATTGGACGCCCTGGCGGACAGATTTTGGCCCACGGCCACTGTTACATAGTTATGTTGTTATGGAGATGCTCTTATTTGTGAAGTGTGGTGTTGTGGCGCCCACTTCCTTTTCCACCCCTACACCACACCCTTATAAATAGCAGCGGGCATCAGGGTTTGGCCTCTTTACCGATACGCCTGCCTGGTGGCTGAATGTTGTGTGTTGCCAACCCCTTCAATAAAGCTAAGTTCAACTGTGCACCTGGCCTCATCATTACAAGGTATTTCCAGACATAACATTTTGGTGACAAGAATAAAAATGGAGGCATGTGTTTCACTGCTTCGGCCCTTCCTGCAGCTCCCGCGCGAGCAACCTGTGCCTTGGTGAAGATGGTTTGCTGCCTTTCAAAACTACATTGTGGCGCTCGACCTGGGTGAACTAGAGAGGCAGAGGGCATATGTGCTTCTTGTGCATAATTTGGGATTCATTGAATTGAATTGAATTAGACTAAAATGAGCCATTCTGAGGAACGGTGCAAAAGATGATGCTGCAATAAATAAATAATTAAAGGGAGTTTAACAAAAGTACGTCACATGGCCAGGGCCGGATTAAGGAGGTTGTGGGCCCCTGGGCTAAAGCAATTTTTGGGGCCCTTCCACATATTTATGGGAGTATGATATGCAAAATTGCCAAACTTACATGCTCGGTAATAAAGATAAGATAAGATAAGATAAGCCTTTATTAGTCCCACAATGGGGAAATTCCAGGATTGCAACAGCACAGGGACAGCAACACTCAGAGCAACAATCAGAAGGCAAGAAAAAACAACATCTAGCAAACATATGTCCATATTACTATAAATGTATACAGTATATATAGACACACAGTGCAGAGCATTATGGCTGGTGGATGTGCAGCAGAAAGTCTAAGCTCTCTCTCCGTGGATGCAGCGGGCCAGCTGGAAGTCTTTGGGCATGATGGTGACCCCCTTAGCGAAGAAGAGACCACCAGGTGGGTCTCGCTGGTCTCCTGCAGAGCCATGACGGCGAAACTCAGGAAACGCAGGACGGTCTTGAAGTCCTGAGCGATCTCCCTCACCAGGCGCTGGACGGGCAGCTTACGGATGAGCAGCTCCGTGGATTTCTGGTAGCGACGGATCTCTCTCAGAGCCACGGACCTGTGACGGCGAGGCCTCTTCACTCTGCCGGTGGCCAGAGCGCCTCTCCGAGCAGCCCTGGTGGCTAGCTGTCTCCTGGGGGGCTTCTTCCTCCAGTAGATTTTACGGGCGGTCTGCTTGGTTCTTGCCATCGCTCTTTATTATTCTGTCTTATATTTCTTTCACGCCGCCTAAACTCCAGCCCGGCACCCGCTTCGTTTTCGCTACAGCTCCCGGTATGTCGAGTTTCCCATTAGCACCGGGCGGCGGCCAAGTGCTAGCTAGCACTAGCTCCTCCCCGCTGTAACGTCTCCCGCTGCAAACCGTGGCTCCGTCCGCCGACCCGGGAGACCCCCGGGGCGATCCGTGCGTCCGTGATATATATACAGAGTGAAAGGTGTAGAAAGAAGAAGGAAGATAAAAAAAAGGCTGTTGCAACAGGCAGCCGACTCGTGTGGCGCCGCCGGTCCGGCAGAGCCGGAACCGGAACAAACCATTTAGAATAAACCATTTAGAATTAGATTTCTGGAGTTATCTGATTATTAAAGTAGTCATGTAAAAATAATAATTAGATAAAAGGCAATTCTTGTGTTACATAAAGTGAAATTACATTAACACACATAGTTTTTGTCCAATAATCCATTTATTCAGTGCATGTAAACATGTCAAATCCGATTACCATTATCTGATTATTCCTAGTTATCAGATTATTGTGGCCATGTAGCCGGGGGTCACTGATGGATCAGCTTGACCTTCAGAGTCCTAAATTGCTAAAGCAGTGGCGATGGCTACAGAACTGTACCCATAGAATTCTTGTTACAGATATGGCTTGGATCTGATTGGCCAGTATGTTCTATTAATGCATATCTTAAAAGCAACAGGCTACAGGTACAGAAATCTGAGGCATTTATTTGTTTCAAAATTTTAATCAATATCTATTTACTACCTTTTTAACCTTACCCACCCCCAAATCCTAAGGCTAACCTCTTAATTTAAATCAAAATTTCATCTCATAGTAAAATGGTTTGGACAAGGTGCTGATAGCAGGACACAAACCAGCAACCTTCTAATCACAGGCCCAACGTACTATCTACCTAAGCCACAGCAGCAGTTGGCTTGGAGCTGATCTGAAAACGTTTTGTCGGATTGTCAACTCTTCCGTACCAATAGACATTTCATATAGGGATATAGCTTCCATATCTATAACCAAGGTTGTTTCCAAGGTCTGGTCTGGTCTGGTCTGTCTGGTTCCAAGGTTGTCATAGCCAGGAGCGGCACTGGGGTTAAGCTCCCAGTGCTCATAAAATGCTCCTTATGGCGTGCGTCTCGAAAAGCCTCTGACAACTAAGTCCAACTCCTAGCCTGCCCGTGTGGTTTAGTCTCTAAGCCCGGCGGAACTGCTTTTACTAATAGGAGAAGGGGCGAGGGCGGATCTCTGGCGCCTTAAAACTAGATGCTTCGGGTAGATGGTGGCTCGTCAACCTGGGAAGGTAGCCCATCTAGGGGAAGGTAAACCCTGATTTCAAACCTCTGCTGCCTTGCAGCATACCCGGTCACGGGAAAGGCTTCGGGAGTCAACCCTGAGGAAAAATCCGGAGTCGGAGCCCCTAAGGCAGTTCTATGTTGTGCTCAACATCGTTCTGGCAGCTCCTGCAACGGCGCTGGTGCCAAACTGTAGCAGCCCTGCTGTTCCTTTGGATTCATCAGTGACGTGGAGAGGGGGGACATGCTGCATGGGCAACATCTTGTCCTCCATATCTTCCTGCCCAGGCTTGAATCCTACCAACGCCCAACGCTGGAAGGTAGAACACCGGATCACTGGAGAGGACACTCCAGCTTCGCCTTTGGCGTAGACAAAACACGGGGAATGACAGTTACCGGTTATAAGCCACTGCTCAATTGACGTAGAGCGTGGCGCCAGGGGTTGTTCCCGACGGTGGGAGGGATCATCAGATCTCACTGGACAGCTACCGCCCGCCTCAAGCTGGGCAGCCCCCAGCCAATAAGGTGTTGTCCCGCCACAGCTTGCTTTCCTCATTGGGTGCATGGGGATAAGGAGAAATCCAAACAGCAGGCTGAGAACCTTCGCACCAGGCAAGACAATAAAACAAAAGAGACCAACTCTAAAACTGGGAACTTGGAACGTCTGCACTATGATGACAGGACTCGCTGCTAACCTCAAGGACATCAACGACGCCAGGAAGACTGCCATCATCAATAATGAGCTGAAGAGACTGGGAGTGGATATCGCCACTCTCCAGGAAACACGGTTAGCTGATGCAGGCACACTGAGAGAGAAGGACTACACGTTCTACTGGCAGGGAAAGGGCAGTGACGAACACAGGGAACACGGAGTGGGCTTCGCAGTGAAGAACACTTTGCTGAAGATGGTGGAACCGGGCAGCACTGGCTCTGCACGACTCCTCACCCTCCGCCTGAACACCACTGAAGGCGCAGTCACCCTCGTCAGTGTGTATGCCCCAACACAGACAGCCACACCAGAGGCAAAAGACGAGTTCTACGAGAATCTCGCAACAACTGTCAGGATCATCCCCAACTCTGAACAACTCATTCTCCTTGGAGACTTCAATGCCAGAGTGGGTGCTGACCACGACTCCTGGCCCTCCTGTCTTGGACCTTTTGGTGTGGGCAGAATGAACGACAACGGACAGCGGCTGCTCGAGTTCTGCACATATCACGATCTGTGCATCACAAACTCGTTCTTCAAGACCAAGCCCCAACACAAGGTTTCCTGGCAACATCCGCGCTCAAAGCACTGGCACCAGCTAGACTTGATCCTGACCAGCCACACCTCACTGAAGAACGTGCTAATCACCCGTTCGTTCCAGAGTGCAGATTGCGACACAGACCATTCATTGGTGTGTTGCAAGGTCAAGCTGCAGCTGAAGAAATTCCATCGTGCTAGACAACCTGGAAAGGCACGGATTGACACCAGCAAGATGGCCCAACCAGAACTTGTTGAGCAGTTTGCCTCCACCTTTGAGAAGGAACTTGGTGTACCACAAGGAGGAGAATCTGCAAAGCAGAAGTGGGAAGAGCTGCGAAACACCATCTACCGCACAGCCTTGGCTACCTTTAGGAGGAAGACCTCGAAGTCACAGGACTGGTTTGATGCCAAGTTGACCGAGATGACCCCCGTCATTGAAGCCAAGCGCTCAGCACTTGCTGAGTACAAGAAGTACCCAAACGAGAAGAATCTCCAGATTCTCAGGGCTGCGAGAAGCAAAGTTCAGCAGACTGCTCGGCACTGTGCCAACGAGTACTGGACTCAGCTCAGCCAAGACATTCAAACCGCTGCCATAACAGGGAACATCCGTGGTATGTACGATGGCATCAAGAAAGCACTTGGTCCGGCTCAGAGCAAGACGGCCCCCCTCAAATCTTCCACTGGGGAGATGATCACAGAGAAGAACAAGCAGATGGAGAGATGGGTGGAACACTACTCCGACCTCTACTCTAGACAGAACACCGTGACACCGTCAGCCCTTGATGCCATCGACTGCCTGCCATCCATGGACGAACTTGACGCCGAGCCAACCATCGACGAACTCAGTAAGGCCATTGATAGCTTGGCCGCTGGCAAGGCACCCGGCAACGACGGCATACCCCCTGACCTGATCAAGCACTGCAAGACCGCCCTACTGCTGCCATTGCATGACGTCCTCTGCCAGTGCTGGAAGGAAGGTGCCGTACCACTGGACATGAGGGATGCCAAGATCATCACCCTCTACAAAAACAAAGGGGAGAGAAGTGACTGCAACAACTACAGGGGCATTTCCTTCCTCAGCGTTGTTGGCAAAGTCTACGCACGAGTTGTTCTCGTTCGTCTACAGAAGCTTGCCGAACGTGTCTACCCCGAGTCTCAGTGTGGCTTCCGCGCTGAGCGATCGACGGTAGACATGATATTCTCCATCCGCCAACTCCAGGAGAAATGCAGAGAACAGAACATGCCTCTGTACGTCGCCTTCATCGACCTCACCAAAGCGTTCGATCTGGTCAGCAGAGAGGGCCTTTTCAAGATCCTGCCAAAGATAGGATGCCCACCAAAGTTGCAAAGCCTTATCGAATCGTTTCACACCAACATGCAGGGGATAGTGCAGCACGATGGCAACGTCTCAGAGCCATTCAACATACGCAGCGGAGTGAAACAGGGCTGTGTACTTGCGCCAACCCTCTTTGGGATTTTCTTTGCTATGCTCCTGAGGCATGCCTTCAGCACAGCAACAGAGGGAATCTACCTGCACACAAGATCTGACGACAGGCTTTTCAACCTCGCCCGCCTGAAAGCCAGAACCAAAGTACGCGAGGCTCTAATCAGAGACATGCTGTTCGCAGACAACGCTGCAGTCGCAACCCACACACAGCAGGAGCTTCAGACCCTGATGGACCGCTTCTCCCAGGCATGCAAGGACTTCAGGCTTACCATCAGCCTGAAGAAGACTAACGTCTTGGCGCAAGGCACGGAAGCACCACCAACCATCACCATTGATGACTACAAGCTGGAGGTCGTGAATCAGTTCACGTACCTGGGGTCCACGATCAGCAACAACCTCTCCCTTGATACAGAGATCAACAAGAGGATTGGAAAATCAGCCTTCACACTCGCTCGCCTCACCACACGAGTGTGGGAGAATCCCAAACTCTCTGTCAAGACGAAGATGGCAGTGTACAACGCCTGCGTCATCAGCACACTGCTCTATGGGAGTGAGACGTGGACAACATATGCCCGGCAGGAAAAGAGACTGAACTCCTTCCACTTGCGCTGCATTCGCCACATCCTGGACATATCCTGGCAGGACAAAGTGCCCAACACAGAAGTTCTGTCCCGCGCCGGCCTTCCCTCCATGTTCACTCTACTCAGGCAGCGCAGGATCCGCTGGCTAGGCCACGTTCACCGTATGGAGGATGGCAGAATCCCCAAAGACGTCCTCTATGGAGAACTGGCAACTGGCAGGAGAGACGTTGGCCGCCCACAGCTGCGCTTTAGAGACGTCTGCAAGAGAGACATGAAGGCCCTGGATATCAACACAGAGCGCTGGGGGGACCTTGCAACGGACCGCTCCAAATGGAGAGGCACCCTGACCAGACAGCTCAAGGCGGGTGAAGAGAGACTGACTGCTGCAGCAGATGAAAAAAGGACCCGCAGGAAGAACCGCCACAGACCCAGCAGCACGGAGACCACCCACAAGTGTGACCTGTGTGACAGGGACTGTCATTCGCGCATCGGCCTGTTCAGCCACAGGCGGTGCTGTTCCAGCAGAGTAGACGTTTAGGATTCTCTTCCATGGTCATCATAGACCGACGGAGGCCGACGATCTATAGCCACTGAAAATTACTATATAAAGTGAATGACCTCAAAGTCTCAGGTTTAGTTAGCTTGAATAGCAGAAAAATATAGAGCCATCAGGACTAATAACTGACAAATATCTTGTATCAACCCACAACTTCAATTATGACAATGAAAAAACACACTCAGCTGGTGTTTGAAGCCAGAACAGGGTTTTTCACTACACAGAGGGAAAAAAAAGCATTGCCAGACCAGTCTGCCCTACCAGGAAAACAGCTTCTCGGACTCAGGAGAGGAGCAGGTTATGTGCACATAAATCCATATTCATTATGACAGTTTTTACAATTTTAACCTCATACATGGTCATTGTTTTAAAAGAATAATCCATAATGAAAATATCCCAACAGTTTTGAATTAAATCTACAATTTTGCATTCACCAAAGCAGATTAATATAATTTTGGCCGAGATGAACGATAATATAATTGAAGGAAATTTTACAACTACTGGACAAAGCGAAAGACTGGCATCATCTCTGAATTGTAGCGCGCAGCTCTCATCCATGGTCAAGTAAGGCTCTGGAGTTAAAAAGCTCCTTTAAAGTTTATAAAAGTTGGTGTGTCCTGGATTTAAAATAAACTGCTCACGAACATAATTTCATAACATTTGGACTAGTTTCTCTGATTTTTCAAAATGTCTGTAAAAGTCTGTCCAAACGCTATGTGAACCCAGCTTAGTGGGAAAAAAAAATTGCTGTATATGCAGAAGGCAAAACAATATAGTGTATCCGGAAAGTATTCACAGCGCTTCACTTTTTCCATATTTTGTTTTGTTACAGCCTTATTCCAAAAGGGATTACATTCTTTTGTCCCTCAAAATTCTACCCACAATACCTCATAATGACATGAAAAAAGTGTTTTTTTTTTATTTTTGCAAATTTATTAAAAATAAAAAACTAAGAAATCACATGTACATAGGTATTCACAGCCTTTGCCATGAAGCTCATAATTGACCTCAGGTGCATCCTATTTCCACTGATCATCCTTGAGATGTTTCTACAGTTTAACTGGAGTCCACCTGTTGTAAATTTAGTTGACTGGACATGACTTGGAAAGGCACATATCTGTCTATATAAGGTCCCACAGTTGACAGTGCATGTCAGAGCACAAACCAAGCATGAAGTCAGAGGAATTGTCTGTAGACCTCCGAGACAGGACTGTCTCGAGGCACAAATCTGGGAAAGGGTACAGAAAAAATTTCTACTGCTTTTAAGGTCCCAATGAGCAGAGTGGCCTCCATCATCCGTAAATGGAAGAAGTTCAGAACCACCTGGACTCTTCCTAGAGCTGGCTGGCTGTCTAAACTGAGCAATCAGGGGAGAAGGGCCTTAGTCAGGGAGGTGACCAAGAACCCAATGGTCACTCTGTCAGAGTTCCAACATTCCTCTGTGGAGAGAGGAGAACCTTCCAGAAGCACAGCCACCTCTGCAGGAATCCACCAATCAGGCCTGTATGGTAGAGTGGCAAGATAGAAGCCACTCCTTAGTAAAAGGCACATGGCAGCCCACCTGGAGTTTGCCAAAAGGCACCTGAAGGACCCTCAGGCCATGAGAAATAAAATGATCTTGTCTGATGAGACAAAGATTAAACTCTTTAGCGTGAATGCCAGGTGTCATGTTTGGAGGAAACCAGACACTGCTCATTACCAGGCCAATACCATCCCTACAGTGAAGCATAGTGGTGGCAGCATCATGCTGTGGGGATGTTTTTCAGCGGCAGGAACTGGGAGACTAGTCAGGATAGAGGGAAAGATGAATGCAACAATGTACAGAGACATCTTGGATGAAAACCTGCTCCAGAGCACTCTTGACCTCAGACTGGGGCGACGCTTCATCTTTCAGCAGGACAACAACCCTAAGCATACAGCCAAGATACTGTATCAAAGGAGTGGCTTCAGGACAACTCTGTGACTGTCCTTGAGTGGCCCAGCAAGAACCCAGACTTGAATCCATTTGAACATCTCTGGAGAGATCTGAAAATGGCTGTGCACCGATGCTTCCCATCCAACCTGATAGAGCTTGAGAGGTGCTGCAAAGAGGAATGGTTGAAACTGCCCAAAGATAGGTGTGCCAAGCTTCTGGCATCGTGTTCCAAAAGACTTGAGGCTGTAATCGCTGCCAAAGGTGCATCAACAAAGTATTGAGCAAAGGCTGTGAATACTTATGTACATGTGATTTCTTAGTTTTTTATTTTGAATAAATTTGCAAAAATCTAAAAAAACTCCCCAACTTTTTTTACATTGTCATTATGGGGTATTGTGTGTAGAATTTTGAGGAAAAAATGAATTTATTCCATTTTGGAATAAGGTTGTAACTTAATAAAATGTGGAAAAAGTGGAGTACTGTGAATACTTTCCAGGTGCACTGTACAAACAACCGTAGAAGGAGAAAATAGAAGCCATTGTCTTGAAACGTACTTACCATTTGGAAGTTTGCAACTGAAGGTTTCTGCCATCTGTAGGAACATTCAGATGCTCTGACATCAGTGTCTTTATTCTGGCAGCTCTTCGGTCTGTTTCTGGATCAGTATTCCTGGTGTGTATGAATCTTTAACACTTCCAACGGGTGTTTTACAACTTGGATGACCTGGAGCTTCTGCCCGCTGTGACTGACGGATCTTCAGACAGCGGCTCCGCAGGTGCATCCCTTGTTAGCATTTGTAATGCTAACAGTTTGACAAACATCTTGTTGTGACTGTAAAGTTGACACTGTCTAGCTATATTGCAACTTTTAAAAAATCCTGTCAATTTAGGAGTCTTTTTTAAAATCTCCTTCTCACGTTCCTGTTTTTCTTTCTTCTTTTTTCTCGTTTGGACGCCACTGTCATACATTCATTCATCCATGGATTCATTACCAGCCCATGTCCAACCTTAATCATGTCAAATGTCAACTCTTAACCAATTAAGCAGGCGGAACAGACGTACACCTCAACAAATGAAAAGTTGATAGACCAAAACAAACCCTCCAATAAATGTTGGGCATGGCAGAATTAGCAAAAAAAAAAAAAAATGTTTCTTTCGGGGCCTTAAACAAGTCAGGGCCCCGGGGCTCCTGCCCCGGTAAACCCTCTTGATGATCCGGGGCAGGACCCGTGGGAATCGTCAAGATGTGGGAAAAGTGTAGTGCGTTGGAGGTCTTTTATTCAACACAGCATGCCTATAAATCAGCATATAATAATCCTAGTAAAAATGCCATTTGAAGAATAAGAATAAATGGAGAGTGAGACTTCCCAGTGGCTGCTGAAAGGGAAATCCATCACAAAACTGCAGCTCACTCACACTGTCAAGGCAGAAAATTGATTTCTACTCCCTGATCACACTCACTCTCGATGCGGAAGTAGAGTTATGGATGATGATAATCTGCTGAGCACAAATGATAAATGGGGCTATTTATGGTAAACAAATCATTTAACACAGTTATTCAATTTGTACACATAATCGTAAGTGCCAGATTGAGAGGGAAGATAATTCCAGAGATGTGGAAAAACATAATGCTTTAATAAATCTGAGAAACATTTGTAGAACAGACAGAAAAACAAATTTAATTTAAAAATAAAGCAGATTTAAAGGATGAAACAGAACAGGATTTGAATGGTTTCTGACAGTCAAGCAATCAAGATTGGTCTATAAGTATATTTTTCCTTTTTTTCCCCATTAGTTTAAATTATTTCTTGTGAGACAATCCAAAGGCCTCATATCTATAATACAATGTTTTAATATAAAATTTGGGGGTATAATACAGATACAGGATACACTGACATGGTTAGGGACCCAGGAGACAGATGCTGACACGAGTAGATATAAGACAATTATTCTTTATTAATATAATGCGTGTTGGGTGAGTGAGTGAGTGAGTGCGTGGCTGTCTGGTCACTGGAACTGAACGTGTCCTCCGGCGACCTGGCAACCCTGGAACACACAAGTACAAAAAGTTACCACTGTTCGCTGGGATGAGAAACCTGAAGCTTGTGATGCTTACTTGCAGGCGCCACAGAGAGAGTCCTGCTGGCTCCAAGTGCCCGTGAGGCGTGGTGCTCGTGGTGCTCGACGTAGAGGAGGTGAGGAGGAACACCGAGGTGGAGGACATGGCGTCCCGTCAGCTGGGGAGGTTAGTCCGCCGCCAGGGAGGTCCACCTGTGCACAGGGGAAAAGGCTAGGAGAGGATGAGTGCTGAGGTTGCTTACTTGACGTGGCTTGACGCGATGACTTGGCTTTGGCTTTGGCTTGAGGTCGTATCACCGATGCATTGCTGGGCAAAGGCAACAGACGATTCCGTGCAGAGCAGTCTGAGGTTCTGGCTTTTAAAGCCCGTTGATTACCACCTGCCGGTGTGTGCGCAGCTGAGGATGATGATGACGGCCCAGCGGCTGCCATGACAGTACTCCCCCCTCTAGAGGTGCCTCCAGGCACCTGCCCAATCCTACCTGGATGTGCCCGATGGAAATCGCGGATCAGCTGCTTGTCGAGGATCAACGCTGGGCGAATCCAGGAGCGATGCTCAGGACCAAACCCCTCCCAGTCCACCAAATACTGAAGGCCCCGGCCCTGCCGTTGGACATCCAAGATGGCAGTCACCCCCCAAGCTGGATGGCCATCGATCATCCTCGGGGGGGCAGGAGCCGCGGGGGGCGGGCACAGAGGGTCGGCGATGTACGGCTTGACCTGGGAGACGGGAAAGGTAGGGCAGATGCGCATGGAAGAGGGGAGAGCAAGGCGCACAGACACAGGGTTGATAACATGGGAAATGACATAAGGACCGATGAAGCGCTTGGTCAGCTTGCGCTTCTCGGCCTGCACACTGATGTTCCTAGTGGACAACCAAACTTTCTGACCCACCTTATAGTCCGGGGCGGGCCTCCTGTGGCAGCTGGCCACCTGGATGTTACGTTCCGTAGTCCTTAGGAGGGCTCTGCGGGTGATGGACCAGATCCGCTGACAACGCCTGGCGTGGACCTGCACTGAAGGAATTGCTACATCCTTCTCCTCCTCAGGAAACAGTGGTGGATCAAACCCCAGGGACGCCTTGAAAGGGGACATCCCTGTAGCAGGGGACACCGTGGTGTTATGGGCATACTCGATCCAAGGTAGAAACGTGCTCCAAGAAGAGGAGCAGGAGGAGATGACACAGCGCAGCGCAGCCTCCAGCTCCTGATTGGCTCGCTTGCACTGACCGTTGCTCTGCGGGTGGTACCCTGAGGAGAGACTAGCCGTGGCCCCCAGCACCATGCAGAATGCCTTCCAGACTTGGGATACAAACTGTGGTCCTCGATCCGATACGATGTCAGCGGGGATTCCGTGAAGACGGACCACATGTTGAACGAGAAGGTCCACCGTCTCCCGTGCCGAAGGCAGCCCTCAGAGAGGCACAAAGTGAGCTGCCTTGGAAAAACGGTCCACTATCGTTAGAAATGTCATGAAATGACCAGAGGGGGGCAGGCCGGTTACAAAGTCCATGGCCATGTGGGACCAGGGGCGAGAAGGGACAGGCAAAGGGTGCAGAAGACCCACCGGGGGGGATGATGATGATTTCCCAGTGGCGCACTGGGCGCAGGCCCGGACATAGTTGTTGACATCCCTCCTCAACCCTGGCCACCAAAAGGCTCTTTGGAGAAGGTCGGTGGTTCGGCCCACTCCTGGATGGCACGCCAGCTTGGACGCGTGGCCCCATTCGATTACCTGGCTCCTGACAGAAAGAGGGATGAACAGACGGCCCGGTGGACCCCCACCCGGATCAGGCTCCGTCTCCTGCGCTCTTCTGACCTTATCGCAGATCTCCCAAGACAATGCACCTACCACACAAGATGACGGCAGGATGGTCTCCTCCTGCTCTTCGGTGGACAGTGCGTCGAACTGCCTCGAGAGGGCATCAGGCTTGCCATTCTTGCTCCCCGGCCGGTAGGTGATGGTGAAATTAAACCGGCCGAAGAAAAGAGACCAGCGGGCCTGGCGTGCGTTCAATCGCTTGGCCGTCCTGAGGTACTCAAGGTTACGATGGTCAGTCCAAACGACGAACGGCTGGGCAGCCCCCTCCAGCCAGTGTCTCCACTCCTCCAGGGCGAGTTTCACGGCCAGCAGCTCCCTGTCTCCAATGCAGTAGTTTCTCTCTGCGGGAGTCAGGCGGTGGGAGAAGTATGCACATGGTCGGATCCTGCCATCCACCGGACAGCGCTAGGAGAGAACGGCCCCAACTCTCGAATCCGAGGCATCCACCTCCACAAGGCACTGCAGTGCTCCGGGTCCACCTGGGTCAGTACGCGGGCTGAAGCGAACTCCTCCTTCAATCTCCCGAACGCCATGGCAGCCTCCTCACCCCAGCAAAAAGGCACCTTAGGGGACGTGAGAGCGGTCAGGGGGCGGGCGATGTTCCCAAAATTTGGCATGAACCGACGGTAGAAATTGGCGAAGCCCAGGAACCCCTGTAGCTGTTTCCTGGACGTGGGTGTGGGCCAATCCACCACTGCCTTGACCTTGGCCGGGTCGGGGAGCACCTGATTGCGGGCGATAATAAACCCAAGAAAGGAGGTCTTATCAGTGTGAAATTCACACTTTTCAGCCTTGACGAACAGCTGGTTCTCCAGGAGGCGCTGCAGGACCCGTCGCACATGCACCTGGTGCTCCTCCAACATGCGTGAGAAGATGAGGATGTCATCGAGGTAGATGAACACGAAGGAGTTGAGGAAATCCCGGAGGACGTCATTTATCAGGCACTGGAACACGGCCGGAGCGTTGGTTAACCCAAACGGCATCACCAGATACTCGAAGTGGCAGCTTGGGATCCGGAAAGCCGTCTTCCATTCATCGCCCTCCCTGATGCGCACCAGGTGGTAGGCGTTCTGCAGGTCCAACTTCGTAAACCAGGACGCCCCCTGGAGAGAGTCAAAGGCTGTGTTCATCAATGGCAACGTATATTTGTCCTTAACTGTGATCTCGTTGAGCCCTCGGAAGTCGATGCAGGGGCGCAGTGAACCGCCCTTCTTTTCCACGAAGAAGAAGCCTGCACCCACGGCCGAGGACGAAGGACGAATAATTCCGGAAGCCAGAGACTCCTTGATATATGTGTCCATAGCCTCGGGCTCCGGGGCGGACAGGCTGTATAGGCGGCTTGCCGGGAGAGGGGCCCCTGCCCTGAGGTTGATCGCACAGTCATAAGGACGGTGAGGGGGAAGGGACAGCGCCCGTGACTTGCTGAACACCGCCCCCAGGTCGTGGTAGACTTCTGGTACCTTGGACAGGTCCAGGGGTGGCGTCAAAGGAGGAGGCACCGAGACCGAGGGAGCACACGCCGCAGATTGGAGGCAGGCACTCAAACAGAAAGAACTCCAAGCAGTAATACTCCCAGCTTGCCAGTCAAAGGTGGGGTTGTGAAGCCGAAGCCAAGGGTACCCCAGGATGACGGGGGAGGAGGAGATGGGTAAAACCAAGAACCGAATTTCCTCCCGGTGATTCCCAGAGACTATTATTGACACAGGGGCTGTCTGATGGGAAACAGAGGTCAGTGACGTCTTGGACAACGTGATGAGATTGACAGGAGGGCATAGAGGTTGACAGCTGAGGCCCATCTGGGTTGCCAGGTGTCTGGAGATGAAGTTTTGCTCAGCTCCAGAGTCAACTAAGGCATGTGTGGAATGTTCTTTATGTTTGTGGAGTAGCCTAATGGGGATGCGGCAACTAGTGAGGGGCTTTTTCTGATTCTCATCCGTGAATCCCCCTACTGTGATCCACGGACATCCCCTTTTAACCCGGTTCGGGCATTCAGCAACCCCATGAGACCCATTGCCACAATAAAAACATAGGCCCAGAACCCTGCGGCGCTGTCTTTCAGCCGCTGAAACTCCTGATTGCCCAATTACCATATCCTCCTGCTCCGGAAGTTCCTCTGACGAGGGAAGAGCGAGGAGAGGTGACCTAGCGGAGCGAGGGCGGGGTTTACTCGGACAGGAAGCTGTTCTCCGTTCGGCCGCTCGCTCCCTTAGCCTACTATCCAAGCCGATGTGAGGGAAATTAACTCCCCTAACCTGTCTGGTTTGTCCCGTGCCGCTAGCTCATCTTTCAACTCAGAGCTAAGACTACGGAGGAAGATACCACAAAGCGCTGGCTCCCCCCACCCAATCTCAGTGGCTAATACCCGGAAGTCTATGGCGTAATCGGCAGTCGATCTACTGCCCTGCCGAAGGCTTAGCAGCCGTTCGGTTAGCACCGCGCCCCGGTCTGTATGATCAAACACCTCCATGAACTCTGCCACGAACTGCTGGTAAGTCAAAAAAGGATAATTAGGTTTAGCCATAACTGTATAAGCCCAGTCTAAGGCCCTACCCCCCAGCAGGTAGGAGATATACCCTATTTTGCTTTGGTCAGTGGCAAAGTCCCCCGGGACGCGGAGAAACACTGACTCACATTGGAGTAAAAAACCTCGTGCTTCCCCGAGTTTTCCACTAAAGCGGGCGGGGGTTGGCACGGGAGTAAGACGATGTAGAGATGGTGGATTAGCTTGGCTAGTAGGAGCGGCTACGGGGGCTGAAGATGCCCCGGTCACCGGGGGGAACACCTGGTGTCCTTCCAGGCGGTCCAGCCGGCTGTTAACCTGAGTTAACTGATTAAGAATTACTGTCTGCTGATGGGAAATCATATCTACTCGGGCGCTAAGAGTGTTTAGTCGGCACGCCAGCGCGCTGTCAGCTGGGTCATCTTGACGGAGTCGTACTGACATGGTTAGGGACCCAGGAGACAGACGCTGACACGAGTAGATATAAGAAAATTATTCTTTATTAATATAATGCGTGTTGGGTGAGTGAGTGAGTGAGTGCGTGGCTGTCTGGTCACTGGAGCTGAGCATGTCCTGCGGCGACCTGGCAACCCTGGAACACACAAGCACAAAAAATTACCACTGTTCGCTGGGATGAGAAACCTGAAGCTTGTGATGCTTACTTGCAGGCGCCACAGAGAGAGTCCTGCTGGCTCCGAGTGCCCGTGCGGCGTGGTCCTCGTGGTGCTGGACGTAGAGGAGGTGAGGAGGAACTCAGAGGTGGAGGAGATGGCGTCCCGTCAGCTGGGGAGGTTAGTCCGCCGCCAGGGAGGTCCACCTGTGCACAGGGGAAAAGGCTAGGAGAGGATGAGTGCTGAGGTTGCTTACTTGACGTGGCTTGATGCGATGACTTGGCTTTGGCTTTGGCTTGAGGTCGTATCCTCGACGCATTGCTGGGCAAAGGCGACAGACGACTCCGTGCAGAGCAGTCTGAGGTTCTGGCTTTTAAAGCCCGTTGATTACCACCTGCCGGTGTGTGCGCAGCTGAGGATGATGATGACGGCCCAGCGGCTGCCATGACATACACAAACAGTCAAAGTCAAATTTTCTTGCTTTGTTGGGAGATAATTTTACTTAAAATAAAAATAAAATTCTGGCAATAGATAATTCTAGTTAATATTAGAAAAAAAAATCTGTAAAAAAAAAAACTAAGATTAAATTGATTAAAAAAGTAAAAACTTTCATAAAGCAAGTAAAATCTTACAGAAAACTGCACTACAAAAAGAAATTCTTGTCTTGTCAAAATTATCTTGTGAGAGAAAGTCAAGCATAAAGCCTTGATTTAGGATATTTTTATCTTACTGAGATTTCCCTTTTTACAATGCAGATACTGTTTTCAGCAGAAAATTACATCAGTAAAATATTCCTGATTCAAACAACAGCAACAATAAAAAACTTGCACAGGTGGCTGGACAGCACTGCAAATAGCATGTCTTACCTGTTCAGAAATTCTTTCTTCTTGCCTTCTTTAAAAAAAATCCTTCATTATGTCCTTATAAGTCCAGCTCATGAATATCATCATACTCTATGGATGCATG
Source organism: Pholidichthys leucotaenia (assembly GCA_020510985.1). Classification (NCBI taxonomy): domain Eukaryota; kingdom Metazoa; phylum Chordata; class Actinopteri; order Cichliformes; family Pholidichthyidae; genus Pholidichthys; species Pholidichthys leucotaenia. Next base: position 205,759,090 of record CM035844.1, read on the forward strand.
CTTGATCCAGTCTACTTTTTACCAAGTTCGGAGTCCACTGTCCCAAGCACAGCTGTCTGATGTAAGCAATCATGGCCTTTCTTCTTCCTTCGCCATTCTCTTCCAGGTGAGTGCTTAAACAGCCCAACTGTCTCCTGGGTGCAGTAATTAGCGGCCTCTTCCACTTGATTCTCCAGCTTAGAAAAATACTTTATGCTTTGGGATTTTTTGAGCAATTCATTTTCCCGAAGCTCTTTTCCTTTCAATAATTTTATGAGCACCACTTTTGAACTTTTTTCCGGACATTTTGACTGAGCTAATTACTTTTTACCTTTCACTGGCAGTTGCATAGTCACATGCCAAAACAATTCCTCTGATAGGCTATTGTTATGTGGTACCCACATAGAGCACTTGTGAATTAGACAAATCAGCAGCCACACATGCATATCAAGTGATGGACATAGAATTTGACCAATTAACAACAAGGTGGACTGGTTGGGCAAACTCCCAAGAGCCCTCGAGGATTCTCGAGAGGGGGAAGAATCGGTCCGATGTGCCATGGCCAAGACAAAAACCACATTGGTCCTCCTGGATCTGAGGTTCGTCCAGCGGTCGGATTCTCCTCTCCAGTACCCTGGCATAGACCTTCCCAGGGAGGCTGAGGAGTGTTATCCCCCTAAAATTGGAACACACCCTCTGGTCCCCCTTTTCAAAAAGAGGAACCACCACCCCGGTTTGCCATGCCAAAGGCACTGTCCCCGACTTCCACGCAACATTGCAGAAGCATGTCAACCATGACAGCCCTACAACATCCAGGGCCTTGAGGGACTCAGGGTGAATCTCATCCACCCCTGGGGCTCGGCCACCAAGGGGCTTTTCAACCACCTTGGCTTTTTAACCACCTCAGCCCCTATGATGGGTGAGTTGTTCCCCTCATCCATAAGCCCTGCTTCATCTGTGGAAGGCGTGGCAGTGGGATTGAGGAAATCCTCAAAGTGTTCCTTCCACCACCTGACGATGTCCCCAGTCATGGGAGTTTGCCTAACCAGTCCACATGTGTTTTGTGGACTTGGAGAAAGCATTTGACCATGTCCCTCATGATCTCTTTCGGGGAGGGCTGCGGGAGTATGGGGTATTGAGCTTGTTGTTACAAGCTCTCCGGTCCCTATACGACCGTTGCAAGAGTTTGGTTTGTATTGCCAACACCCAGTCAAACTCGTTTCCAGTGAGAGTTGGACTCCGCCAGGGCTGCCCTTTGTCACCGATCCTGTTCATAATTTTTATGGACAGGATATCTAGGTGCAGCCAAGGATCATGGTCGGTGACCACAGGATCTCATCTGTGCTGTTTGCAGATGATGTTGTCCTAATGGCTTCATCGACCAATGACCTACAGGCATTGCTGGGATGGTTTGCTACTGAGTGTGAAGTGGTTGGGATGAGAATCAGCACCTCCAAGTCTGAGTCCATGGTTCTCAGCCAGAAAAAGGTGGATTGTCCTCTCCGGGTTGGGGACAAGCTCCTGCCCCAAGTGAAGGAGTTTAAGTATTTCGGGATCTCATTCACGAGTGAAGGGAGAATGGAGCGAGAGACTGACAGACGGATTGGGGCAGCATCTGCAGTGATGCAGACACTGTACCAGCCTGTTGTGGTGAACAGGGAGCTGAGCTCTAAAGCAAAGCTGTTGATTTACCAATCTATGTTCCTACCCTCACCTATGGTCATGAGCTTTGGGTAATGACCGAAAGAATGAGATCACGGATACAAGCGGCTGAAATCTGCTTTCTCCGTAGGATTGCTGGACTCATCCTTAGAGATAGGGTGAGGAGCTCAGTCATGCGGGAGAGGCTCAGAGTAGAACTGCTGCTCCTCCATATTGAAAGGAACCAGTTGAGGTGGTTTGGGCATCTGATCAGGATGGCTCCTGGATGCCTCCCACTTGAGGTGTTTCAGGCACATCCCACTGGGAGGAGACCCCGGGGCAGACCCACGACACACTGGAGAGGCTACATCTCCCAGCTGGCCTGGGAATGTCTTGGTATCCTCTCTGAAGAGCTGGATCAGGTGGCCAGGTGAGGGAAATCTGGGCTTCTCTGCTTGAGCTGCTTCCTCCGCAACCCAGACCTCTGGAAAAGCGGTAGAAAATGGATGGATGGCTCGATGAATGGACACCAATGTGATCTTTTTCATTGGCTTTTATTGACTAGGCTCGTAGGGCCCTGGCCTTCAGCCCAGCCTAGCTCTTTCATTAAGGCGGCCTTCAATTTATGGGACAACGCACATCCCGCTTGGGACAAACCTATTTAGCCCAATGAATGGGACATCCCGGCTAAACTGGAACAGTTGGCAACCCTATGTCCGAGGGATAACATTAGCCTTGAGATTCTGCCATCACAGGAGTAAAAGTATCAACAATGGAGAATAAACTAGTTTGAAAATGAGACTGACAGTCGCCTGGATACAGAAGGACCGGGAGCTATGCAGCTGAATCGGAGTGTTGGAGTTTTTCACCAACAGACTCCTGCAACAGATGTACTTACAAGGCTAGCAAGCTAGCAGTGTAAACAACCCATCATCCAGGTGAAATTTTGGAGGCAGGGACATTTTTTTTCAGGTGAAACCCCGTCAGATTATGTAAACCTAAGCATAACGGTGTTTGGGAAATTTACACAGCAGGTTGCAGACAGTTGCAGAAGTTATAAAGGCAACTTTGCCTGTCTGCAACTTGCTCAGACTGTGAATTCATGTCTATTCACACCTTTTCATTGAGTTAAAATGTAATCACTGTTATCTCCACAAACCTGGAATAAAGACGGATGAGGATGCTGTGCTTGAACTGAACTTTATTACAAACAGGCTGTAGTACAAAGTGCATATGGACAAAGTGTTTGCCCCTTCCTGATTTCTTTTTCTTTTTTTTTTTAATGTTTGTCATATTTAAATGTTTCAGATCATCAAGCAAATTTAAATATTAGACAAAGATAACACAAGTAAACACAAAATGCAGTTTTTAAATGAAGGTGTTTATTATTAAGGGAAAAAAAAGCCAAACCTACATGGCCCTGTGTGAAAAAGTGATTACCCCTTAAACCTAAAAACTGGTTGGGCCACCCTTAGCAGCAACAACTGCAATCAAGCGTTTGTGATAACTGGCAATGAGTCTTTTACAGCACTGTGGAGGAATTTTGGCCCACTCATCTTTGCAGAATTGTTGTAATTCAGCCACATTGGAGAGTTTTCAACCATAAACTTCCTTTTTAAGGTCATGCCACAGCATCTCAATCAGATTCAGGTGAGGACGTTGACTAGGCCACTCCAAAGTCTTCATTTAGTTTTTCTTCAACAATTCAGAGGTGGACTTGCTGGTGTGTTTTGGATCATTGCCCTGCTGCAGAACCCAAGTGCACTTCAGCTTGATGTCACAAACAGATGGCCGGACATTCTCCTTCAGGATTTTTTGGTAGACAGCAAAATTCATGGTTCCATTTACCACAGCAAGTCTTCCAGGTCCTGAAGCAAAAAACAGCCCCAGGCCATCACACTACCACCACCATATTTTACTGTTGGTATGATGTTTCTTTTCTGAAATGCTGTACTGCTTTTACGCCAAATGTAATGTGTCACAAACTCTCCGTGCGCTTCTCCAACAGCGCATGGAGGAGGAGAAAGGACAAGAGGATTTAACTGCAGGGTTACACCAAACACACATTTATTAACACAAAATGACATACACAACAGACACGACAGCTTTGGTACGCTAAGAGTCCATCAGGATGCCCTGCACACATACTGGAGGATAAACTGGGCAAACAGCCACAGCGTAGCGGCTGTGCTGCACAGGGGAATGTTGCAGAAAGCGAGGCAGCACAGCAGTGAATAAACACACTGCAGTTTACTCACGGTGAGGGGGGCTGTCCGAGAAATCCCAGGATCCCAGCAAGCACACACAGAACACAGTCCTTAGACATGGTGGTTAGATGGCGGAGAACAATCATCTAACGTACACAATGATCCAGTGGCGTCTGTCTAACGAACAGCTCCTTTAATACAGACGCCACTGGCGTGACAAGTTGGGAACACCTGGGCGAGTGCAGGAAAGATGATTACTGGGGAGAACAGCTGGCTGTCAGAAAGAAGGGCGCGTGGCTGGAGGCCAGAGCGGCAGCTACAGGCAGGAACAGAAACGGTGAGCAGAAATGAAAACAACAAGAAATCAAAACACAACTCCACATAACAAACCCACTGCCTGAGCCACCAGGATCGATTAGAACCAAGCCCACAGGAAACACGGGCTCGGTTCATGACAGAGCCCCTCCTTCTAGGGGTGGATACCAGACACCCACAGTAACATCAAGGAACCCCACCACCACCACCACCAACCCCAACAGGCACAACAATAACACAATAACACACAAACCCGGGTGGGAGGTAGGGGGAACAGGAAAGGAGGGAACACAATACCCCGCCCAGGGTCCACAATTAACCCCGCCAATTCCATGGGCGTTGGGGCTCAGGAGGCCGCCCAAAGTCCCAGGCCCAGCAGAAGGTCTGGTGGACGGAATCCGGTGGCCTGCCAGAGAACATGGGCCATCAGACCTGGGGAGTCAATTCTTCTGGTGGCCGGCTCACGTTGTTCAGCCACCAGGATGGAGGGGGTGAAGCAGGAGGGGGCCTGCCCACCGGGAGGCTGACTGGAGGGCAACCGGACCGAGGAAAGGGAACCTCCACGGCCTCTTCAGTGGCACCTGTGGTGGGACCCAACCGGGCCGGCTCCGCTGCACCCATGACAGACTCTAGCGGGAGCCTAACTGCACCCACAGTGGCCCCTGGCCAGGCCGGCTCTGCTGTACCCCTGATGGACTCCAGCAGGAGCCTGGCTGCACCCGTGGTGACCTCCAGCTGAGGGTCTGCAGCACCCGCGGTGACCTCCAGCTGAGGCTCAGCTGCACCCGCGGTGACCCCCATCAGGGGCCTCATTGCTCCCGCGGTGGCCCCTGACCGGGCCGGCTCTGCTGCACCCACAATGTACTCCAGCAGGAGCCTGGCTGCACCCGCGGTGACCTCTGACTGAGGCTCTGCAGCACCCGCGGTGGACCCCGATTGGGCCAGAGCTGCACCCATGATGGTCCTGGTCTGGGATGTGGCTGCACCTGCGATGGGCTCCAGTTGGATCACTGTTGCACCAGCGGTGACCCCCACTGGGGGCCTCATTGCTCCCGCCGTGGCCTCCCCAGCGAGGGAGGTAGTGCTCTTAAAGTCACCTGGTGCTGGGTCCCGATCCTCGGTGATCTCCGGCGAGATCAGCTGCTCCCCGGCAGCCCTGGCAGGGGGCTTCCACACTGGAGGGAGAGAGAAAGAGACCAATTCAGGGTCGCCAGCAGCAGCGGAGCCCGGTGAGGTGGACCTGAGGGCTGCTACGAGCTGCCCCAGGCCCTCCTTGCCATGAGTCGGGCAGTGTGACATGGATATCTGGGGTATATATATAATGGAGCACACTTGCCTGAACTTGGGCTCCACAGCCGTCCAGGACTCCGATGCTGTTGACAATGATGGTCCGGGTCCCGTCGCCTGGGGGTCTGGACCGGGGGATGACTCTGCTGCGGCGGTCCCTGCAGCAGGCGTAATGGTGACAGTAGTCCTATTAACTTCCTGCAGTAGCTCCAATGCAGGGGACTCCACCAGCGTGGCTGCAGGGGGACCTCTCTGTGCTGGATCCGGGAAGGAATCGTCCGGAACCACCAGCTCCTCCATCGTCTGGTGGCTCTGCTCATTCTCAGGAATCGACGGGGGGAACACAGAAGAGACAAGGAAGTAGTTTACCTCCGCAGCTGGAGGGAAGGACCCTGCGGACTGCCAAAGCTGGGCCTCTCTTCCAGGAGACAGACAGTGTTTATCATTATCATGTTTAAGAGCACAAAAACACACTTGCCTGTTCTCCCAGTGCTTGATGCTCACAGCTGCGGGGAGCCGGCAGTCATCCTCACTCGCATCTGCGCTGGCTCTGGCTCCCCCTCTGGACGATGGAAGAGCCGGCTCGGGAGATGCGGAAGCGGTCATGGACCGGGGAACCATGGCCCTCTCGGAGGCTGGAAAGGCGTCGACAGCTGAAGGAGGGGAAGGCTTCCCCCGGCATCTCCTCACCGGATGACACCGTGGTCTGGTCTCCGGGACTGACCGTGCTGGAGATGGAGGAGGGTCGGGTGAAGAGTCCCGAGGAATGAAGGCCTGCTGATCTCTGGGTCTCTGTCTCGGTGCCGTGAGGAATGTCAGCCCGGGGAAGGAGCGCTGAAGTGAACTCACCGTCGCCAGCAGGTCAGCGAACTCGGGGTAGTTCCATAACCCGGGATAAGCCTCCAAAACCTCCATAGCTCCTTCCAAGCACTCCAGCTTCCTCTTTGGTCCTCGGGTGGCGTGGGCCCCGTTGACAAAGGTCTGGATATATTCGGCGGCCTATCCCTCCTCAATCGTGGGCAACTCCGCAGCAACAGCCTCCACAGCTGGTGAGATGGTAGTAACAGTCCTATGTTCTTCCTGCAGGGGCGCCAATGCTGGGGATTCCTCCAGCATGGCTGCAGAGAAGCCTCTCCATGCTGGCTCCGGGAAAGGATCATCGGGACCACTGGCTCCTCCACCATCTGACTGCCCTGACCTTGGGCCAATGGGCCCTCAGGGAGAATGGGAGGAGACACAGAGACGGGAAAAGGTGAATTAATATTTGCAGCCGGAGGAGAGGACCCAGCGGACTGCTTAAACTGGGCCTCTCCCTCGGGAGACAGACAAGGTTTGCAATTAGGTGGAATGAAATGAAAAAACACTTGCCTGTCACCCCGGCTCCTGATGTTGAGAGCTGCAAACCGTTGGCTATCACCCTTCTCCGTGTCACTGACTCCTTCAAAGGGTTGTAGAGGAGCCGGCTCCGATGACTCAGAGGTGGGCGTAGCTGGGACAATCTCGGCGACTGGAACAATGACGGCCGCCAAAGATGAGGGGGGCTTCCTCCGGCGAGGCTTCCTTCTCCTTGCGGGCGGTTGGAGCACCAGATAGTCTGGGATTTTGAGCACACCACCTGGCTGCAGATAATCAAGGCCGATGCACTCCGGATTGTCAGGAACAGACGGTGGTGTAGCCGCGGTGGGCTCGAGCACTGGGAGCTCCGCACTCGACCACACGCATGGCATGGCAAAGATATCCCGGAGAATCTTGGTCGCCTCCGGATGGTCCTACAAGCTATCCCGATTTATCACTCTTACCGCCGTATCCCGAGCCCATCGAGCTGTCTCGGATGAGCAGGACTCCAGTGTCCGTGAGAGTATGCAGACAAAGTGAGGGGAGCTACCTCTCCAGTAGCTCAGCCATCATGCCCAGACGCAGGTGAGTGGAACGAGACAGTCTAAAGATGAAAAAAAGGATTTGTGTGAGTGTAACCTGCTAAATCCTTTAATTCGGCTGGATCATTCTGTCACGAACTCTCCGTGCACTTCTCCAACAGCGCACGGAGGAGGAGAAAGGACAAGAGGATTTAACTGCACGGTTACACCAGACACCCCCTCATGGATCGTCACCTTATGGTGGTGGTGGGGTTTGTGTGGGGTTTGTGTGCCCCAGTGATCACAGGAGCTATGTTGTCGGGGGCAATTTGCCTCTGATAGGGTCACCCAAGACAAACTGGTCCTGGGTGAAGGGCCAGACTAAGAACGATCCAACAGACTCTCATGATAAATTCTAGATCAAGGATTCAGTGTACCCCGCCTGGTATGGGGTTACTGGGGCCCCACCCTGGAGCCAGGCCTGGGGGAGGGGCTCGATGGCTAGCGTCTGGTGGCCGGGTTTCCACCCATGGGACCCGGCCGGGCTCAGCCAGAAGGAGTTACATGGGTCCGCCCTCCAGTGGGTTCACCACCTGCAGGAGGGATCATGGGGGTCCGGTGCTATGTGGATTAGGTAGCGGTCAAAGGCGGAGACCTTGGCAGACTGATCCCAAGCTTTCTAAACTGGTTTTTGGTACGTGGAATGTCACCTCTCTGGTGGGGAAGTCAGCCTGAGCTGGTGTACGAGGTTGAGAGATACCGGCTAGATATAGTCGGCCTCACCTTAACACACAGCTCTGGTTCCTGAACCAGTCTCCTGGAGAGGGGCTGGCGCTTGGCCTTTTCTGGAGTTGCCCTGGGCGAGAGGCAACGAGCAGGTATTCTTGTATCCCCCCACCTTGCTGCATCTATATTGGAGTTTTCCCCGGTGGATGAAAGGGTTGCTTCCCTGCGCCTTCGGGTTGGGAAACGGGTCCTGACCATCATTTGTGCCTATGCACCAAATGATGTTTCAGAGTACCCACCCTTTTTGGAGTCTCCATTGTCCTACTGGGGGACATCAATGCGCACGTGGGCAACGACAGTGAAACCTGGAGGGGGGGTGATTGGGAGGAACGGCCTGCCCAATCTGAACCTGAGTGGTGTTCAGTTATTGGACTTCTGTGTTAACCACAGTTTGTCCATAACAAACACCATGTTCAAACATAAGGGTGTCCATATGTGCACCTGGCACCAGGACACCCTAGGTCGCAAGTCGATGATCGATTTTGTTATCGTGTCATCAGACCTGCGACCGTATGTCTTGGACACTCGGGTAAAGAGAGTTGCAGAACTGTCAACTGATCACCACCAGGTGGTGAGTTGGATCCGATGGCAGGGGAGGAAGCCATTCAGACCTGGTAGACCAAAACGTATAGTGAGGGTGTGCTGGGAACGTCTGGCTGAGGCCCATGTTAGGGAGGTCTTCAACTCCCACCTCCGGAAGAACTTCGACCACGTTCCGAGGGAGTCTGGAAACATGGAGTCTGAATGGGCCATGTTCTCCACCTCTGTTGTTGAAGCGGCGGCCCAGAGCTGCGGCCACAAGTGGTGGACACCAGTGGTGAGGGGGGCCATTAAGCTGAAGAAGGAGTCCTATCAAGCTTGGTTGGGTTGTGGGACTCCCGAAGCAGCTGAGGTGTACTGGCAGGCCAAGCGGAGTGCAGCTCGGGTGGTTGCTGAAGCAAAAACCCGGGTATGGGAGGAGTTCGGTGAGGCCATGGAACAAGACTTTCGGTCGGCCTCGAAGAGATTCTGGCAAACTGTCCGGCAGCTCAGGAGGGGAAAGCAGCTCCCTGTCCACACTGTGTATGGTGCGGATGGAACGCTGTTGACTTTGACTGGGGATATTGTCGGGCGATGGAAGGAATACTTCGAGGATCTCCTCAATCCCACTGATACGCCTTCCACAGAGGAAGCATGGTTTGTGGACGAGGGGGATGACTCAACTATCACAGGGGCTGAGGTCACCAAGGTGGTTAAAAATCTCCTTGGTGGCCGGGCCCCGGGGGTGGACGAGATTGGCCTTGAGTACCTCAAGGCCCTGGATGTTGTTGGGCTGTCATGGCTGACACGCCTCTGCAACATTGCGTGGAGGTCGGGGGCAGTGCCTTTGGCATGGCAAACCGGGGTGGTGGTTCCTCTCTTCAAAAAGGGGACCGGAGGGTGTCCGCTCCAACTTTAGAGGGATCACACTCCTCAGCCTCCCTGGGAAGGTCTATGCCAAGGTACTGGAGAGGAGAGTCCGGCCGTTGGTTGAACCTCAGATTCAGGAGGAGCAATGTGGTTTTCGTCCTGGCCGTGGCACATCGGACCAGCTCTTTACCCTCTCGAGAATTCTCGAGGGTTCATGGGAGTTTGCCCAACCAGTTTACATGTGTTTTGTGGACTTGGAGAAGGCATTTGACCGCGTCTCTCGTGGTTTTTTGTGGGGGGTGTTTCGGGAGTACCAAGATCACTAAGATGTGTTCTGACAAAACTGAGATGAGCCTTTATGTTCTTTTTGCTCAGCAGTGGTTTTTGTCTTGGAACTCTGCCATGCAGGCCATTTTTGCTCAGTCTCTTTCTTATGGTGAAGTGATAAACACTGACCTTAACTGAGGCAAGTGAGGCCTGCTGTTCTTTGGATGTTGTTGTGGGGTCTTTTGTGACCTTTTGGATGAGTCGTCACTGCGCTCTTGGGCTAATTTTGGTCAGCCAGCCACTCCTGGGAAGGTTCCCCACTGTTCCTTGTTTTTGCCATTTGTGGATAATGGCTCTCACTGTGATTCAGTGGAGTCACAAAGCTTTAGAAATGGCTTTATAACCTTTTCCAGACTGATCGATCTCAATTATTTTGTTTCTCATTTTTTCCCGAATTTCTCTGGATGGCAGCATGATGTCTAGCTTTTGAGGATCTTTTGGTCTACTTCACTTTGTCAGGCAGATCCTATTTAAGTGATTTCTTGATTGAGAACAGGTGTGGCAGTGATCAGGCCTGGCTGTGGCTAGAGAAACTGAACTCAGCTTTCCAAAGATGTGATAAACCACAATTAATTTTTGTTTTAACGGGGGGGGGGGGGGTGTCACTTTTTCACACAGGTCCATTTAGGTTTGGATTTTTTTTTACCCTTAATAATAAACACTTTCATTTAAAAACTGCATTCTGTGTTTACTTGTGGTATCTTTGTCTAATATTTAAATTTGTTTGATCATCTGAAACATTTAAGTGTGACAAACATATAAAAAATGAGAAATCAGGAAGGGGCAAACACTTTTTCACACCACTGTATATAGTGGTGCGATGACGTCACCCGTAGGCTACGTCACTCGCTGTATACCAGCACTTATTCTAACACTACATTCTTCCCCCCCTTGCAAAAACACTTTATGTAATCAACAGTTTCAACATTCAGAACCACATTGTAGAAAGTAGAACCAGGGTCAGCAGGTTGACCACCACTGGACCCAGTGCGACTGGGTGGATTATTCTTCCTCTGGTTTCAGCCGCGATACTACCTGAAAAGTCAATGTCTTTTTTTTTAACAGTTTTCCATGGGGAATGCGGTTCTGCCAGACGGGCCCTGTAGTTGGCTCGCGGTCGATGCATCCCTGGAGATGCCGGACCGCCAGGACTGATCTTCATCACATTGTGGCCCAGGTCCCACATTGCATCAGCTGACTCCCACAAAGCCTCGCCGTCTGGAGCAGCCACCTGGACATGCCATAGTTGATTTGCGTGTTGAGCCAAACCATCTGTCAGTCGAAAGCACGCCGATCCCAATTTCGCCACGATCCTCAGTGACACCCGTTGTCTTGTCGGTTGTGACTTGGTCAGTGGCTGTCCTGGTCTCTCACTGGTATGGACTTGAACCCAGTCCATGACCTTGAGTGGTGCCTTGCTCTGTCTCATGTGCCACTGTGATCACTGTGGCGCTGCATGCTCATCCGGTTTGGGACCTCAGTCGTGCTGTAACAGTTCTGTCGTTACCGTGTCGCGGACCCTTCACCCGACTTCACCGTTGCTGTTTCCGTAGTCTGAAGTTGGTTGTGGGTATGGAAGGTGTCCGACGTCTCTCCCGTGTTGTTCGGTGCTGCGGACTCTTCACCCGTCGGCTCGGTTGTAACCCCCGTAGACTGGTGCTGTGCGTCGGTACGGAAGCAGTCGGTTCCTCCTCTCTCCCATCTGATGTGCTTTGTTGTTCCGCATCGTATACAGTGTCTGTGCCTGGTTGTTGTGCCTCGAAGTTTTCTACGTGCATGGGCTCCCTCTACTGCGATTCTACGGTGGCCTCCTGCTGGGGGAGGATCTGAGGCGAGTCCGGCTGCTGCCCCCCTGCCAGGCACCTCTCCTCCTGAGTGTACGGGGTTGTTGGTTTGGTATCGGTGTAGCCCTGAATTTTCCCATCGGCGTTGTTCCCGATTGACATGGGCTCTCTCTCCTGCAGCTCCAGCTCTGGCTGCGCAAAGAACGGAGGTGAGTCCGGTTGCTGATCTCTCTCCATGTTGTTTTCACTGTCCGTGCTGTATCCACTCTCTATGTTACATCCGCTGTCTGAGCTGTGCTCTTTGGCTGCACCCATGTCCGTGAAGCCTGGGTACAATGGACCAGGACCGTCGACAGTCTTCCCGGGGAACAAATCCCACCTCATAACGTTATCACCCTGGCATGGCACCTGGAACCAGAATGCTGGAATTATTATTATTATTATTATTATTATTATTATTATTATTATTATTAGACAGAGAAATGCAAAAACAATATGACTACATTATATGACATAATAATAATAATAATAATAATAATAATAATAATAATAATAATAATACACAGTGGTGGTGGGCCTCATCACCAACAATGAGGAGGCCAACTACAGAAATCAGGTGAGCCAACTGGTCCAGTGGTGTAAAGACAATAATCTCTTCCTGACCATGGGAAAAACCATGAAGATTGTGGTTGACTTCAGAGGGGACACATGCAGCATCCCCCTCTGATCATCGACGGAGCAGCTGTGGAGAGGGTCAACAGCACCAAGTTCCTGGGGGTGCACATCTCTAAGGACCTCTCATGGTCCAACAACACCACATCACTGGCCAAGAAGGCTCAAACTCACCTCCATTTCCTCCGCAAACTGAGGAGTGCACGAGTCCCACCCCCCATCATGTGCTCATTCTACCAGGGCACCACTGAGATCATCCTCACCAGCTGTATCACGGTGTGGTATGGAAGCTGTACCGCCTCCTGCTGGAAGACACTACAATGCACAGTGAAAGCAGCCAGCAAGATCATTGATGCCCCTCTGCCCCCCCTCCCCCCGGACATCGACCTCACCCGCAGAGCCATCAACATTGCAGGAGACACCTCCAACCCCTCACACTCCCTCTTCAGCACCCTGCCATTGGAGAAAAGGTACCAGAGACTCCTGGCCCCCTCCACAAGACTGCTAAACAGGTTTGTTCATCAGGCCATCAGAACCCTGAACTCTGTCCACTTCTTCCCCCCACACCGTAATGCACTCACCCACACAATAACTACCTCAGCTGCTGGCACAGAAAGATGCACACCAACAGTAATGCATCTGCTGCTGTATGACTCTGTGCTTTATTGCAACCATTTGCACAAATGCCATATCTGTTGCTGTCTGTTACTGCAATACTGTTCATGTACAGTCCTATCTGTCACTGTCTGCACCTGCACTACCACATCGAACCTGCAACTATGAGTATTACTGCTCTACTTTTTCTTTATATAGGATTGTTGGGTTTTATCGTTTATCTTTATTTGCACTATGGGATGTCTGGGTCTATCTTTTGTCACTATTTGCACAATGGGTATCATTATTGTACAGAGACTGCTGTTGTTGCTTTACCAGCCTTATTCCTTTTTTTTATATTGCATACACCACTGAAGAGAGAGAGAAACACCATTTCAATTCTCCTGAATGTCCTGTACGTATAGTAGTATTGACAAGTAAAATCTTGAATTTTGAGTCTTGAAGACTGCCATATTGTATTGACCATACACTGAGGCTGGGCAATTCCACCTTACGTCATATTCTGTGGAATGACCGTAGGGTCATACCCACTCTTTGAGTTTATTTCTGTTTCTTTGGGTTTATTGCTATTTGTATCTTGCATTTATCTTCTTGTTATTATTATTCCTGCCTTTGCCCTAGTCTGTTGTGATCATCCTTAGTATTATTTTTTTATCATGGTCTTGCCTTGTAATTTATTCCTGTCATCATGTTGCCTCCACCATGATGCCTCCACCATCATCCCCATCCCCAAAAAGGCTGCAATTGACAGCCTGAATGACTACAGACCCATAGCACTCATGTCTGTAGCCATGAAATGTTTTGAGCGACTGTTCCCAACACATCAGAGATTGTCTTCCCCCTCCTTCGACCCCCATCAGTTCGCCTACAGGCAGAACCGATCTATGGAAGATGCTATCACCACCACTCTCCACAGAGTGCTGAGCCACCTGGAGAACTCAAGGAACTACGTGAGGATATGCTTTGTGGATGAAAGCTCAGCTTTTCAGGTTCAGGTTACTTTATTTGTACCCATAGGTAGATTTGTTTTGCAGTCTGGTGACATCCATATTTACAAGCCACAAATTACATTCAACATAGACACAAACACAGGCACACATGAAGCTGACTATAAACATGATAAAAATACTGAAGGCTCCATCAATCAGGGTAAAGACAAAGAGATGGGATCTCTTAACATCATCATCCCAGACATCCTAATCAACAAACTGTACCTTCTCCAGATCCCCCACCCCCACCTGCTCCTGGATAAAGAACTTTCTCACCAATTGCCCACAAACAGTCAGACTTGGCTCCCACCACTCCTCCACACTGTTCCTCAGCACCGGCTCCCCCCAAGGCTGTGCTAAACCCTCTCTCTACTGTACTCCCTGTAAACCTTTGACTGTATTCCAACCCACCCAACCACCGTCATTGTGAAATACGCGGACGACACCACCTTGGTTGGGCTCATCACCGACGACGATGAGAAGGCATACAGGGCGGAGGTAGAGAATCTGCTGCTGTGGTGCCAAGCAAACAACCTGGAACTGAATGTCCAAAAAACCAAAGAACTCATTCTAGACTTCAGGAAGAACAGACAGGACTACCCCCCTCCTCATAAGTGGCGACCGCGTGGAAAACATCCCCGCCTTTCTATTCATTCTCTTTGTAGCCCAGTGTTTACAGCGCAAAATGCTTTAAGCAGTGGCTGTTTTTTGTTTTGTTTTGTTTTGGGTTTTTTGTTTGTTTGTTTTTGTTTGTTTGTTTTTGTTTGTTTGTTTTTGCGGCGCTCAGGGCACTCAGTGTTGAAAAAAGTTCAACTTTTCAGACTGCAGCTGAGCTCATCAATTTCAAACCTTTCTAAGCAGCCAACCAAAATAAGGAAGGGCGGGACATAGGATGACAATACAGTCTCTACTCAGACTCCTGTTTACCTTGTCATCATATTGTGCATCCAGAGCTGCTGCCAGTGCTAGAATACGTCTCCTGTCCATTGTTATTTAGAAACTGCAGTTAAAAAATAAGTAGAAAGTCTGACCATAGGAAAAACGGAAGTGCTGAGCTGTGAGTGGCAAGCTGTTGCTGGGATAAAGTGCCATAAACTCACCCTTCAAGGCACGGGCAAACACAAGACACCATATGCAAGCTCTGAGTTTTTGTACATTTAATCACACCACAATAACTAACACACAAACTTACAGAAACATACGGAAGGAAAGGAGGCTACAGATTCTCAGCTCGGAGGCCAGACTTACGATTATGAATGAGACGATGATTCCGTCTCGGGATGAGTGACAGGGAAAAATGACACGGCAATGAGAAAACTGATCAACAATCCTTATATAGGGAAACGAGGATAATTACACATACAGATCAGGTGTGGGTGGCATGAGTGAGGATAATCACCCTAAACAGGTGACAGCTGTCAAAGCCCGTGAAAGGCTTTGACAGGAGGAAGTAAACAATGACTAACAAAGTAAAAGCACCAAATGAGATGAATACAATAACAATACACTAACGGAGAACTGAGGAAAGCTAATACAAACTGATAAATACTGAGACTACAAAAGAAGAACTAACACAGGGAAATAAATAGGAAACAAGATAATACATTAATTCATAGATAAGACTATAATGACAAAACCAAGAACCATCACAAATACAAAATAAACAGATACAGAAATACAAAGGATGACATAACACACTAAGAAGCTGAGCATGGTGCCCAACCGTGCTCAGGATCATGACATAGAGGGTGCAGACTTTTTTCCAAAGCGCAGCGCACAAATGAACAAAATAATGCTCAGGGTGGTTGGACAACAAAAAGCAAATTTTGTGGACACGCAGGCTTATTTCACAGTAGCCTGGTGAAGCACCTACAGTTTTGTTGTGCTTTGTTTGTTGTGTCTTTATTGTACAATGACAATAAAGGCTATTCGATTCTATGTTGGTTTGGGCTTTTATTTTGACAGCGCTTTTGTTTACTTCAGAATCAGAATCAGAATCAGCTTTATTGGCCAAGTATGCACAACACATACAAGGAATTTGACTTTGGCTAAAAACTTGCTCTCATTGTTCAGGTGAAGGATTTAAATAAGGATTCAATGACAACAGAGTATGTACAGTAAATTACAGTCTGTCCACGTTTCTATAAAAGGATGCAAATATATACAGGAATATATGCAGTTATTTACTCAGACTAACCACACTTTGCAGAAATATATGAAAAAATATACAGTCACACAGTATTTCAATGTGAACTCAGATTCAGTGATATAATGTGAATGAAGTAAAAAGCAGTGTGAGAGTTATGTGCAATGTAATAATGGATGAAAAGTCATGAGTACAGCAACAGGTAGGACTAGGTGAATGTTAGGAGTTCATCAGAGTGATGGCTTGAGGAAAGAAACTGTTCCTGTGACGGGTGGTTTTGACCTTCAGTGATCTGTAACGACGACCAGAAGATAGAAGTTCAAACAGTTTGTGGCCGGGGTGTGATGGGTCAGCACAGATGTTTCCCGCCCGTTTCCTGGTTATGGACCGATATAAGTTCTCAATGGAGGGTAGGTCAGTACCAATGATCCTCTCCGCAGACTTAATGATCCGCTGCAGTCTGGTCTTGTCCTGTTTAGTCGCAGATCCAAACCAGACAGTGATGGAAAAGCAGAGGACAGATTGGATGATGGCGGTGTAGAAGACAACCAGCAGCTCCTGAGGCAAATCAAACTTCTTGAGCTGACGCAGAAAAAACAACCTCTGCTGGGCCTTTTTCCGGACAGTGTCTATATGGGAGGACCACTTCAGGTTCCGGGAGATTGTGGTACCCAGAAACTTGAAGGAGTCCACAGTGGACACTGTGCTGTTGAGGATGGTGAGTGGGGGGAATGAAGGGGGGTGTCGCCTGAAATCCACAGTCATCTCCACCGTTTTGGCTGGGTTAAGTTCAAGATGGTTCTGGCTGCACCAGAGGATCAGCTGCTCCACCTCCCGCCTATATGCAGACTCATCATCATCCCGGATCAAACCGATGACTGTGGTGTCGTCCGCAAACTTCAGGAGCTTCACCGAAGGGTCCTCTGAGGTGCAGTCATTGGAGTAGAGGGAGAAGAGCAGTGAGGAAAGGACACATCCTTGGGGGGCGCCAGTACTAATTTTTCGGGAGCTGGATGTAAATCTCCCTAGCTTCACCTGTTGCCACCTGTCAGTCAGAAAGCTGGAGATCCACTGGCAGGTGGAGGGGGGCACCTTGAGCTGGAGGAGTTTCTGATGAAGAATGCCTGGGATGATGGTGTTGAACGCTGAGCTGAAGTCGACAAACAGGATCCTGGCGTACGTCCCTGGGGAGTCTAGGTGTTGCAGGATGTAATGTAGTCCCATATTCACTGCATCATCCACTGACCTGTTTGACCGGTAGGCAAACTGCAGTGGGTCCATCAGGGGGCCTGTGATGACCTTCTACTTCCATTTTTACCTAGCTTGTTTCGTGTCTTGTTAAGTTCCTGATTATTCACCGCTGTTTGTTCTTTGATTAATTATTTTTCTCCTATTTAAGCGACGCCGCCCCGTAGTTCGGGGCGACGTGTCTGTTTCAAGTCATACTGGCGTGGACCACGCACTTCGGTTTTGTCAAGTCCTGTAAGTTGTTGTCATGTTTCCTTGTTGTGGATTATTTTTGTGTTCTTTGATTAAATCTCACAAACCTGAGTTCTGCGCCTGGGTCTGAATTCCGCCCCAGAGGGGTTCATTGTGACAGAAGGACGTCCACCCAGTGGACTTTTAGTTTGCTCAGCTATGGCCGGGTGTGTGCTGCTAAATCAGGGGGAGTTTCACACTATAACTCTTCGCTGGGTGATCTTCACAGTCGGCCAGAGGGAGTCGCCCGGCACTTCAGTGGCAGCAGAACAGGATCAAGGGCAAATACTTTTTCATTTTTTAACACCATTTCATGAAGGGTCTTGTCCTGTTCCCGTGGAGGGGGCTCAGCCAACTGCCACTGCTGAGCGGTCTCTCTCGGTCTCTGCTGTTACACCCATCTTACCTGCACCTTCTGTCTCCCTTCTCTCGAGCTTTCCATCTGAAGAGGCTGGGTTGGAGATGGATTCTCAGATGTTTGGGCTCAAGAGGCTCCAGCCTGCATCATCTGGGCCGCAGCTGGTCGACCTGCTGGATTCACCGTCGATCAGTCTGCGTTGTGTGGATTCACTGCTGATCAGCTTTCGATGTCGGGGTTCGTCACTGATCGGCCTATATCTTCAGTTTCTGTTGTCAGCATCCCCCGGCCATGAGTACCTGAGGATTGTGCACTTCAACAGCCTACTCCTGAGATCGACGTTCCCCAGTCATCTGCGGTCGAGGCCGGCATGCCTCCATCGTTGGCTCCTGAGGCTGTCAAGCTCCTGTCAGCAGTCACCGAGGTCGGCGCTGGCATTTCGTCGTCGGAATCGGAGCTGGGGTCTCTCCAACTACGGATCACTGAACTTAAAACTCGTCTGCTGCAGTTTGCTGAACTAAAACCCTCCCTGCTATTGCCTGCTCCTGAATTCAGCGCGCTACTGACACCCATTCCTGAGGTCAGCGAGATGCTGTCATCTCCTGAGCCCGAGGTGCACGTTCCTGTTCGGGCTCAGCCCAAGATGCACACTCCTGCTTCTGCTCAGCCTGTCATCATTCCAGCTCCTGATTCTGAGATGGTCACCCCGGCAGCAGGAGACCAGGAGTTAAGGCAACTACCTTCTCATTTATGTTCAAATATCATTTTTGAAAAGACTTGTCTTGTTCCTGGTGGGGAGACTCAAGTGCTCAGTCCACCAGCTGCTGAGTCCTCCCCATCAGTCTCTGCTGTTAATGACTGTGGTGTCGCCCCACTGACCTCCTGTTTCCGTCCATCATCTGAAGTGGCTGTGTCAAGGATATGATCGCAGGCGGTCGGAGGAGGACCACGCCCCAGCCGATGTTCCTGAGGTCAGGAGACCTCCAGCCGATGTTCCCGAGGTCAGAAGAATTCCAGCCAATGTTTCCGAGGTCAGGAGATCTCCAGCCGATGTTCCAGAGGTCAAAAAACCTCCAGCCAATGTTCCCGAGATAGGGAGACCTCCAGCCGATGCTTCAGAGGTTTGAAGACCTCCAGCTAGTGCTTCAGGGGTCGGGAGACCTCCAGCCGATGCTTCAGGGGTTGGGAGACTTCCACCCATTTCTTCAGAGGTCGGGAGACCTCCACCAGTTGTCTTAGAAGTCTAGCAGCCCGCTCAACCTTCACTGCCTGGGCTTGCCCCTTCTCGGCTGCAGTTGGCCCCTGCACCAAAGACCCCTCGGGTACTATCATATGAACTTGAAGATCCTGTATGGATATGGATATGGATTATCTTTTTTCTAATCCTGTATTGATTTCTGCTGAATGAGAAAAACCTGTATTAACGTCTTTGGAACTAAAAACTCCTGTATTTGTATCCTCAGAGCTAAAAACTCCTATGTTGTTATTCCTAGAGCAAAAAGTTCCTTTGTGGTCTCCAGAGCAAAGAGCTGTTGTTTCCTTCTGAGCAAAGAGCTCCAATGTTATCTCCTGGGCTTAAAGGTGCTATATTGTCATTTTCTGAGCTTAAAAGTTTTATGTTGCCACCTTTTAAGAGTAAAGGCCTTATGTTGTCCTCTTCTGAGTTTAAAAAGTTTTCTTGTGAGCCTGAAACCCCAATGTTTTCTCCGGCATATAGAGCTCCTACATGACTTTTCCCGGAGCAAAGGGCTCCTATATTATTTTCCCCAGAGCAAAGGGCTCTTTCTTTGTTTTCTTATAAACAAGAGGCTCCCAAGTGGGTTTCTCCAGGACAGGAAGTTCTCATGTTATCATTAACTTCTGAAATTCAAGTTTCTGTGTCATCATTATCATCTCCTGTGGATACAGGTTTCATGTTATCATCCTCTGAGTTTAGGGAGTCCAGGTTATCACCTCCGGAGGTTAAAGGTACCATGGTGACATCTCTGGAAAGTAAAGGTTCCATGTTGACACCTCCAGAGGTTAAAGGTTCCATGTTGCCATCTTCTGAGGGTAAAGTGTCCATGTTATCATTTCCTGAGGTTAAAATGTCCATGTTATCATCTCCTGAGTTTGAAGTTTTCATGTTGCCATCTCCAGGGCAAGTGAACCCTATGTTGTTTTGTCTTGAACAAAGAGCATGTGTGTTATTTTCAGAGCAGAGGGCTCATGTATTTTCTCCTGTCTAGTGGCCCATGGACTTTGGTAGACAGCCCAACGCACCATATTTTTCCATCTATTGGTCTATGAACTTTGGTGGGCCGACCCACCAGGTGCTTCAGTCTGGGGACCCATGAACTTGGGTAGGCCCCTGGATCCGCCTTGTTCCCCGGTCTGATGGCCGTGGGTCAATGGAAGATGACCCAACCCACCTGGTTTATTGTTTAGGCCTTGAACTTTGTTTTGATAGAGTTGCTTTTGATGTTCAGGCTGATGCTCCAATGAATGATTTGTAATTCTAGTTTAAAAGAAGGGATTATAACTTGTGTTTGTGTTTCTGAAAGCACAGCCTGAGGTGGGCTCTGTCAGGGGGGAAAGGGATTTGTTTTCGACCCACTTGGCCTTGTGCCCCCACCATCCTCCTTGGGAAGGTGTTTTTTTTCTTTCCTTTTTTGGGGGGGGAGGGGGTAATGTCTAGGGGTGTCTGGAGTCAACCCCTTAAAAGGGAGGCTATGTCATGGTCTGGGGGTTGACCGTAGGGTCATACCCACTCTTTGAGTTTATTTCTGTGTTTCTTTGTGTTTACTGCTATTTGTATCTTGGGTTTATCTTCTTGTTATTATTATTCCTGCCTTTGCCTTAGTCTGTTGTGATCATCTTTAGTATTATTTTTATCATGATCTCGTCTTGTAATTTATTCCTGTCGTCATGTTGGTTTGGGCTTTTATTTTGACAGCGCTTTTGTTAACTTGCATTTTTACCTAGCTTGTTTCGTGTCTTGTTAAGTTCCTGATTAGTCACGGCTGTTTGTCATTTGATTATTTGAAAAATATTTGATTATTTTTCTCCTATTTAAATGACACCGCCCCGTAGTTTGGGGTGACGTCCTTCTCTGTCATGTTGGCATAATTACATGCTTCTGCCTGTGTCTGTTTCAAGTCTTGCTGGCGTGGACCACACACTTCAGTTTTGTCAGATCCTATAAGGTTTTATCCTGTTTCCTTGTTGTGGATTAATTTTGCTTTCTTTGATTAAATCTTACAAACCTGAGTCCTGCGTTTGAGTCTGAATTCCGCCTCGGAGGGTCTCATTGTGACACCTTAAATCTGTGGTGACCTGCTCTGCGTGCCTGCTGCCCTAATTGCCTCCACAGCTGCACACACACCTGTTCACCTCATTAGATAGTCTTCTTAAGCCGTGCTGCCCTGTGGTCTGCACGGAGACGTCAACACTAATCTGGTCTGTAAGGATCTCTTGGACAACTCTGTCATCCTGCTCCGGAGAATCATCTTCTTTGCCAATCCGGCTCCGTCAGGTCTTCTGAGAGCCAAGGCTCTCCAACGTCAAGTAAGCCTTCGGGATTCCATCCCTTCCATGCTTCACCCTTTCTCCCCTGTGCACAGGTGGAAGCCTCCTGGCGACGGACCTCCTCCTCCTGGCGGCGGACCTGTGCTTCTTCCCGCACACTGCATTGCACAGAATACTCACCTGCTTACCTTCACTTCACTTCTCGGCAACAGCACTAACATGGAATGGACTACAGCTGGTTTGGAGTCTCTGGGAGATCTTCAGCACCCCAGCCCTTCATCCGATCCATAAGACTGTATATTCACCTGTCTATTCCCCCTGGTCTCAGTATTGTTTTTTTAGATTTAGATTTAGTATACTTTATTGATCCCCAGAGGGGAAATTGAGGGCATCCACCACCTGGATGGATGAGCAGCCATGATACGGCGCTATCCCTTAACCATTCACACAGACACATTCACACCTGGGGCCACTTTAGAGTCTCCAATTAACCTAACCTGCATGTTTTTGGCATGTGGGAGGAAACCGGAGAAATCCCGGAGTAAACCCACACAGACACGGGGAGAACATGCAAACTCCACACAGATCACTGTTGGTCGGGGGCTGGGATCGATCCCACAATCCCCGGGCCAAGGGTAAAATGTGCTGCGCAGTGCTAACCACTGCGCCACCGTGCAGCATACTCATCCACCTGTCTGTCCTCTCTCCCAAGGTTGCCAGTTCGTCTGTGCTCTACTCGCCCACTTCAGCACACACGCACACATTCACATTCACTCACACTACAAATAAAAGATAATTATATTTATTCCGAGTCTGAATCTGCTTCTGGGTTTCACCAAACATGTCAGTACATCTCCGTCAGACTAACCCAGCAGACAGTGCTCTAGCACAAAGACTTAACACCGTTGAGGCTTGGGTAGATCAGTTATCTCACCAGCAGCAAGTCATATTAACACAACTCATGCTGATTAACACTCGCCTGGATCATCTCACACCAACACAGCCCTTTTCACCTGCTCCCGGGGGAACAGCAGGGCAAGCTAGTCCCACCCCTCTTCACTCCCAACAGTCCTGGCTGACACCAGTCCCTACACCAACGTGATTCAGTGGTAAGCTCGGGGAGGCACAGGGTTTCCTGCTTCAGTGTAGTATTGTGTTCCAGCGTGTGCTGGGGGATTTCCCCACCAATCATAGCCGCATTGGGTATGTGGTTAATCTCTTGGAGGGGCAGGCCTTAGCCTGGGCTTACACCGTAATGACGAGATCCGATTACGCTTGTTTGACCTACGATCAGTTTGTGTACGAGTTTAATGAGGTTTTCGACCACTCTGACCGAGATAATATCCTCACCACCTGGTTACTTAAGCTCAAGCAGGGCAGTAAGTCTGTAGCTGATTATTCTGTAGAAATTCCGGGTGGTGGCTGCGGAGGTAGGGTGGGAGGATTCCCCTCTCTGTAGTAATTTTACTCGCAGCCTTAGTCCTAGCCTGTGGGACAAATTGGCCCACATAGAGAAGCCTGGCAAACTGAATGAGATAATCTCCCTTGCCATTAGCATTGCTAACCGGCTGAGGGAGCGAGTCAGCAAGCGTAGACCTCCGGGTCGTCCGTGTTCGCAGTTTCGCTGCTCCTCGCAGTCCCCCCCGTTAGCCCTTCCCCCCTCTGATCCCTTACAGTCTGAGGAGCCCATGACGATGGGATAATCTAAGCTGCCTCCAGCTGAAAAGCAACACCGCCGGGAGTTTGGATTGTGTTTATATTGTGCTAGTGAGGAACACGAGCTGGCTTCTTGTCCCATTCGGCAAAAAGGGGGGGGGGGGGGTCCATGCGTTACAGTAGGGGGACTCACGGACTCACCCCGGGATAATTCCCTTACGAAATTTCTGCTTCCCATTCGTTTTTTTCACTATCATAATGAAATATCCACCCATGCACTCATTGATTCAGGGGCCGAGCAGAGCTTTGTTTTGGAGAATCTGGCAACCCGGCTGGGGCTCCCGTGCCAACAGCTGAAGACCCCACTGAAATTAATTGCTCTGTCTAAGGCTCCACTGGCTATCGTCACGAAGCAATCTGCCCTGGTCTCGGTGTTGGTATCAGGCAATCACCGGGAGCAGATTAGATTCTTTGTGCTTTCCGTCTCTGCCTCCCCGGTGATTCTGGGTTACCCTTGGCTCCAGCTACACAATCCTGTTATCGACTGGTGATTAGGAAGCATTGTGTCCTGGAGCTCTTTTTGTCTGAGCGCCTGTCTGCAGTGTACTGCTTGCTCTCCCTCCGTTCCCCTCTGTTCTCCTGACACACCCCACCTGACCTTTCACTGGTACCCCCCGAATACCACGATCTGGGCGCCGTGTTCAGCAAAGCTCAAGCGCTATCTCTTCCTCCCCACTGCCCCTATGATTGTGCCATTAACCTCTTGCCTGGGGCTCCGTTACCATCCAGCTGGCTTTATAGCCTTTCTGCCCCGGAGCGGGATAAATACATTAAGGAATCCCTTAGCTCCGGTATTATCAGGCCGTCATCCTCAGCTGTGGGGGCGGGATTTTTCTTTGTGGGGAAGAAGAACGGTTCGCTGAGGCCATGTATTGATTTTAGGGAGCTGAACAACATCAGAGTTAAGGACAAGTACACTCTCCCCTTCATTAACACCACTTTTGATTCCCTCCAGGGGGCCTCGGTGTTCACTAAACTGGATCTCCGCAATGCCAGTCACCTTGTGAGGATCAAGGAGGGGGATGAGTGAAAGACGGGGTTCCGCACTCCTTGCGGCCACTTTGAATACTTAGTGATGCCCTTTGGCTTAACTAATGCTCCCGCTGTATTTCAACGCTTAATCAATGACGTGTTGAGAGATTTTTTGGACTCTTGTGTTTGTTTATCTGGACAACATTCTTATTTTTTCCCAGTCCCTGGATGAGCATCGGGTACACGTCAGGCGTGTCTTTCAGCGTTTATTGGAGAACAAACTGTTTGTCAAGGCTGAGAAATGTGAGTTTCACACCCCACACACCACATTTCTGGGATTCGTCATCTCCCACAACCAGATCATCGCAGATCCAGATAAGGTAAAGGCGGTGGCAGATTGGCCCATTCCATTTTCCCGGAAACCAGCTGCAGCAGTTTCTGGGCTTTGCCAATTTCTATTGCTGCTTCATTAAGACTACAGCACCATTGCCCTACCCCCCACTCGCCTCACCTCCACCAAGGTGCCATTCCGGTGGATGAAGGAGGCGGAGGCGGCCTTTCTGCAATTAAAATCATTGTTCTCCTCTCCTCCTATTCTGGCCCAGGTTGATCCCACTCTACAATGTCTGGTGGAGGTGGACGCCTCTGACTCCAGCATGGGAGTGGTGTTGTCCTAACGTCCTCCTGCTGATGACAAGATCCGCCCCTGCGCGTTCTTCTCCTGCCGTCTATCCCCTGCAGAAAGGAATTACGACACCGGGGACAGGGAGCTGCTGGCAGTCAAGCTGGCCCTGGAGGAGTGGCGCCACTAGCTGGAGGGGGCCTCCCAGCCTTTTGTCGTTTGGATGGACCACAAGAATCTGGAGTACCTCAGGACGGCCAAATGCCTCAACTCTCGGCAAGCCCGCTGGTCCCTGTTTTTTGGCAGGTTTAACTTCACCATCACCTACCGCCCAGGGTCCAAAAACATCAAGCCAGTTGCCCTCTCCAGGCAATTCTGCTCAGATGTTGCCGAGGTGCCAACCTCTCCCGTTGTGTCTCCTTCATGTATCGTGGGCGCCCTCTCGTGGGGCATCAAGGAGAGGGTCAGGAGAGCTCAGGAGACCAAGGCTGACCCTGGCAGGGGGCCCTCTGCGATCCGGGGGGGGGTCATTAATTGGGCACACTCCTCCAAACTTCTGTGCCACCCGGGGATGGCGCGCACTGTGGCTCAACTCCAGAGAACCTTCTGGTGGCCGTCTCTATGGAGGGACGTCAGGGAGTACATCCGAGCCTGCCCCCAGTGTGCCACTTGCAAGACATCCTCCTCTCCTCCGGTGGGCCTGCTTCATCCTCTCCCCATCCCCAGCAGACCCTGGTCCCATGTGGCTCTTGATTTTGTGACTGGTCTTCCCCCCTCTGCAGGCAACATCGTCGTTCTCACCATAGTGGACAGATTCTCCAAGGCGGCCCACTTCATCCCCCTACAGGGGCTCCCTACGGCCAAGGAGACAGCGGACCTGCTCACCCTACATATGGTTCGGCTCCATGGCGTCCCGATGGACATCGCGTCGGACCGTGGGCCCCAGTTCATCTCGCAGGTGTGGCGAGCCTTCTGCAAAGCCATCGGGGCCACGCTAAGTCTGTTGTCGGGGTACCACCCCCAGAGTAATGGTCAGTGCGAGCACACCAACCAGGAGCTGGAGGTGGCACTGTGGTGCGTTATTGCCTCCAACCTGGCATCCTGGAGCTCCCACCTGCCTTGGGGCGAATATGCACATAATACTATGGTCTCCTCTGCTACAGGTCTTTCTCCATTCGAGGCCTCCCTTGGATACAACCCCCCACTGTTCCCAGAAGAGGAGAGAGACATCGCTGTGCCCTCCGTGCAGGCCCACATGAAGCGCAGTCGCTGGCTGTGGAAGGCTACCCGGGCCGCGCTTTGGCGCGCAGCGGACTGCAACTCGGACATCACCAACCGCCACAGGACACCGGCTCCATCCTACCGGGTGGGTCAGCAGGTATGGTTGTCCACAAAGAACATTAATCTTAAAACTGAGTCCAGAAAACTTTCCCAGCACTTTATTGGTCCTTTCTCCATCACCCACATTGTGAATCCTGTCGCTGTACGCCCCCCCCCCCCCCCGCATCTGTCCCACCTTCCACGTCTCTCAGGTTAAGCCATTCGTTTCCAGCCCTCTGTGCCCCTCTCCCAAGTCACCACCTCCACCGGTGATGATCGATGGTGACCCCGCTTGGAAGGTCAACTCTATCCTGGACGTCCGACGCAGGGGTTGTGGTCTTCAGTACCTGGTGAACTGGGAGGATTACGGTCCAGAATGGAGATCCTGGGTGTGTCCCTCCTTCGTGATGGATCCTCAGCTCATCGGGGACTTCCATCAGACACACCCGGGTAGGTTGGATCGGCCGCCGAGAGGCGTCCAGTAGGAGGGGGGAGTACTGTTGTGACCTGCTCTGCGTGCCTGCTGCTCTAATTGCCTCCACAGCTGCGCGCACACCTGTTCACCTCATTAGACAGCCTTCTTAAGCCGTGCTCCCTGTGGTCTGCACAGAGATGTCAGCGCTCCTCTGGTCTGTAAGGACCTCTTCGACAACTCTGTCATCCTTCTCTGAAGAATCCTCTTCTTCGCCAATCCGGCTCCGTCGGGTCTTCTGAGAGCCAAGGCTCTCCAACGTCAAATAAGCCTTCGGGATTCCATCCCTTCCACCCTTTCTCCCCTGTGCACAGGTGGAAGCCTCCTGGCGACGGACCTCCTCCTCCTGGTGGTGGACCTGTGCTTCTTCCCGCACACTGCATTGCACAGAATACTCACCTACTTACCTTCACCTCTCTCCTCAGCGACAACACGAACATAGAACGGACTACAGCTGGTCCGGAGTCTCTGGGAGGTCATCAGCACCCCAGCCTTTCATTGGATCTGTAAGACTGTATATTCACCTGTCTATTCCCCCTGGTCTCAGTATACTCATCCACCTGTCTGTCCTCTCTCCTAGGGTTGCCAGTTCATCCGTGCTCTGCTCACCCAGCTGCCCACTTCAGCACACACGCACACATTCACATTCACTCACACTACAAATAAAAGATAACTGTATTTATTCCGAGTCTGAGTCTGCTTCTGGGTTTCACCAAGCATGTCAAAATCAACATCATGTTTTATTGAATCTTTCAATTTGGTTTTCTTTTTTTTTTGTCCGCTCTTCTCCACTACAGTTTACTGACAAGGTTCTAAATTATTAAGCAATATTACAACAGTGCAGTATCATACCATTTTTGCAGTTGTCAACTACAAATTATCATTGTTTGATGCAGCAAAGTTCAGCCTCCACCTCCTCCACCGTCACCTCTCATTCTCGTCTTCCTGTACTGGCATCCTATGACCCGCCCTTCCTTAATTCTAATTGGCTGCTTAGAAAGGTCTGACACTGATGAGCGCATCTGTACAGCAGTCTGACAAGTTGAACTTTTTTCAGCCCTGAGCACCGTAGCAAAAAGTGGCCACCGCTCAAAGCGTTTCAGCGCCGAGGGCACTCAGCACTGTAAACACTGGACTACATAGAGAATGAATAGAAAATAGTGGTTCACAGCAGAAAAAATTAGTTTGATGGACACGCCCCCTAATACTTTTTCTGCAGTGTTTGGCTTTTGGGTTGTCGAGACACGTGGTCTTATGGTGTGACCATGCACGTAACTGAGTGGACATGTCTTAAAGGGGCAGTACATGAAAAGTGCCAGATTAATATATAAAATAATACTCAAAAAATGCCTGCCTCCACATAGTTATTCAAATCACCACCATAATCCAATCATCTGTTCTTTGTGCCATTACGCACCTTTCATGAAAATTTCAACATAACTTTTTGAATTATGTTGGTAACAGACAAAGCAACCAACCAACCAACACTCCTGAAAACATTACTCCTGTCCTCCCTTGGGGGAAGTAATAAATATACACTATTCAGGGACGTGAGAATCCAGGAAAACAAACAATCAAAACTTCTGATTAAAGAAAATAATAAAAATGAGACAAAACAGACAAACCTGTGGTGCCTGTGCAAAGTTTTTCACATTTCAAATCAAAGAACACATTCACTTGCAGTTTTCAAAGCCACAAATATTCCTATTTGACTCCATAATCTATAAACTGTATGCTTCATTAACATCCCCACACAGCTTTCTGAACAGCTCACTCCAATGGTATATTGCAAATGAAAAAAAAAAAAAAATAATGGCACGGTTGGGGATTGTTTTAATTTCATCCTGACCCAATTCATGCCCTTTGAATTTTGAATATCACAGGAATTACATGCTTTCTTACCCAATAGGTTTACAGGCTTTTACGAGATGTGTCAGTTCTTCTAAAATTGAATCAGTGCTCCATGTTTCCCTCTACATATTAAAAAAAACTTTGCATGATCCTCCAACACTTTTATCAAGATATAAGTTTTGTGGGTGTGCAGCCATGTGCAGCCGTGGGCCGCACAGTGGCGCAGTGGTTAGCACTGTGGCAGCACAGTTTACCCTCGGCCGGGGGATCACGGGGATTGTGAGATCATGGGTTCAATCCCTGTCCCCGGCCAACAGTGATCTGTGTGGAGTATGCATGTTCTCCCCGTGTTGCGTGGGTTTACTCCGTGATTTTTCCGGTTTCCTCCCACATGCCAAAATCATGCAGGTTAGGGATAAGGGGCGCTTGCGCACGCAGTGACCGGCAGCTGGTGGCTTGTCACCAGACTGCAAAACAAATCTACCTCTGGGTACAAAATAAGTAATAAAAAAAAAAGTTTGCTCTTTAACTTTTTTTTCTGAAATCTGTTTATTAAGAACTGCAAAACAAATCTACCTACGGGTACAAATAAAGTAACCTGAACCTGAACAGAGTACACTACAGTTCAAAAGTTTGGGGTCACTTAGAAATTTCCTTATTTTTGAAAGAAAAGCACTTTTTTTCAATGAAGATAACTTTAAACTAATTCCAAATACACTCTATACATTGCTAATGTGGTAAATGACTATTATAGCTGCAAATATCTGGTTTTTGGTGCAATATCTACATAGGTGTATAGAGGCCCATTTCCAGCAACTATCACTCCGGTGTTCTAATTGTACAATGTGTTTGCTCATTGCGTCAGAAGGCTAATGGATGATTAGAAAACCCTTGTGCAATCATGTTAGGTCTGCAATACTGTAATTGCTGCAAATGGAGGATTCTTTGACGAAAGCAAAGTTTGAAGGAAAAAATTATTATTTCAAATACAAATCATTATTTCTAACATTGTCAGTGTCTTGACTATATTTTCTATTCATTTTACAACTCATGGTGGTAAATAAGTGTGACTTTTCATGGAAAACACAAAATAATTGTCTGGGTGACCCCAAACTTTTGAACAGTAGTGTAAATCCACCTAAAATCCCCGAATTGCAACAATGAAAGTAACCTGTCTTAAATGTTTGTCATACACTTGGTAACACACAAACCAGGACCCAACGGCAGATACCAAAACAGACATTAGAGACAGGGATGAAAAGTTTTGTATTTTTGTTAAAAAAAAAGTGTGTGTGTGTGTGGGTGGGGGTGGGGGGGGGGTATTCTTGAAGTGGTCTGGCCTGCAGGGGAAGTAAAAGACAAGGTGTGAGTAGTAGTGGTGCGCCATACTGCAAGATTTAGTATTGATCTGATACCAAGTAAATACAAGGTCAGTATCGGCGATACCGATACAATACCAATACTTTTAATAATTAAGGTGGATGCATCGTCAAATTACTAAATCTGAATGAATTTTCATGACCTAAGTGTTTTGTGATTTTTCCTTTGGATTATTAATCAGATAAAAACCCAGGACACAATTTGGGCAAAATTTGTAGGTAAGTAAAAAATACTTTATTATCATAATAAAACTTTTTGTTCAGAAACAGTAATAACAGTAACAAAACAGCTTTTCCCCATACATTGTCATGTCTGGATTTTTTGCTTAAACACACTGCACAAAATTATTGCTCAAGAACAAATTTAAACAAATTCTTTTTTGAGGTACAGTGTTCAGAAACTAGTATTACAATGCAAATGTTAATGTTAAATAAAATGTCTCCCTTCATTTGAAAATATTGCCACATGGTGCTCCTCTTCCTCTCTGCCATTCTTCTGCTCCGTCTCTGTGCTGCTTGTGTGTGAGCGGCAGCTGGCAGCCCGCAGCTGCTGCTTGCAAACTTGTTTACCTGGTGCTGCTGAGTCATGTGATGGTATGGTATAAAATCACAAGAGGTAGGAGGAGGAAGTAAGGTGCAATGCACCTAAACGCTGGTGCAATGCACCTAAACGCTGGTTGCCAACTGCCATAAAACCACAAGAAGAAGGACAAGAGGAGCAAAGCATGCCTGCTCTGTGCTGTGCCAGGAGCAGCACTCACAGACACAGTATTGATCTCATTACACTAGTATTGATCATTGTCAATACCAACAATGGTATCGATATTATATTTGGAGCGATCCACCCACTAGTGAGTATGTGGCAGAGGAATGACTGATAACATATTGATTGAATAATTCCTTCTGTACAGTGGGAAGATGACTGCTGCATCCTCTTCAGAAGAAGAGGAGAGCCGGTGGAGAAGTATGGAGAGTGAATAATAATACTGGCCACTTAAAGGAGGAGTGTCACATGTTGTAGAGACATGACTGGAGGTTGATGGTTTTTATTTTGAGCTGGCAAACCAAGGAACAGCTTGAGGGCTTAAAACAAAAATAAACACAGCTCAGGAGCTGGAATAAAAGGCTAAGGCAAAAACAGACTAGGCAAGGACAAGACAAAAACACAGGCTAGGTAAGGACAAGAGCTAGGCTAGAACACGATACAAGACTTGAAGCATGTTGCTCACGCAACATGACTAAAGGAACCCATGCAGGACAAAGACAGACATGGTCTTAAATTGGATGAGGGGCTGCACGGTGGCGCAGTGGTTAGCACCGCAGCAGCACAGCTTTACCCTCGGCCGGGGGATCGCGGGGATCAGGAGATCGTGGGTTCGATCCCTGCCCCCGGCCAACAGTGATCTGTGTGGAGTTTGCATGTTCTCCCCGTGTTTGCGTGGGTTTACTCCGGGATTTCTCCGGTTTCCTCCCACATGCCAAAACATGCAGGTTAGGGAGTTAAGGGGCGCTTGCGCACGCAGCGACCGGCAGCTGGTGGCTTGTCACCGGACTGCAGAACAAATCTACCTACGGGTACAAAATAAGTCAAAAAAAAAAAAAGATTAGGATGAGACAGACCAGATGGGGACACTAATCAAGACAGACAACAGACACACAGACAGACAGACATACGTATATAGAGTGTGTGGCGGATATATACAGTGATAAATAAATAAAGTATGTGGCGGTAATGCACCTGTAGGCTGGTTGCCAATTGCCAATCAAATCTAGAAGAAGAAGAAGAAGAACGTCACAAAGCTATGAGGAAAACGTCACAAAGTTATGAGGAAAAATAGACAAAAATGTCACAAAGCTATGAGGAAAACATCATAAAGCTATGAGGAAAACATCACAAAGCTATAAGGAAAACGTTACAAAGCTATGAGAAAAACATCACAAAGTTATCAGGAAAAACAGCTGGTTGCCAGCTGGCAATCAGATCTAGAATAAGAATAAGAAGAGTGATATAAAGTGAAGTATGTGGCAGTAATGCACCTGTAAGCTGGTTGCCAACCGCCTATCAAATCTAAAAGAAGAAGAAGAATGGACGTTCATTAAAGATTTCCCCTCCTAAACACGGCGCCGCTGAGGACACAGTCCAAGGACGGATAATTTTTTCATACATAATGAGTTGTTCAGAACTCCTTATAAGAACTTATACAAAGATATAGAGTGATGATAATCAAGTCAGTGGCAGTGATGCACCTTAAAGCTGGTTGCCAACCACCAATCAAATCTAAAAGAAGAAGCAATGGTTTTCACTTATATAGCGCTTTTTCTAATCTCTTGATGACTAAAGCGCTTTAAAGATCCTGCAATCCACCCCTTCACACACCGATGGCAGCAGAGCTGCCATACATACACAGGCACTAGCCTGGCCACCAGGAGCAATTGGGGGTTCAGTGTCTTGCTCAAGGACACTTCGACATGCAGACTGCAGACAGAGCAGGAATCGAACCCATGACCCTCCGATCAGTAGACCTACACCTGCGCCACAGCTGCTCCCAAGAAGAAGAAAAAGAAGACAACAGACACATGGGGAAAACAGTGTCAACAGTTACAGAAACAGGACGGGCTGGGAATACACATGAGACATGATGACAAAGACAATGAACAAAGGACAATTACCAGAAATACATGACAAGAGACAAGGCAAGAACAATACAACAGAAACCACAAATACCAATGATACTAATAACACACGGTTCCAAAAATCCTTTTTTTGTAAGTTGTCTGTGTTTTTTCAACTGATTTAAGACAATTTTGCTCCGCTGAATCCGAAAATGACATCCGTTTCCCTCAATCAGGTCAGGTTTTTATGCTAAGTTGACATTTAAAAAATCGGATCTTCTGACTAAATCGATTACATTTTTCTGACATTATCGGTTGATTTTTGTTAATATGTCTCATCCAAAATAGATTTTTAAGAGAAAAAAATCATTTTCTAACGCAATTTATTGATTAAATGTTACAAACTTCGATTACTGTAAATTGAATCGTAGACATTGATAAAGCTAAGTACATGTAAATTGAACGTTACGTCATCACTGTTCAAAATTCCGAGCTTCAACTTCCGTTTATTCGAGCCTCTAGAATGCTCAGTGGCAGGGATGTCTCTCTTCAGAGTCCAACAGTAATCAGCCATCATTACAATTTATGACATCATGTCATAAACTGGGGCATGCAAACTCTTCAGAGTTCGAGAAATTTCAAGAAATAAAAAAAGAATTTTGCATCATATAAAGCGAAAATACCCGTACATGTAAACAAAAACGTAAAAAACAGCATGTGACCATAGTTCAAAAAGTTGACCTGATTGAGCAAAACCAATGTGATTTTTGGATTCAGCACATCAGAATTGTCCTAAATCAGCTAAAAAAAACTTACACAATAAATTTGGTGTTGACCAGTGTAATCAGTGCTGGGCAAGTTAGTAAAAAATAGCAACTAATTTACAGTTACTAGTTACTTCTTTTCAAAAGTAACTGAGTTACTTACCAGTTACTGCATGATTAAAGTAACTAGTTACTCGGAAAAGTAACTTTCATGTTACTTTTAAATGCATACTTAAACTAGAAAAGCACTCGGAGAGCGCAGACCTCCGCCAAGCGCCACAGTTTCCCCCCATACAGTGTTTGTGTGTACGTTTTCAGATTCCTTGACCATGAAAACATATGACTAGCAATTGGATTGACAATGATATGATTAGTGGTTCAGTAGTTATTCACAAAAATGACATTTTCCGTAATGGCGGCCACAGTTCCCCCCATAGTGTTTGTGTGTACATTTTCAGATTCCTTGACCATGAAAACATATGACTAGCAATTGGATTGACAATGATAGGATTAGTGGTTCAGTAGTTATTCAGGAAAATGGCATTTTCTATAATGGCGGCCACAGTTCCCCCCATACCGTGTTTGTGTGTACGTTTTCAGATTCCTTGACCATGAAAACATATGACTAGCAATTGGATTGACAATGATAGGATAAGTGGTTCAGTAGTTATTCACGAAAATGGCATTTTCCGTAATGGCGGTTTTCTTCTGGACGGTGATCTGAATCACCACCAAAATTTAATCAGTT
Source organism: Pholidichthys leucotaenia (assembly GCA_020510985.1). Classification (NCBI taxonomy): domain Eukaryota; kingdom Metazoa; phylum Chordata; class Actinopteri; order Cichliformes; family Pholidichthyidae; genus Pholidichthys; species Pholidichthys leucotaenia. The sequence goes on from CM035844.1 coordinate 205,792,884, forward strand.
CTTCCTTGTACCATTTCCTACAACACCTGAAAGTTTCATCGAAATCCGTCCAAAACTTTTTGAGTTATCTTGCTAACCAACAGACAGACAAACAGACAGACAGACAAACAGACAGACAAACCCCAGCAAAAACATTACCTCCTTGGCGGAGGTAATCATCTTGCACACATAGCAAGATAATTTATTTAATTAATGGATTACATTAGGGGCTTATTAATGTCAGGCTGAAAACAGACTGTTCCAGACAGAGCTTTTAGAACATCTTCAGTCTGCTTTATCCTGCCTTGAGAGCTCTTATTGTGGGAATAAAGTAAAGAAAGTCAACACGAAATTGCCAGTAATTTTCTGATTTTCGAGTGACAAATAGGATTTGTGGAGTGACAGAGAGGGGAAAAGAATGTGAATCACTCCACAAGAGTGAGTTGGCAACACTGCATAAAGCTGTCAGCTTCTTACCTTTAATATTATGGATTTAATCTGATGTGCAGTGATCCAAAGAAAATGTCCACTATCCACAGTCCAAATGTCTGCTGCGATAGAAACATGATCCAGTCCTTTTGGAGATCAAATCCATTTTTGAATAATCTTTATCCAGGTAGCAAGTAACTGTGTGGAAGATGTGTTCAATGACGAGACATGAGTGTATTCCTCAGGTTCGGCTTTATTGCAGAACACAATCATCCAACATTCTCAAAAGCAAGAAGAGACAGAATAATGTTACAGCACACTCTTATACCTCAGGGGGATTAAGAACTCAAGTCACATGGTGCTTCTGCAAACATTCAATCACAATGCAAGTCTCTGAAGATTCACCATTGTCTCTTATTCTCTGGTGTTCCGGGAAACCCCCCAGGGCCTCTTCTCTGAGACAAGGGCCCAACTTCACACCTCCTCGCCATCTCCTGTCGGCCCCCGTCGATCCAGACTCTTGTTCCTCCAGACGTGAAGCCCCAATCCACATAAGCCATACATTTGTGGGAGATATGAACCAGACATATGTGCCACACTCTTGTGGGAAATATGAACCAAACATATGTGCCACAAATGTATTTTAACTTAAGTGGATCACAGTCTCAGCTATCTGATGGAAATTGACTGTTATCAGATCTTCATTCTGTAACGACATATCTGGCAGTCATGTGGTTTAATTCTTGCTGGGTCACAAACAGTTCAGATCACACCTGTGCTTGAAATCCAGCTGTGGGTATTCAGATAGTGTAAATCCACTAACACAGCGTTAGCTTAGCATAGCATAGTACTAGCTTTGCAGGACCTTGTTGCTGTCTTAGGCACTTCTGGAGATTGCAGTCGGTCTCAAGCGCTTTTAGCTTGCAACCCACCAATATGCTTTTATCCTTAACCGCGACACACACACACACACACACACACACACACACACACACACACACACACACACACACACACACACACAAAAATCTGTCTATTTCCACAAAAACAAAGTAGTTCATCTTTTCCCAGCAGGAGCAAGCTCCATTTGTGGCTGCAGCAGTGAAGAGGCTGTTTGGCTGATGGCACATTAGCTAGGTAGGGTCAGTTTGTATTTATTTGCACTAAAAATATCTATCCATCCATCCATCCATCCATCTTCTACCACTTTTCCGGAGGTCCGGGTCGCGGAGGCAGCAGTTCAAGCAGAGAAGCCCAGACTTCCCTATCCCCAGCCATCTGCTCCAGCTCTTCAAAGGGGATACCAAGGCGTTCCCAGACCAGCTGGGAGACATAGTCTCTCCACCGAGTCCTGGGTCTGCCCCGGGGTCTCCTCCCAGTGGGATGTACCTGAAACACCTCAAGTGGGAGGCGTCCAGGAGGCATCCTAATCAGATGCCCATACCACCTCAATTGACTCCTTTCAATGTGGAGGAGCAGTGGTTCTACTCTGAGCCTCTCCCGGATGGCTGAGCTCCTCACCCTATCTCTGAGGGTGAGTCCAGCAATCCTACAGAGAAAGCTCATTTCAGCCGCTTGTATCCGTGATCTCGTTCTTTCGGTCATTACCCAAAGCTCGTGACCATAGGTGAGAGTAGGAACGTAGATTGACTGGTAAATCGACAGCTTTGCCTTAGAACTAAGCTCCCTCTTCACCACAACAGACCGGTACAACGTCCGCATCACTGCAGATGCTGCTCCAATCCGTCTGTCGATCTCTCGCTCCATTTTCCCCTCACTCGTGAACAAGACCCCAAGATACTTAAACTCCTCCACTTGGGGCAGGAGCCTGTCCCCAACCCGGAGAGGACAATCCACCTTTTTCCGGCTGAGGACCATGGACTCGGACTTGGAGGTGCTGATTCTCATCCCAGCCGCTTCACACTCAGCAGCAAACTGTCCCAGCAAGAGCTGTAGGTCATTGCTGGATGAAGCCAACAGGACAACATCATCTGCAAACAACAGAGATGAGATCCTGTGGTCACCAAGCATGACACCCTCCATTCCCTGGCTGCGCCTAGAAATCCTGTCCATAAAAATTATGAACAGGATCGGTGACAAAGGGCAGCCCTGGCGGAGTCCAACTCTCACTGGGAATGACTCCGACCGAGTGTTGGCAATATGAACCAAACTCTCACAACAGTCTTACAGAGACCGAATAGCTCGTAACAACAAGCCCGATACCCCATACTCCCGAAGCACCCCCCACAAAAATCCACGAGGGACGCGGTCAAATGCCTTCTCCAAGTCCACAAAACATATGTAAACTGGTTGGGCAAACTCCCACGAACCCTCAAGAATTCTCGAGAGGGTAAAGAGCTGGTCCGATGTGCCACGGCCAGGACGAAAACCACATTGCTCCTCCTGAATCCGAGGTTCGACCAACGGCCGGACTCTCCTCTCCAGTACCTTGGCATAGACCTTCCCAGGGAGGCTGAGGAGTGTGATCCCTCTAAAGTTGGAGCACACCCTCCGGTCCCCTTTTTGAAGAGAGGAACCACCAACCCGGTTTGCCATGCCAAAGGCACTGTCCCCGACCTCCACGCAATGTTGCAGAGGCGTGTCAACCATGACAACCCAACAACATCCAGGGCCTTGAGGTACTCAGGGCGAATCTCGTCCACCCCCGGGGCCCGGCCACCAAGGAGATTTTTAACCACCTTGGTGACCTCAGCCCCTGTGATAGGCGAGTCATCCCCCTCATCCCCAAACCCTGCTTCCTCTTTGGAAGGCGTATCAGTGGGATTGAGGAGATCCTCGAAGTATTCCTTCCACCGCCCGACGATATCCCCAGTTGAAGTCAACAGTGTCCCATCCGCACCATACACAGTGTGGACGGGGAGCTGCTTTCCCCTCCTGAGCCGCCGAACAGTTTGCCAGAATCTCTTTGAAGCCGACCGAAAGTCTTGTTCCATGGCCTCACCGAACTCCTCCCATACCTGCGTTTTTGCTTCAGCAACCACCTGAGCTGCACTCCGCTTGGCCTGCCAGTACACCTCAGCTGCTTCGGGAGTCCCACAAGCCAACCAAGCTTGATAGGACTCCTTCTTCAGCTTAATGGCCCCCCTCACCACTGGTGTCCACCACTTGGTTCGGGGGTTGCCACCACGAGATGCACCGACCACCTTGCTGCCGCAGCTCTGGGCCGCCGCTTCAACAACAGAGGTGGAGAACATGGCCCATTCAGACTCCATGTCTCCAGACTCCCTCGGAATGTGGTTGAAGTTCTTCTGGAGGTGGGAGTTGAAGACCTCCCGGACAGGGGCCTCAGCCAGATGCTCCCAGCACACCCTCACTATACGTTTGGGTCTACCAGGTCTGAATGGCTTCCTCCCCTGCCATCGGATCCAAGCTAAAAATATCTATCCATATTAATAAAACGAGTAACGCGAGTAACGCATCTGATCAAATTTCAGTAACTAATGCATTACTGAATTTTTAAACAGTAATTTCATTACACAGCACGTTACTGCAAATGTAGTGGCGTTACCGTAACGCGTTACTTTGGAACGTGTTACTTTGGAATGCGTTACTCCCAACACTGATAATAATAATAATAATAATAATAATAATAATAATAATAATAATAAGCACGACAACAAAGACTAAGGCAAAGCTAATCTAAACATAACAGAACCATGACTATGATAATAATAATAATAATAATAATAATAATAATAATAATAATAATAATAATAATAATAATAATAATAATAATAATAATTACAGAAACTTAAACACAGAGAATCACACAACAATAAACTGAAAGCTTGAGCATGGTCCCCAGACCATGCCCAGACCATAACAAGGGAAAGACTAGGAACAGGCGTTATGATGGACTTCAGTAAGGCAAGGATTTACAGGCAGAGTAGGAGGTTGGGTTTGGCGATATGGATTTCCTTCTGTCATGAATCCGGGTTTGGAGGCCAAACCCGGTTCTGACTTATTGTTATGATTTGTCCTAGTTTCCTCCTGACAGCTCTGGCATGCCCCCTCCTCCTGTGAAGCGCCGTCAGTTGCACTGTCACGGATGCTCACACACATACACACACCCACACGCACACAGACACATGCACATGCTCCATTCACTCTCATTCACATGCTCTCTCACACACCTGGTGCCAATCAGTTCTGCCCACACATTCTCACACCGGCAATCTCTTTCCTCATTAGCTTCAGGAGTATTTGTTGGCCGCTCCTGAGGAAAGAGATTGTCAGGGCATTCGCCTCTATACGCAGCAGCTAGTTCTCCCTGTATATGATCCATTACCTTCATTGTTCTCCAGCCAGTCACTGCAAACCTGTTTATTCCTTTGGTGTTCCGGCTGGCCCTGCATCTGTACCCATCCTCCAGACTGCACGGTTCTCCCCGGATTAGCTCCAGCCCTGTAAGTGATTTTTCGCCTTTCTTTCCCGTGCTGTTTGTAGCCCTGCAGCACTAGGCTGATCGCCTTTCCCGTTTTGTGCGTAACGTAGCCCTGCAGCACAAGGCTCCGTATTAACCAGGCTGTAGAGCATTTGGCAGGCGCTTTGTATGTCTGGTGGCCTTTATTCCACCATCTTCTCATTCTGTACCTTGTGGTTGAACTGAACTTTACTTTTGTAGTGAACTTAAATAAACATGGCACTCTCTACTCCTGCGACTGGGTTTTTCATTCTCTCCCTCGTGTGCCGTGTTATGGCGCACGGGGGTTTGTGACACCTTCATGGTGATTCTCTGATTATGGCAATACCCTGGGCCCAGGGATTTTCCTATGATGACAAGGTTATTGAATTTGTAATGTTTAAGCCTTACTTGTATTTCCAGGTGGGCAAAGGCAGAGGGAGTCCAGGACAGGAAGGAACCAAGAAGCACGGAGGAGAGGCACAGGAGAACATCCAGGTAGGCAATGATTAACAATGATGATTGCAGATTTATATGGGAGTTCAGGGAGATGGTCTTCATGAAGGTAAAACAGCCTATTAGGTATTGAATCTATCGACATTTCCACATGGGACTAGCTGTGGGTTATTCAGAATTACTTGGTGAATAACTTCGGCACTTACATTGCAAGGACAGTTTGATTGGTTGCATTTTCAAAGGTCTTCAAAATAGCAGCCTCCCAGGAAGACAGGACAGATGTGGAGGAGTATACTGATTCGGTCACCAGCTACATCGCGAAGTGCACAGAGGATTTCACTACAGTGAAGACCATCACTATGCGGGGTAATCATAAGCCCTGGATGACTGCAGAGGTGCGCTCGCTGCTCACAGCCAGAGATGCAGCCTTCAGAGCGAAGGACAGGATCGCCCTCCGCTCAGCCAGGTCTGCGCTTTCTAAGGGAATTAAAGTAGAACTGAACTGAACGGCATTGAACGGCACTGGGTGATAGTACATGCAATTATAAAGATAATTTATCATTGGCACCCCCTCCACAAATCCCGGAATCTTGGAGAAAATCGCAATTTTGAATTTCCCGCCCTGAAAAATCAGACAAATCCGCCGATTAACCGGAAGTGCAGCCGGAGTTCCGCGTGACGTCACGAGTGTGACACAGTCTTCCATGTTTACCATTGCGAGCACGTCGACACTGGTTGTTTTCCAACACCTGGGAAGATCTGTTCAGTGGCCAAGGAAAGCTGTCATGGCGACGAAAGAAAAGAAAGGGGGAGGAAAAGCGACCGGGAAGCGATGCATTGCGGGCTGGTGCAGCAACACCAATGCAGTGGAGGGTGTCTCGTTGTTCCTATTTCCAAAGGATGAAGGTGAGCCTGAATTTCATTCAAAATTACTCTGATTTATTCCTTGGAAGTGTATTAATCGACAGTATTTTTGAGTTTCTAGATATAGATAGTATTTATAAATAGCACAGTCAAATGCAGAGGCCAGTTCTGTTCATGTGTATTGCCACTATAGTCTGTAGAAGTATTGTAATACATAGCCCATGGTCATGGAACCTGTCCTGAATACACGTGTTAACCCTATGCCACGGATGTGTCTATTCAATGCCAAGTGTGTACATGGCCAGACTATTGTACAGTCCTAGCCCTATGTATAAATAATAATTTGGAAAAATGCTGATGTTTTTTTTTCTTTCTTTTTTATTGTTATTTTTCCAGCCCTCTCCATGGCTTGGTCAAAGCAAGTTCGGAAGACCAGAGCAGACTGGAAAGAACCAACAAAGTACTCAGTACTGTGCAGTGAACACTTCACAATGGACTGCTTTGAAGAGGGACCACTGCGGAGTGCCAAGATGGGCATCGAGACGAAAAGATGCCTGGTGTTGAAGAAGGGTGCAGTACCAACTATTTTCAGGAAGGGAGCCTCAACAGCAGCTGCCGGACACCTGCAGCCACATCCACCTCTCAGCCAGAGCAAAGTCATAGGCTGACAAGGTCAGCCTATGTGAAGCGGGAAAGAAAGCGGGTACATACTGTATTCTTGTTCCAATTAATACATATCAAAGCCATAAAGAAATTCATTCATCATCTTGTTTGGTATACAGCCATATAAGGCAAGCACTACGTAAAAAAAGTATTTAAAATGGTTACTGGTACTCATTTTGACACCTCAGTTTTGGCAAGTTTACACATGTGACATTAGCATTTGTTTCATGATTTCAGAAAATTCAAGCAATACTGGAAGAGCATGAGGCTGTGGAGACGAGTAGAGCAGGTTCTGCTGAGGAGCCTATGGAGATAAGCATGGCAGAGACACCCATCCAGGTTTGAATCTTATGCTGATTAGTGTGTTCATGATTCTTTCACATGTACTGATAATTTCCAGATTGCCGTCATGAATTATGGTAAGGTACTAAGACTACTTTACTTTGTATTTTAAACATGTTAAAAGCTTTTATTAGGATAACTTACTATTATAGTACTTCTGTTTATTTTCCAGCATGCAATAGACCGTACCTGCCAGACAGACAAACCTGGGACTGTCAGCATGAAGTCACAAACTACAAAGGCTCTACAGATAAAGAAACAGTCAAAAGGTAGCAGCTTATTACCAGTATTATTTATAAAGTAACAAAATATTGTAATAGTACCCTGAGCCCCAGTTTGCAGATTTATAATGCAAGTTGTATCTTTATTTGGTTAATCTGTTGTGTGCAAGGGTAGATTTTTGTCATGGGAATGCACATGGATAGTATGTAATATGTCAATGTACTGTAGAAAGATTTTTTATTGCCAATTATTATTATTATTCACATTATATCACTGAATCTGAGTTCACATTGAAATACTGTGTGACTGTATATTTTTTCATATATTTCTGCAAAGTGTGGTTAGTCTGAGTAAATAACTGCATATATTCCTGTATATATTTGCATCCTTTTATAGAAACGTGGACAGACTAATTTACTGTACATACTCTGTTGTCATTGAATCCTTATTTAAATCCTCCACCTGAACAATGAGAGCAAGTTTTTAGCCAAAGTCAAATTCCTTGTATGTGTTGTGCATACTTGGCCAATAAAGCTGATTCTGATTCTGATTCTGATTATAACATGACAACTTTGTCTGCCAGCATGCCAGGTGACCCCTGAGATGATTGAACAGGACAGAGAGGGACATCACAGTCAGCCACCTTCCAAGCCTCAAGCTGTGACACAGCCTGCACCAAGTGTTGACCCCATATTCCTGGAGGAGCTGCCCTCCAGCAGTCCAGTTGAACACAGCAGCCCAGCCGAACACAGCAGTCCATCTGCTCCTGGTCTGTTCAGTTCTTCAGACTGGAAACCAAGCAGTCCGTATCCACATACACAGTCCTCGGACACATCCAGTGAATCTGATGACACCAGTAATGTACTTGAGAGCTGCCACAAGGAGCCAAAGTACATAGTGTTCAGTTTGTGCCTGCAGAAGCTTCTCCGCTGGTGTCACTGTCCATCCTGTGGCAGTGTGGAGGTTCGTCCAGTCTGGAGCACATCTGGAACAGTCCTGAATATTACCTTGTCCTGCGACGCCTGTGACTCGGCTTCCAAGTGGGAAAGTCAGCCCAGCATTGGCAGATATGCGGCTGGCAATCTTCTGCTGTCTGCAGGAATCCTGTTTGCAGGTGCAACCCAGGCCAAGGTGTTGAAAGTCCTTCAGCATATGGGTGTGGTCACCTACTCCAGCAGAACATTCTTCAAACATCAGAAAGATGTACTGGAACCCGCGATCCTGAAAGTTTGGAAACAACAGCAGCAGGAGCACCTGACCCTGCTACAGGTTGAAGGGCGCCCTCTAGTCTTGGGTGGTGATGGCAGAGTTGATAGCCCTGGACACAGTGCAAAGTTTGGTACCTACACCACCATGGAACTGAAGGCAGATGTTGTGCTTGATCTACAGATTGTACAGGTGGTGTAAATTCTCCACTCAACACTTTCAAATTTCCCAGCAGGTGTGCTACTGGTCTGCTTGGTATCACATGATTGTTTGTGAGATTATTTGGTAATAGATTTTAATGCTCTCAAGATATTTTAGAGATTGATTGATATTGCTGATTGAACACTGAAAAATGTCAAGCTTCAGCATACTTGTTAAATTATTGGCATTGTGTACAACTATAACTAAATTAACTATAAATCGATTGTCATTGGTCATTCTGCTATTTCTATTTTAAATTTTAAAATGTGTTCAAATTCTAGCTACTGACCAAGTGACATAAATATCGCAAACTAATGCTAATGATCTTGTTGCAGAGCAATGAAGTGGGTGGCAGCTACCACATGGAACTGGAGGGACTCAAGAGGATGGTGGCCTTCTTTGATGAATGGTTTGAACCCGAGGACATTGGCATTCTAGTGACTGACAGACAAAGACAGATCGCCAAATGGATCAGGGAAAACATGCCATACACTAAGCACCTTTACGACATCTGTAGCCAAATGTAAGTTTCTATCCACACAGACTGTGGAATCCTTTGTATCATGTTATATACCTAGAAATTTAGATGTGGTTTTTAAATTGCTATTTATCTTGCAAAATGTCACCAACATGGTAAACCTTACAGGCTATAGGGAGAACTATCGATCCCATGGTGCGCTACTACTTATAGGCATACTTGACCCCATGGCAACATGTATCAAAATTTAATATTTACTTTTTATTTTTTTTTTCTCGCCAAATACTGTGATGGCAGGTTTCTGTGGCAGTTTTATCCATATATGTTAATCAATGGTCAGTTGATGATTGATTTCAATCATAATAAGTTGTCTTCTTGTGGTTGTAGCAGTGGGGAAGAAGCTGAAAGCCATCTGTCAGCTGAAAGACTGTGAGGACCTGAAGGCATGGCAACAGAGCATCATCAACCACCTCTACTGGTCAGTGGTGTCCAGTCCCGCAGGAGATGGAGAGCTCATTGTCGACAAATGGACATCCGTGGAAAGACACATCCAGAACATCCACTGGGATCATGGGGGCAGGTTCCGCTCGTGTGCACACAAGAGACTGGTCGGCAGAGGGCGCAAAACAAAGTGGCTAAAACCAAGTGAGAAGGAGGGGTATTTAACAGCGAGACTGTGAAATAAAATTTAGATGATGCAGGGGATTGTGTTAGTGTCAATTTCAAGGACTCAGTACAGTGGTCACAGGGACTGGTGTAAACCATCAGGGAATGATTATTTATTTGTTTATTCATTTTACTTGTTGCAATTTAGAAACTACTCTTCATTTGTTCAAGGTTCGTTACCCGCAGTGAAGCTGGAGCAACTGGTCAGAAACAAGACCCTCTGCAAGGACATCGCAATGCTATCCGGACAATACAAGACATCATAGGTGGAAGGATTCCACAGCCTGGTGAACCACTTTGCCCCAAAGATGTATGCATTCTCCTACAGTGGCATGTTGTGCAGGTTAGTTTTAGTTTCAGTCACCTGAATCCTGGTAGTTCATTGGGTAACATGTGATAAAATGGGCTACTGGGATAGGCCAGTTCTAACTTCCGTGCGTGGGGCATGGCATAAAACAACAATGCTGCAACTCGCATTGCAAACAAAGCAAAACCTGTGAATATTCTTTCCTTCCAAAGTTTACTAGTCAATGAAACTGGTGCTTTAATAGAAAACAAAACTATGTAAATACAGTATAATTCTATTCAAATAATAAATTCATTCTTTACATTTCAGTTTGTACACAGTTGCACTTGATATCCACATGTTTATATTTACAAGTCATGTCCATAATTATTTACACCTCAATACTCAAAGAAAAAGTTCAAACAACTGTATTCACACTCTGTACTATGTATTCAATAGAACATTGGTTGCTGGACTGCACTACAATGAAAACTCCAGTCGACACACAGCAACAACCAAGGAGGGGGAAGAGAGGTACTCCATCAATTACCCCAAGTTCAAACAGGGAGACCATGTAGTCCAGAAAATCCTGGAGGATGCAACATACAGTAAGTTCAAAAACACAGTCACAAGTACCCCATGTAATCAGACTCCGAGAATTTACAATTACAAACATTACAAGTTTCCACAAAAGTTTCAAAGTCATGGCAGAAATCATTTGACAATGGCAATTAAATCAGTCAGCTGAAATCAGTAGTATAAATTCTCCATGAATTTTTATCAAAAGTCTTCTGTGCATTTCATTGTCTGTTCTGACTGCTGCAGGATATGTGGATGACCTGATCGCCGAGGTCGTTGACCTGTCCAAGAAGTCCAGCACAGAGCGCGCCGAGCCCATTGTGGAGCCACCAACACTGACTGCCGGCATGGAGAGGCCAGACAAGGCAGAGGCTGTCCAAGCGCACACCAGTCGCTTCCAGTAGAGTGTCACATCAGTGTCACAGTCACGCTCCAGTGGCTTCAAGTAGAGTGTCACATCAGGGTCACAGTCAATCTTGTTGTTGCATCAGGCCAGGGTCACCAGGTCACAGTCAATCTTGATAGCCGTGATACACAGGCGATGGGAAGTGGTCCCTGATTATCTTGACTGAGCAGGCCGGCAATGGGACGCGTATGTCGCGTCCGAGAAATCCCCAGCACAGACGGACCAGTTGACGATATGCTGTGTATCGTGGCACCTGTAATATAACGATTTCAGAACTGTCATATTATGTGTTTAAGAATGTATCAAAATTGACTGGTTTCTTGTGTCATTTACTTTAATGTAGTCCAAAATGTTACACTGAATAACAATGTTATGTACAGTGACCATTGTCTTTTCAGTCATTAGATTCTCAGGTCTCCATAGTCATGATTGTTCCTGCTTGTTACTGTATAATGTCCATATCAAATGTAATGTACAACCGCCATGTGCACATTCAAATTTATGTACGGTACATAAAACAGCATCAGCATATAGCTTGTGTTACCATGGTTACACTTACCTATTGCCATCTTGCTGTAAATTGCCATACTGTTGTCTGTATGCATAGTATGCAATCCTCAAGACCCACACGTCCAAACAGCCAGAGCGGAAACCAGGTTGATCTGTGATGCATGAATGGACACCTTCATCCTCCATTGTTGCCATCACTTGGGGAATTTCTCGACAGCAGACACACTCTGCTACAGTCGGCATGGTCTGGCAGTTGCCGCATTCACACCTGCAAAAAAAAAAAAAAAAATCATTTTGTATGACTATGAGACAGTGGAGCTGTAATTTGTGTAGTTATACATGTTAAATATTGTTATAGATAATTATTATAAACAATAAATAGTTGATGCATTGTAGTCATGTTTGCACAAGTATTCTGTTCCTAATTCATGCCCCAACTCAACTAGTTTGCTGCCCAGTTTGACCTCAAACCCTATTTAATTGCCCAAAGAACCATGATGCTGCTTTGTAATCAGATACCGGTACCCTCCACTCATACCATAGGCTGTCAGCCTGGAATAGAACACATTTAGACCCTAGGCATAAATATTAGCCTACAAATTAGTACAGTTTACAAACGGCATGGTCACCAGCTGGTCACTGCACTGATTGCATCAGACCATTGTCACTACCCTGGGACCGCATTGTCCCTTTTCTACTGGAATTATTGTTATTGAAACACAAAAATCGTCTGCAGTACAGACTTAATTTTCCGTATCCTGACACCCCAAACATGCCAAAGTACAGAAGTAAAGACTCACCATTCTGTATTCAATAAGCGACTCTCCTCCTCATCACTGCTGCGGTCTGACTCTGAGTTGGTGCCGGAATCACCCGAAAATTCTGGCTCGAATCTGTACGGTTCGATGCCTCCCCCGCTCTCTTCCTGTTCACTTGACACTCCTGCATCCTCCTCTGTCTCGTCACCGATCCTGAATGCCTCTTCACTCTGAAAACTCTGGTTTTCTTGACTGCTGGAACAGCTGGAACTGCTATCATCTGCCATTGTTGTTTTGGTTAGGGATCACACTCGTGACGTCACGCAGCGTTGTCTGCACTACTTCTGGTCTGTTTGGCACTGCCAGCCAGAGGCAAAAGTTTATCGGCTTATAGCTTGGCCATCGCACGGCCTAAAAATTTCTTTTATGTGTTGAAAAATACAATAGGTAATAAGGAATTAATCTGCTATTCTACTTTTTGCGCAAAAAGGTGGGTTCAGTTCTACTTTAAGGCGGCAAAGTGCGCTTTTGCGGAGAAAATCCAGGGACACCTCTGTGACACTAGGAACACCAAGCAGATGTGGCAGGGAGTTCGGACACTGACGGGCTTTAAGCCTAGGCAGGGGGTTGATGATGACGACGCTTCGCTTCCAGACAGGCTTAACGACTTCTTTGCACGTTTTGAAGCATCAAACTCGACAATCAGAGGGAGGGCTGGCCCTCCCCCACCATCTGTCAGACCAGCTTTTACCATCAACACAGCGGACACACGGAGGACCCTAACCAGAGTCAACCTACGCAAAGCTGCAGGTCCAGACAACATTCTGGGACGTGTGCTCCGAGACTGCGCGAGCGAGTTGGCGGATGTCCTGACTGACATTTATAACATCTCCCTGAGTCAGGCCATCGTTCCCAGATGCTTCAAGACCTCTATCATTGTACCGGTGGCAAAGAAACCAGTGGTGTCCTGTTTGAATGACTATCGTCCTGTTGCACTGACACCAATTGTGATGAAGTGTTTTGAGCGGCTTGTCAAACCACACATTACAGCCTGCCTCCCTGCATCACACAACCCACTCCAGTTTGCATATCGTTCAAACCGCTCCACGGAGGATGCTATAGTCACCACCCTACACTCTGTCATCACCCACCTGGACCAGAAAGACACCTACGCCAGACTCCTGTATATTGATTTCAGTTCAGCATTCAACACCATTATTCCCCAGAGACTGATGGAGAAATTACTCCTTCTCGGTCTGAACACCGCCACATGTCTCTGGATCCTGGACTTTCTGACTGAGAGACCTCAGTCTCTCCGGGTTGGAAACAACATCTCCAAGTCTGTCACGCTGAGTACCGGATCCCCTCAAGGCTGTGTACTCAGTCCACTGTTGTTTACACTTCTAACACATGACTGTGTATCCAGACACGAGAGGAACCAGATTATTAAGTTTGCAGATGACACCACGGTGGTGGGACTTATCCAGAGGGATGAGGAATCAATGTACTGGGAAGAAGTGAGAGACCTGGAGGGCTGGTGCAGGAAGAACAATATGGTGCTCATCGTGGACAAAACGAAGGAGATGATTATCGACTTGCGGCGGTCGCAGCCTGAGCACGCCCCCCTCAGCATCGGCGGCCGTTTAGTGGAGAGAGTAGAGAACATCAAGTTCCTCGGAGTGCAGATCTCGCAGGACCTGACCTGGAGCAAGGATTCCTTGGAGATCAGGAAGCGGGCTCAGCAGAGACTGCACTTCTTGAGGAAACTCAAACAGGCCTCTCTCCCCATCTGCATCCTCAGGACCTTCTACAGAGGTGTGGTGGAGAGTGTGCTGACATACTGCATTGCTACATGGTACTCCAGCTGCAGTATGTCAGACAAAAAAGCCCTGCAGAGGATAGTCAATGGGGCGGAGAGGGTAATTGGAGTCTCCCTCCCCTCTGTCCAAGAACTTTTTCAGAACCGTTGTAGGAGCAGGGCACTAAACATTGTCAAGGACCGTTCTCACCCTCTGCATAAACACTTTGAACTTCTTCCATCTGGTAAACGATTCCGGAGCATCAGAGGCAGAACCACCAGACTGATCAACAGCTTCCTTCCACAAGCTGTCAGGATGCTGAACAGCTGACCCGGAATCTCTCATACACACTACTGCACCTACGGACATTTTGTATATTATAGTTAGTTATTCTTTTTTTTTCCCCCAAGTATGTCTCAGGGATGTGTGAATGGATGGGGGGGGGTGGGGGTGGGGGGGGGGGCTATGTGGGAATGTGTCTTAAATCATGCTGCTTCTTATATGGATGCCGAGAGAAACGCAATTTCATCTTGCCTGCACTACAGTTGTATGTACAGCAATATGACAATAAAGTTTGATTTGATTTGATTTGATTTGATTTTGGCGGCTGTGGCACAGGTGTAGTGTGGTCGACCTCTGACCAGAGAGTCGGTGGTTAGATTTCTGCTCTCTCTGGAGTCTGCATGTCAAATTGTCCTTGAGCAAGACACTGAACCCTGAGTTGCTCCTGGTGGGTCAGGCCAGTGCCTTGCATGGAAGCTCCGCTGCCATCAGTGTGTGAATGTGTAGATAGTCAAATCTGTAAAGTGCTTCATCCAGAGATGAGAGAAGATGCTGTGTAGAGTGAATACCATTTTCAGTATTATAGTGTAGCACAACAATATTATGATTGTGGATCAGGAGATTTTTTTTTTTAATTTAAAAACATGAGGCGGTTAATATTTTGAGCAAAAATGCAAAAATCCACAAGAATGTTCCGTTCTTTTCCTTAAAATAAATCTTAGAGTTTTCTAACTTTTCTTGCACATTTGACTTTGCGTTGGTAACTAAAATAGTTGTGGAAACTCATGATGAGTTATTTACTTGTTCAGCACGGTGGTGCAGTAGTTAGCACTGTTGCCTTACAGCTAGAAGGTTCCTGGTTCAAATCGTCAGCTTGGCAGGGGTTGGAACCTTTCTGTGTGGAGTTTGCATGTTCTCCCTGTGCTGCGTGGATTTACGGGGCTCCGGTTTCCTCCCACAATCCAAAGACATACATGTTAGGTTAATTGGTTGTTCTAAATTGTCCCTAGATACTGTATCTGTTTCCTATAGGCCCTTAGAATAGAGGGTTAGTATTAGTGAAAGTGCTTTGAGTGGTCTTTGTGACTAGAAAAGCGCTATATAAGTGCAGGTTAGTCAGTTAGATATTTACTTGTTCATTGAGGTTCAGCAAAATAGAAAAAAGCTATAATACATATTCTCGTGGCAAGTTTTATTTTTTATTTTTTAATTTGGTGTACAGGCTGTGCATTTTTATAAATGGAAAAATATTTAAAAAAATCATGCAAGAACATGTTAGTATTATTATGTGTAATCCCTTTTACATTCTAAGTAAGCTACATTAGTACAAAGGAGCCACTCCAGACTCAAAAACGGTGTGAACAGCCTGCACAGAAACAATAAATTCCACCTATGTGTGAGTGTCCTCATGAGAATTGAAGATTTATATAACTGACTCCCTAATACTACCATATTCATTGGGCAGTGGCATTACTATCAGATTAAACTGATTAGGATGCCATGTAGATAGATTTGGAATTATAGCTTTAATCCAAGCATAAAATCATGTCATCTGTTTAAATTTAAAGGATTCTCACTTTCCCCACTGTGGATCGCCACCTTACTGTGATGGAGGGGTTTTGGTGTCCTGGCCGCCATCACTGTGTGAATGTGTACGTGAATGGGTGGATAGCAGGATCTGTAAAGCGCTTTGGTCATCCAGAGGTGAGTAAAAAAAAGTGCTATATATGTGAACGTCATGTACCATTTAATCGTTCCAGGAGCTATGTTGTTGGGGGTAACTTGCTCCTGATAGGATTCAGACCAAGGACCAGACCGGACCAAGAGCAGTCCAGTCGATCCCAATGAAAAAGTTGCATCAAGGATTCAGTGTACTCAAAGGAGCCACGTGGGTCTGTCCTCCAGTGGCTCACCACCTGCAGAAGGGATCATGGTGCTTTGTGAAGTAGATGATAGCCTGGGCTTGTCTGATTGGACTACTGCCCATGCTACCTGGACCCTAGGATAAGCAGTAGAAGATGGATGGATGGACAGATGGATGGATAGATTTTCACTCTTAAAATTAATTCAGACAAATGAAATATAGGGGCATTTAGTGAAAACTAAGGTTAGAAAAACAGCAAACCATTTGCAAGATAAATTTGCCTTTGCAGGTTTAAGGAGGCTTTCATACCTAACTTGTTTGGTCCACACTTACAGACTTCAGTTTGATTGGATTTGAAAATTTTTGGCATGAAACCTCCCTCGAACCACGGTCCAGACCAAAGAGCCAAAATTTCGTCAGACAAAAAGAGGTGGTCTCGGTATGGATCACACTGAACCTTGGCTTGTAAAGAGCAAGCAAGCAATTTTCAGAAAGGTTCGGACTGTCCCACCAACCAAATACACGAAATTAAGGAAGCCGAAAAGAGGGAAAATGAGTGGCAGGAGCACTCGGTGAGAGGAAGGGACACAGTGTTGCACCACTGAATGTGGAAGGAAAGATTTTCTTCTTAGTGATTGCCAAAAAATGACCAAATACCTAAAGGAAAATAACTACATTGATACAAGGTGTCAGAAAGCTGGAGTAACAGGTTTTTCAGGGTGCATTGAACATGCAATGCTTATCTGGGATCAGATTCAGTCCACCAGCAGAGACAAGAAGGAGCTCCATGTTGTGTGGCTAGACCTGGAAAACACAAATGGATCTGTTCCCCATCAGCTAATAAACTTCATCTTGGACTTCTTTCATATGCCGGAAGCAATCAAAAGCATCATTAAGAGCTACTATGCGGATCTGAAGATCAGTCACGCCCTGCATGACTATGCAACTAAATGGCAACAACTAGACAGGGGGATAGCAATGGGATGCTCCATCTCTCCCATTCTATTTACAGCCACTTTTGAGGTCATACATCATGTGTCAGGTCAGGCATTGGTTTGCTTGCTACCGGATAACCATGAAAACCAGTACTACCTGTCTCATGGGTCGGGCCATCGGCGACTCAACCAGCAACCCCACCCTTCCGAGGGCGTGGAGGGTGAAACTGGGCATCCTGGCAGAACTAAAAACAGTATCTGTCACAGGTCTGTGATGGACCACTCCCAGTTACACGGGGTGAGACTGGACATCCTGGCAGATAAGCACATCTGTCACAAGGTCTGTGGTGGACTTTTGCCAGTCGGTGCATTGTGACATGCACTACACAAAGAGCAGAGATAAACAAACCTATCATCTGGTCAGTCACTGCAACAGATACTGGAGTCAGTTTATCTTGGCCTGTCCTTGCTACTGATAATACCTCTATCTGCCAAGAATGTGCTGCTAGTCCAGCAAAAGCTAGCGGTACTCAAATACTTTGCAAGCAGTTTCATGAAATGGTCAGTCAGAAGGCAACTTATATCAGCTCGGACATCACCCGGGTTTGCAGGGTCGGGAGTTCCTGGTGGCGGAGGGCGGGGGATGAAGCTGCTTGGAGGAATCTGATCGGACTGTAAGTGAGACAGTCATTGTCGCCTGCGACAGACTGCTATGATGATAATGATGATGATGATGATGAGGTCATACATATTGGTGCAAGATCAATGTGCAGAGGTCTGCACGATAGTGCAGGCCAGTGTTTACCCCCACTACAGTGCTTCATGGATGATATCACAAGCCTATGGCAAACAACGGCATGCACAAGAAGGATTCTTAAGAGACCTGAAGAACTGCTGTCCTGGTCAAGGATGAAAATAAAGCCTGCCAAATCCCATAGTCTATCAGTCCAGAAGGGTAACCAGGTAGACACAGTTTCCTTTCAAGTGGCAGGAAAGAGAATCCCAGTGCTGGCAGAACAACCCATTAGAAGTTTGGGCAGCGAGTATACAAGCGATCTTACAGACAAGCACATGGCAGTGTAATCACAAACCAACTGAAAGAAGGGATAAAGAGGATGGACCAGAGCTACCTCCTGGGTAAATACAAAGTTTGGTGTTACCAATTTACACTACCAATGTGTGATGTTGCCACTGAAGATATGTGAGATAACAGCAACAACAGCTGCAAAATTGGATACCTTGGCAAATAGTTACAGTACATCCGGAAAATATTCACAGCGCTTCACTTTTTCCATGTTTTCTTACGTTACAGCCTTATTCCAAAAGGGATTAAATTCTTTTTTCCTCAAAATTCTACACCCATTACCCCATAATGACAATGTGAAAAAGGTTTTTTGAGATGTTTGCAAATTTGTTAAAAATAAAAAACTAAGAAATCACATGTAGATACGTATTCACAGCCTTTGCCATGAAGCTTAAAACTGAGCTTAGGTGCATCCTGTTTCCACTGATCATCCTTGAGATGTTTCTACAGCTTAATTGGAGTCCACCTGTGGTAAATTCAGTTGATTGGACATGATTTGGAAAGGCACACACCTGTCTTTATAAGGTCCCACAGTTGACAGTACATGTCAGAGCACAAACCAAGCATGAAGTCAAAGAAATTGTCTGTAGACTTCTGAGACAGGATTGTCTCGGGGCACAAATCTGAGGAAGGGTACAGAAAAATTTCTGCTGCTTTGAAGGTCCAAATGACCACAGTGGCCTCCGTCATCCGTAAATGGAAGAAATTCAGAACCACCAGGACTCTTCCTAGAGCTGGTCGGCCATCTATACTGAGCAATTGGGGAGAAAGGCCTGAGTCAGGGAGGTGACCAAGAACCCGATGGCCACTCTGTCAGAGCTCCAGTGTTCCTCTGTGGAGAGAGAAGAATGTTCCAGAAGGACAACCATCTCTGCAGCAATCCACCAATCAGGCCTATGTGATAAAGTTGCCAGGAAACCAGGCACCGCTCATAACCATGCCAAGGGTGGTGACAGTATCATGCTGTGGGGATGTTTTTCAGCAGCAGGAACTGGGAGACTAGTCAGGATAGAGGGAAAGATGAATGCAGCTATGTACAGAGACATCCTGTCATGTCCGCTGCGTAACTGCACAGCGAACAAATGAATTAGTTCAAGCCCAACGTGCAGTAATGTAACATGTTTATTAACAGAAGGGAAGATACACAAAAATGTCCATGCAATAGTCACTGATTGAAAATGAAACAACCAGCAACTAGCTTCGTTGGCTGGGATGAGATGCCAAGCGCGCTCCAGACAGAGCAGGAGTGGAGAGGAAGGCAATAATAAAAGAAGACTTACATATGCGTTGGAGCGAGAAGGCTCTGGGGTAACAGCACAATACAGTCCAAAGGAAGGGAGCCAACAATCTGTGAGCCAGGAAGTTCAGTGTTGACTAAGCCGCCACACTGACTGATCACACTTCTTCCCATAAGTACACAGATCACTAATGAAGGCAAATGCACCCAGCAGTGTGGCAAGCAAATGCATGACTGATTGAAAAAGTGTGTGTGCGTGTGCATGTGAGTGTGTGCGTGCATGTGTATGTTTGCATTGGGTGATGACACAGCCGGTGAATGTCTGGCGAGGGAGAACGAGAGGAGGAGGCGTGGCCATAGGACTGGCAGAGCGCCAGGCTCAAATAATCTGCCAGCTGAAAATAATAAGCACAATCAGAGACTTACAGCCACAGATCATAGACGGGGTTGAAAACAACCAAGTACATGACAGAGCTCCCCCATCAAGGGGTGGATACCAGACACCCACCGTACCATCAATAACAGAAAACAAAACCCAAGAGAAAACCTGCCCCCCCTCCCCACCCAGAAGGCCAACACAACTAACCAGGGTGGGAGATGGGGGAAACAGGTCAGGAGGGATTAACCAAGGAGAAGGACACCACACAACACAACACACAACACAACGCAACACACAACACTTCCCAACCCCAAAATTACAGTATCCCCTTCCCAAAATCCCAGAGTCCCCAAGTTCTGGGAGCCAGCCAAAGTCCTAAGGCCCATGAACGGTCATAAGTTCAGGGGGCCAGCCAAAATCCCAGCACACACTAATGGCCATAAGTCCAGGGGGCTGGCCAGAGTCCCAGAGCCCACAAACGGTCATGTGAACCAGGCCAGGTGGCCTAACAAAGTCCAATGCTAGCCAGACCGCCAGGCAAAGGGAGTCGGGTGGCCTGCCTGGAAAACCTGGCCACCAACCCCAACAGTACAGTTTATCGGGCGGCCGACTGGGGTTCTTCAGCCACCAGGCCAGGTAAAATGGGCCGGAAAGTGCCCCCCCCCACTGGGAGACTCAGACCTTCAGGCGGCCGGCCCGCATCGTTGAGCCACCAGGACCAGAGGGAAAAGCAAGGGGGCAGCCTGCCCACCGGGAGACTTAGAGGTGGGTGGCTGAACCAGGGAAGGAAGACCCCTGCGGCCACTGGTGGCAGGACTCGATAGACCATGACGGTGCCCAGCAGGAAGAGAAGGATCACCCACCAGGCCTCTAGAAGGGGGAAGGAGACCCTAGTGTCCTTGGACTGGCTGGTGGCACCCTTGGTGGTCCTGACGTGATGCTGAAACTTTGTCATACCTGCGGTGGACCTGGGCTGGGCCATGGCTGCACCCGCAGTGGTCCCGGCCTGGGACAGCACTGCACTTGTGGTGTCCCCCATCCGGGGCCTCATTACTCCCGTGGTGAGCCCCGATTGGGTCGGTGTAGCACCCACGGTGGACCCCAACTGATCCATGGTTGCGCCCATGATGGAGCCCGGTGGAACCCTTGCTGCACCCGCGGTGGGACCCGGTTGGGCCACTGCTGACCTCAACGCCGTCTTGACCCTGGGCCAGCCGACCTGTACGAGAACCTGAGCCAGGAGACGATCAATCACGGGCACCCCCGGAGACCTGGACTGAGGTAGAGCCCAACCCACGACCATGGGCAGACGGGGAGCTGGACTCATGGAGACCACAGCGGGGGTGACAGTGGCCACAATAACCTCCAGTGGTGAGCCTGGATCCTCAGTCTCATCTGGCGACATGGACCGCTCTCCGGCGACCCTAGATAAGGACTCAAACACAGAGGAGGAAGTGTCAGGGTCACCGGCAGCGGCGGAGCCCAGCGAAGTGAGCTCAGATGCAGCGTACGGCTGCAGCTGGCCCTCCTCATCTAGAGCTAGGTAAAAATGGTATGGAAAGAAGGAAGACAAAAGAGAGCGCTTGCCTTAGCTCGAGCTCTACCGCCATGCAGGGCTCTCGCGATCCGGGCGATGTTTCCGTGGGCTCAACCTCCTGGAGGCGCAGCTCAGGTGCTGACTCTGCTGTGGTGGCCTCTGCAGCAGGCATAATGGTCTCTGCAGTCATTATTTCATCCGTCGAGACCCACGCCGGCATGGCGGCTGGTGTCTGGCTCGCCGTTGCTGGGGGGGAAGGATCCTCCGGACCTCTGGCTCCTCACGGTCCTGACGTTTCAGCTCCGGACCACCCTTGGAGGAAGCAGGGATGAGCAGAGAGGGGGCTGGTGAGCCATTCATGGCAGCAGCAGGTCAAGAGAACTCAGGGGACTGCTCTCCCTGAGTCTCCCTACCAGGAATCAGGCAAGACATTTCATTATAAGTTGGAGAAGAATGAAAATAAACTTGCCTGTTAGCCTGGACTTGGATGTTGCCTGCTGGTGTACTGTGTGGAGTGTCATCCCTCTCCCTGGCTCTGGAGAGCTTGGACCCCACCATGGGAGGAGTAGGGACAGCCCCCGGCGTCATGGAGACAGGAACTTCCAGAGACGGCACATAGAGCCTCCGAGCAGCGGGAGGAGCCATCAAGAAGACGGACTGTGCAGCAGCTGGAGAGGAAGAATAGGTTGATGTGACAGCCGGCGAAAGCAAACTGGAAGAAGAGACTGCCACAGGAATTGTTTCGCTGGATGAGGAATGGGCTGCTGGCGAGGAGGGGATGGTTCTTCTCCGGTGACCCAGGGCGGGACGATGTCGTCTTTCCAGGGCTGGAGTCAAGGCGGGAGGAGATTTAACCACGGGCTGAGAAGAGTGTCTTCGCCTCGGCTGCACGAGGAACGCCCCCCTCTTAAGATCAGGAAATGCCCACTGGACCTCGCAGACCGAGGATATCAGTTCTGCGTACTGTGGATGATTCCAGAGCCCAGGATGCACTTCCAAAATACCCAAAGCCCCATTCAGGCGATTCCTTTCTCACCGGGTCCATAGGCTTCGTGAGCATCATCCATAAAACCCTGGATGAACATTGCCGCCCACTCCTCCTCCACGCTATGAGTCCCTGCTGCTGTCCCTCTTTTGCTTCGGTGAGGATGGCGAGCCGGAGACATGGTGAACTCTAACCAGGTAAGAGATACACACACAAAAATGACATGTTGCTTCACCGCTTGGGCTCTTTGTGGTGGCGGCTTACTGTCATGTCCACTGCATAACTGCACAGCGAACAATTGAATTAGTTCAAGCCCAACGTGCAGTAATGTAACGTGTTTATTGACAGAAGGGAAAATACATAAAAATGTCCATGTAATAGTCACTGATTGAAAATGAAACAACCGGCTACTAGCTTTGCTGGCTGGGATGAGATGCCAAGTGCGCTCCAGACAGAGCAGGAATGGAGAGGAAGGCGTTAATAAAAGAAGACCTACATACATGCTGGAGCGAGAAGGCTCTGGGGTAACAACACAAAACAATCCAAAGGAAGGGAGCCAACAATCCGCGAGCCAGGAAGTCCAATTTTGACTAAGCCGCCATACTGACTGATCACACTGCCTCTCATAAGTACACAGATCACTAATGAAGGCAAGTGCACCCAGCAGTGTGGCAAGCAAATGCATGACTGATTGAAAAAGTGTGTGTGTGTGCATGTGAGTGTGTGCGTGCATGCGTGCATGTGTATGTGAGCATTGGGTGATGACACAGCGGGTGAATGTCTGGCAAGGGAGAACGAGAGGAGGAGGCGTGGCCATAGGACTGGCAGAGCACCAGGCTCAAATAATCTGCCAGCTGAAAATAATAAGCACAATCAAAGACCTACAGCCACAGATCATAGACGAGGTTGAAAACAACCCCGCACATGACACATCCCAAATGAAAACCTGCTCCGGAGTGCTCTTGACCTTCGAGTGGGGTGACTATTCATCTTTCAGCAGGACAACAACCCTAAGCACACAGCCAGGATATCAAAGGAGTGGCTTCAGGACAACACTGTGAATGTCCTTGAGTGGCCCAGCCAGAGTCCAGGCTTGAATCCAATTGAACATCTCTGGAGTGATCTGAAAATGGCTGTGCACCGACGCTTCCCATCCAACCTGAGGAAGCTTGAGAGGTGCTGAAGAGGAATGTGCGAAACTGCCCAAAGATAGGTGTGCTATCTGGTGTGGGCTGGGGAGAGATGGTAAAATTTTGGTCAAAGACATCCAAGCAAGAACAGAGGCAGTTGGTGGTCACAGAGGCAACCAAAATGGAGGAGGACAGACTATTGAAAAAAGCAGTCAGCCAGTACCAGCAAGGGCAATGGACAAGATGGGAGGGAATTCTACCAAGGTCACTGGGAGATCTATGGGGGATCCCTCAGGCTCGTTTGAGTTTCTTGATCAGAGCCAGGCATGGTACTCTACCAAGCCCAGGGAACCTCACTAGATGGTTCAACTCAAAGAAGAATTGTGACTTGTACAGAATGTCCCTGGCAAATCTACAGCACATTCCAAGTGGCTGTAAAACTGCTCTGGCCCAAAGCTGTTACAGGTGGTGGCATGACCAGGTGCTAAGGAAGCTGGCAGACACTACAGAAAACATCAGAGTCTTGACCAACAAGAACGCCAAATGCCATCAGAAGAATCTTGTCCAGTTCATATGAACAGGAAAAACGAGGCAGTCCTCCCCAACCACTAGGAAGAACATCAGTCCTTGGGATGTGCAGCCAATCAGTCCGTGCGGCGCAGTGGTTAGCACTGTGGCAGCACAGTTTACCCTCGGCCGGGGGATCGCGGGGATCATGAGATCGTGGGTTCGATCCCTGCCCCCGACCAACGGTGATCTGTGTGGAGTTTGCATGTTCTCCCCGTGTTGCGTGGGTTTACTCCGGGATTTCTCCGGTTTCCTCCCACATACCAAAAACATGCAGGTTAGGGATACGGGGCGCTTGCGCACGTAGCGACCGGCAGCTGGTGGCTTGTCACCAGACTGCAAAAGAAATCTACCTACGGGTGCAAAATAAGTAATTAAAAAAAAAAAAGTCCTAGCAGGAAATTCATGGTAAATGAGAGCAGACCTATGCAGACAGTTTAAGTTCCCTGCCGAGATAACCACCACATCACTTCAACCTGACATTGTTCTATGGCTAGCAAGCAAACAGGTCAAGATGGTTGAGAATGGCATTGAGGAAGCCTACGAGAGTAAGAAACTGCAATATGCTGACCTAGTGGTAAACTACTATGAGAATGGCTGGGGAAGCAATAACTTATCCAGACTTATCCAGTAGAGGCTGGCTGTCATGGCTTTGTCAGCCTCTCAGTTAAGTGTTTCCTGAGAGATATTGGATGTAGTTCATCAATTATCAATAAAGCTTTCCAAGAACTTGCTGAAGAAGCAGAGAAAGGGAGCTTCTGGCTGTGGCTACGAAGAAATGACAAAAGTTGGGGGACCAAAGAAGCCACATAGGTTACTTGAGTATCTATACCCAGCTGCAGGGAGTGGCAGGGAGACATCCCTGTATGCTGCCCCACCATCTGGACATGTTCTGAGATTAAAGGGACGAAACATCAGTGAAAGATGGCTCTCAGCTGAAGACCCAGCAGCTGGGTAATTGGGCACTGGCAGAGGTGCATCAAGCAGAAATGCTTTACAGGCAACATCAGCCTGTCTCTAATCTCTTAGTGGTATAAATAGTCAATTGAAGAAAATGCAGAAATGTACCAGATATTTTTGGACAGGATGCAACAGACCTTGTGAAAAAAAAAAAAAAAAAAAATTAAAGCGCAATGCCGCCTGAAAATCATCACGGCTGATTAGAAGGACACGTCTTTTTTAACAAAGACCTGGACAATATTCTAGCCTCACTAAACTATTTCACCTCTTAATATGATGGCACCTTCCCCGCTTTCAACTTAAAGTGTGGTTACCGATATGTCCAGAGCTGCAGAAAACACCTTGGAGGGTGAGTAGCTTGCTTGCTAACTACCAAGCTGTGCTAACAACACAAACATCGTCATGACAACAAGACGTAGGTAGCATCACGTAAAGTTGTTTAGTTCACTTGGATATTCACTTGGTGTGAAACCAAACTAATGACAAAATGTAGACAATGCAGTAAGAACCTGAACCTTGATCTGGATCTTTGTGTGAAAACACCCTTAGAAACCTAATTTGGAAGATTTGAGGGGACCTTCAGGTGTTCAAAATGTGTTTGATATTTATAACCCTTCATGGATGAAAACTGAAAGTCATTTTATATTTATGTTAAATAGACAGAGGACAAAAAAGGCCTAACTTTTCTTAGGTATTTGAAAATTTGATCTATTGTGCTATTATGGTGACAGAAAATCTAATCCACTGATGCGCTTTTAATACTTTTTTCTTAAAAAAAGAGTTGCTTAGAATAAAACGTTAAATTATATTTTTGTGCTGTTCAACACCAGCACCTCTGCATCAAGTACAGGAAAAAGTCAGGCTGAGGTAAATCAAGAGTGAATGCACGAAAAGTAACAACCTGGCATTAATAAACACACCAAGAGCGGCCAGCTGTGAAGTGTCTCTTGAGTGTAATGAAAATGGAGGCTATCTTCATTGCTGGTGGCAGCACCACTGAAAACTTCTACTGTCATGTAGATAATTATCCACCTCAGAAACCACCTTACCTGCATCACTTCATCAACTGGATCTCTCAAGCGAAAAAAGGGTCCAGAGGTGAGTGACAAATCATTTTCTGCTAAAATTAAACACAGCTGTGCTTCAAATACATGTATATGGACTTCATGTTTCGTATTGTGATTGTACATGTGTGTACTAGTGCATCTCAAACCAGACCATCAATGACGAAGTAGCTCATTCCGACCAGATGAAATCTAACCAAGAGTGAGCTGATCTCATGACTGTTGACCTTGACTTTACCCTCCTAGCACTAATTGGTTGAAAAAATCTTCAAAAGAGGATTTTGCCAGCCATCTAAAAAATGTCCAAATTTGGCTGAAAAGTGAAAGATGAAAAGCCATCTTTTTCAGGTTGTTGAAAACTTTTGTTGCACCAATATCATTCAATTTCTGAGCACTTTTTGGGCTGAGGAAGCAACTGGTCTCCCATCAAAATTCTAACCAAATCAGACCATGCTTAGCTTCCACAATTATATGGGACTAGTGGGATACCTAGAGCCTGATGTCCACACATCATTGAAGAAACACAACAGAAAAAGAAATTTGCACAACACATTCTCAAACAGTGCCAATTGAGGATCCTCGTAAGTGAGTTTGGCATGCATTGAGGTAATTGCCTAGGAGAGGTAGTGATTTTTCTGAAATCACACAAGTACCCAGATCTTCTGACCTTTGACCTGGAGCACAACCTGGATCCAGACCCACCTGAGGAACAATATGAGTGAATTTGGTGAGCATCGGGACAAATGCCTAGGAGGAGTAATGATTCCTGTGAAATGTGTGCAGATGGGCGCCCTGTCATCACTCATTTCAGCTTGGTCAAAATTAGCTAAAATAGTAATAATGGTTGCATTTATATAGCACCTTTCAAGAAACCCAAAGC
This sequence comes from Pholidichthys leucotaenia, assembly GCA_020510985.1. Taxonomy (NCBI): domain Eukaryota; kingdom Metazoa; phylum Chordata; class Actinopteri; order Cichliformes; family Pholidichthyidae; genus Pholidichthys; species Pholidichthys leucotaenia. The sequence goes on from CM035844.1 coordinate 205,820,055, forward strand.
ACTTTACAATGTAAAATCCATTATTCATTCACTCCACAGACAGATAATGGTAGCGGTAAGCTAATACTGTAACCACAGCTTCCCTGGGGCAGACTGATGGAAACATGGCTGCCAATTCATGCCAACAGCCTTTCCCGAACATTTATACCCAGTGTCATGGACACTGGAGGAAAGGTGGGTAAAGTGTCTTGCCCAGGGACACAACGGCAGGATTGCTGGAGAGAGTGGGATTCAAACTCCTAAAGCTCTGGTTATTGGACGACCCGCTCTACCTCCTAAGCCATTGCCACCCAATAAAAAATATTACAATGTTGTAAACATTTTCATTTACTTTAAAATTACAGCAACACCTGCTGCTAAAAACAATCATATGGGACTTCTGATGCACAAGAAAGTTTCAGAAGAGCTGTTTTTGACATGGTTGGTATTCAGGACCCAGTGGCTAGGTTCAGGTCAGGTTACTTTATTTGTACCCGTAGGTAGATTTGTTAATACAACATAATAGGCTAATACAACATCAGAAACGCACAGAGACAAGGATACAAGGTTTTGCATTTTGATTAAAATTCTGGTTCTGGAAGTGATTAGACCTACAGGAGGAGAAGACAAGATGCGAGTATCAGGCAGGATAATGACTAGGAGGGACATGATTAGAAATGAGCATATCAGAGGGACAGCTCAGGTTGAGCGGTTTGGAGACAAAGTAAGAGAGGCAAGGCTGAGATGTTTGGACATGTGCAGAGAAGGGAATAGTGGATATATTGGACAAAGATGTTGAAGATGGAGCTGCCAGGGAGGAGGAAAAGAGGAAGACCACAGAGAAGATTCATTGATGCAGTGAAGGAGGACATGGAGAGGGTTGGTGTTACAGAGGAAGATGCGAGGGATAGGGTGAGATGGAGGCAGATGAGCTGTGGTGACCCCTAAAGACAGCAGCTGAAAGAAGATTTTGGGGGAAGGGGTGAAGCTTCGTCCTCATCTGAAAAGGATATTTATGGAGCTGAGTACGAGTCACTCCACTTACAGGAGAAGGAGTGGGATGACTGATGAGAAGGAGAACTTCCTCAGGGCAAGTATTATCAGTAATTACAAGTCCCTTCTGAGGACAGCATGGAGGTACCCCAGGCCCCCGGGGGGGGGGGGGGGGGTTCCTGTGATGATATGGTTGGGTATAATCTATTGAGATGATTGATTCTTACTCATTTCCTTTCCAGATGGGCACAGGCAGTGGAGGACCAGGGCAAACAGAAGAAGCCAACAACTTCCAGGCAGGTAGTAATAATTTGTGAGGTCTTGTAGGGTACATGGGATCCAAGGGGGTATGGTCTCCAAGAAGGTGAGAACAACGAGGCAGGCACACAAGAGCATACAGTAAGAACCAGAGCAAGCTGTAGAACAGAGCAAACCCATGAGGAACTGGTGAAGACTGAGGTCCTTTATACCCCAGTAGTAATCAAGGCAAGTGTGCTAATGAATACCAGCTGCAGGTAATGAGGTTAATCACGAATTGATGCGAGCATGGATCTGTTCTCACCTTCAGATCCATGACAGTTTTAAATTCTAGCTGTTATTCTACATGGTTTTCAGTCACTCAGTCTGACAAGTGTGAACTCCATGAATGCATTCTGGACAAATACTCTGTTCAAGAATATCTCACAAAAGATACATAACAAATGAGCATGTACCCTCATTAATCTGTCATAAGTAGCTTTGATTTTTATTGCAAATTTAAAGGAGTTAACTGAGGAACATGGGCAGCTTAACTTAAAACATACAAATAAACACATGTACTGTTTAAAAAAACATCAAAAGTGTACTATATAGTATTTTCATGAAAACAAATTAAAAAAATACCTCACCCAAATGATTAGAAAGGTGCAGAATTAAAGTATTTATATTCCTCAAAAAAAAAATAAAAAAATAATATATTGATGAAAAAAATGCTTCAAAAAAATGTTTACAGTATGGTGCATATTTAAGGCACATATACGGCATGCTTGTGTGGTACGCATTCTCCCCCACAGGCATCCAGTAGGCATGACGGTGCAGACCCTACAGATCAAACGTCCAAAGGAACAATGCCCCAGCAGGGACCTCGGCTAGGAGATGGGTGCTGGGGAAGACGGAGGTCAGAGACAATGTCCCAACGGGAGCCCCCGAGGTGGAGAAGGGAACAGAGGCGCCAGCAAGTCTCGGAGGCTATATGTGACTGTGGGTTCATGTGTTTACTGAACTTCTGTGGGGTGAAGGTGTGAGATACTTGATGTGGGGGTTTAGTATCTCTGGGATATAAAAGCTGTGAGGAAAGTTGGTTCTGTCTCTTTTCTGTTGAGAACTTTGATGATAGAAGATGTGACTTCCAATAAAGCTTTCCTGAGAAATAAACTCAGTCTCGTTTGTAAGGCATCTTCTACACTGGTGACCTACGACTAACTATGGCCGGTGGCGGCGAGCTTTCCGCACCGGACCCTTCAGGAGCCAACCGGGTTAACGCAGCTACCATACTACAGCTGCCCGACTTCTGGCAACATAACCCGCGCTCCTGGTTTACCACTGTGGAGGCGCAATTCCACCTTCGGGGAATCTCAGCGGACGCTACGAGGTTCTACCATGTCGTCGCGAAGCTGGACAGCCTCACAGTGCAGCGGGTGGAGAGCCTGACCAACCACCCGCCCCAAGACAACAAGTATGACACACTGAAAGCTGCCCTCATCCGAGCCTTCACTCCCTCGCGGGAAGAGCGAGCAGAGAAGCTCCTGGCGCTGACAGAGGGAGAAGCAGACAGGCCAGCCGATCTGATGGCAAAGATGATGAGCCTGAGAGGCGAAGATGACGACAGTTTTATCTTCGCCCACCTCTTCCTCAGAACGCTCCCGCCAGCAGTGAGAGTCACCCTGGCCAGCTCGCAGCCACTCGTCAACCGTGACTACCACGAGCTGAGACAGGTGGCGCAACGCCTCGTCGACTCCCATAGACGGCGCGCGGCCACGACGGCAGCAGCAGAGATGACCGCCCCTTCGCGAGAAGGAGGGAGACCAGAGGCTGCGACACCGCAGCTGCGACTCTCGGCACGAAGAACAGACTGCTTTTCGTGACGGACGTGAATTCTGGGAAAGAATTCCTAGTGGACACGAGCTCCCAGCTGAGTTTTGTCAAGCCTACCTACGCGGACACCCTGGCGCCGGCCAGCGGCCCCCCTGGTGTTAGCGGCGAACGGCTCCACGATCAAAACCTATGGGGAGAAGACGCTCCGCCTGTCCCTCCATGGGCGCACCTTCGAGTGGACCTTTGTTGTTGCTACAGTTAACAACAACATGTTAGGTGCTGACTTTTTGTGCTCAAACAGTTTGTTAGTTGACCTTACTAATAGACGTATTGTAAATGCACTGTCTTTCTACTCTATCTCCTGCACAGCTCGGGTGGCCCTGCCTTCTGCACATTCCAATGTCACAGCTGCGGGGTGGTAAGTTTCATGCATTACTCAACCAGTTTCCAGCACTCACGGTCCCTACATTTTCAGCGTCAGTTGCCAAACACGGGGTCGAGCATTTCATAAGTACTTCGGGCCCCCCTGTTTTTGCAAAAGCTCGGCGGTTGGACCCAGCTAAACTGGCCATCGCGCGCGAGGGGAATTCGCCAACTTGGAAAAAACTGGGCATAGTCCGGCGTTCGAACAGCGCCTGGTCGTCACCCCTGCACATGGTACCCAAGGCTGACGGCTCGTGGCGCCCTTGCGGTGATTTCCGCAGATTAAATAATGCTTCAGCCCACGACCGCTATCCGATTCCGCACATCCAGGATTTTTCGGCGCATTTAGCGGGGGCGCGCATCTTTTCCAAAATAGATTTGGTGCGTGGTTATCACCAAGTTCCAGTCCGTGCGCAGGACATACCCAAAACGGCAGTATAACCCCTTTCGGGCTTTTCGAGTTTTTGCGCATGCCTTTCGGCCTCAAGGGCGCCGCGCAGACGTTCCAACGCATGATGGATGCAGTGCTGCGCGACCTCCCTTTCGTGTTCGCTTATTTGGATGATATTTTGGTAGCCAGCGCGTCCGAAGCCGAGCACGAAAGCCACCTCACAGCCGTTTTTTCAGAGGCTCACAGAACACGGGCTGATCATTAACCCAGTGAAGTGCCAATTCGGGGGTAGCGAAAATCGATTTTGTGGGACACCCGCGTGTCGCCAGAAGGCGCGGTCCCGCTGCCGGATAAAATGTGCGCGATAACGGATTTCCCCCAACCACAGACAGTTAAAGCGCTGCAGGAATTTTTGGGGATGGTCAATTTTTATAACCGTTTCCTCCCCAAACGCGGCACGGCTCATGCACCCATTGTACGCGGCATTAAAGAAGCAAAAACCTGCATCTAAGGTCGAGTGGTCCCCGGATCGGGGAGAGCGCGCTTTTTCACAGGTCAAATCAGCCCTCGCGAACGCTGCGTTATTGGCACACCCGGTGCCGGCAGGTCGCCTGGCGCTAACCACAGACGCCTCCGACGTGGCAGTGGGAGCGGTTGTCGAGCAACTGGTGGCAGGATGCTGGCAACCACTCGCGTTTTTCAGCAAAACATTGCGCGATAGCGAGCGTAAATACAGCGCGTTTGACAGGGAGCTTTTAGCCCTGCATTTGGCCATCCGCCACTTCCAGTTCTGGTTGAAGGCCCGCCGTTTTACCGCATTCGTGGACCATAAACCCTTAACTTTTGCAATGGCTAAAGTTTCAGGAGCCTTGGTCGGGCCGACAACAGAGGCAGCTGGCTGCAATTTCGGAGTTTACCACTGACATTCAACACGTGGCGGGTAAACACAATGTAGTGGCAGATTGCCTCTCGCGTGCAGTTGCAGCGACAGGCCCCCAGGGGGCAGATTCGGCGGCCTGCAGACCTGGGTCAGGCTTGCAGCGCGGAAGCGCTCACAGCTTCGGTCTGCGTTGGGTTAGATTATGCAGCCATGGCCGCTCTGAACAGGTTGGCGACGCGGACGTGCGCGCGCTCCAGTCTGGGCCAACAGGGCTAAGGCTGGAGCACAGGGTGCTTCAAAGAGGCATGCCCTCCCTAATCTGCGATACCTCACGGGGCGTCCCCGTCCCGTGGTCCCAGCTGCGTGGCGTCGCCGTGTTTTTGACTTAATACATTCGCTGGCACACCCGGGCGTCCGCGCGTCTATCAAGATGGTAGGGGAGAAGTTTGTTTGGCCGGGGCTGCATAAACAAGTCAAAGAGTGGGCTGCAGCCTGCGCTGCGTGTCAAAGAGCAAAGGTACACAAACACACACGAGCCCCTCTAGAACCTTTTCACATCCCAGCCAAACGCTTTGATCATGTGCATATCGACTTAGTAGGACCTCTTCCGCTGTCCCAGGGGTTCACACACCTTTTAACCATGGTAGACCGCACCACGCGCCGCCAGAGGCGGTCCCTCTGGCGGCAACCACAGCGGCAGATGTTGCACGTGCCTTTTTAACAGCTTGGGTCGCACGTTTTGGTATCCCGTCAGACATAACGTCTGACAGAGGACTCCAGTTTGTTTCCGAGCTCTGGTCGTCCATGGCACTCAGCCTGGGGGTGAAAATTCATCGCACGACCGCATATAACCCCCAGGCCAACGGTTTGTGCGAGCGCTTCCATCGGTCATTGAAAGCAGCCCTCAGAGCGGCTCTCACGGACACAAATTGGGTTGATAAGCTCCCATGGGTTTTATTAGGGTTGCGTTCAGCACCTAAAGAGGATTTGCAAGCCTCTCCAGCCGAACTCGTCTTCGCCCAACCCCTCCGGTTACCGGGAGATTTCCTCCCTGAGAACCCTGCTCTGGAGCACCTCCCCGCTCAGCTGCTGCAGAGCGACGCGGGGTCACACACCCTCCCCAGTCCCGTTCATCACAGTTTTCCACGTGTTTTTGTGCCCAAAGCCTTAAAGAATGCAGAATTTGTCTTTGTTAGACACGACGCACAGAGGTTAGGTTTAAGGCCACCTTACAATGGACCATTCAGAGTGTTAGAAACCGGGGAAAAGCATTTTTTGCTCGATTTTGGAGACAGGAGGGACTTAGTCTGCATTAACAGGCTCAAACCCGCTTTTGTGTTAGCTGATGACCCAGTACAGTTGGCCAGAGCCCCCCGCCGCGTCAGGCCACCCGGGAGACGCTCTGCTAACCTTTCACGACCATGTGTTAATGATTCTACTTCACAAATGCAGCAGACAGCCACAGGCAGAGCGAGACCTGCTCGCAGCAGATATGGCAGAGAGTTGAAGCCCAAGCAGTGGGAAATGTGATCTGTTTGTGCCAAGTTTTTTCTCTCTTGTTCTGTGTGGGGTGTCATGATTCTATGCATTTGAAGTGTAACTTGTCCTTATTTGAACGTTTGGGGGGGGTTATATGGTGCAATATTTAAGGCACATATACGGCATGCTTGGTGTGGTACGCATTCTCCCCCACAGGCATCCAGTAGGCATGACGGTGCAGACCCTACAGATCAAACGTCCAAAGGAACAATGCCCCAGCAGGGACCTCGGCTAGGAGTGGGTGCTGGGGAAGACGGAGGTCAGAGACAATGTCCCAACGGGAGCCCCCGAGGTGGAGAAAGGGAACAGAGGCGCCAGCAAGTCTCGGAGGCTATATGTGACTGTGGGTTCATGTGTTTACTGAACTTCTGTGGGGGTGAAGGTGTGAGATACTTGATGTGGGGGTTTAGTATCTCTGGGGATATAAAAGCTGTGAGGAAAGTTGGTTCTGTCTCTTTTCTGTTGAGAACTTTGATGATAGAAGATGTGACTTCCAATAAAGCTTTCCTGAGAAATAAACTCAGTCTCGTTTGTAAGGCATCTTCTACAACAGGTCCAAAACAATCATAATATTTATAGGATCAGTCAAAAGTTTGGGCACATTTACCCATTCATTTTCAGTCGGTGTATGTGTCCAAACTTCTGACTGGTAATGTACATCTGAGAAGCTGGATGACAAGACTACGAATGCCGGTAATGATGTCACAGCCAATGGCATAACTAGGTTGATGTCACGTTTCGTCACCTCATGTTAAGTTTGTACCTCAAAAGAGTCCTTGCTTGACATGCTGTATCAGCTTCGTAATGACCAAAGACCCGAGATTGTAGAAAAGTCTGTGCTGCGTGTTGATGTTTGACTCAACCAACTTGTCCAATATTATAGTGGGGCAAGATAAGTATCTTGCCCTTAACTTATCTCCTACTGGCCAGGAGGTTACAATGTTATTTCCTATCACCTTTAAAAGAATTGACACACAATAAAAAAATAGACAAATTGCAGAAAAATCCACTTGGAAAACAAAACATTATATTAAACAATGGGAGCTGTGCACATTAGGACTGCTACTTCCATTTGTAACATTCACTGGCTGCAGCCTCTCTGTATAATGTGATTATTGAGTGAGCACTGTGTCCTGACACTCCATCACAACAGGGCAACCATCTATGATACACTATGATACAAAGGGAACAGAATCTGTATATCTACTCTGTCTGATTGTGTAATGGGTGTCTGTGGAAGTGATAAGGCCATGTAGAGTTTATAATTTTTTTTCCAGATAGAATTGCTACACTCACACAAGCATATCAGATACAAATCTGCTCAGCTCCAAAACAGTGCATTCATTTAGGAAAAGACCAGGGGAAAAGGGGGAAGGTCAATTCTACCATATTACACACTATTTTTTGATCTTCTATTCATCTTTTTACTTTTTTAAAGTGTACTGTGGAGTGTGTAAATGAAGAGGCAGATTCATTTCAGACGATTTATTACACACTCACATCTCACAAGCAAAGAACAGACTGATCATTCTAGCAGGCACTCTCCTCTTAAGTTTCATGGCATTTTCTCACACACAATATGACATTTGCGTCACACTGCATTCAACCCCCTATGTCTTGACTCCTTCCTTCTATCTCGCCAGGAACTTCCTGAGTATTGTTCTCCCATGTTTATCCACTGTCTCTTGTCTGAGATGCTAAATCAGGGGTGTCCAAACTTTTTGCAAAGAGGGCCAGATTTGGTCAGGTGAAAATGTATGGGGGCCGACCATTCAGCCTGACATTCCTCGAACCATTACCATTGTAAATTACCATGTAAATATGTAACTATATCACTTTGCTGTCTGTAGCTAGGTTGACATTGCAAATGAGAATCTGTTGTCAATTGCATTACCAGGATAGTTAAAGGTTAAAATAATAATAAATTACATACAAATAAACTATTTTATGAAATTTGACTCTGAATATTTTTAGAAACTTGTATTTATTGATTTTGTTTCAACAAATCACATCCAGTGCATTTTGACAAAGAATAGTATAGTCATGTGTTTTCAACCTTTTTTAAGCCACGGCACATTTTTTTACATTGACAAAATCCTGGGGCACACCACCAACCAAAATGACACAAAATGACACTCTATAGCCTAACAAAGTAAAAATAATAAATATAGTTAGCAATACAGTTTCTAAATGTATTTATACTCACTCAGTGTGAACCCTGGGCCTGTTTAGATGAACACAAAGCTGATATCCTGGCAGGAATGGAAGAAAGACCACACATGAGAGCTCTTCCTCAACAGCTCTCAGTCTCTCTCGTTTTTAGTGTTTATCACAGTCAAGCTTGAAAAGCTCAGCTCACACAGATATGTCAGGGAAAATGGGAGCAATGTTGAAATAGCTTTGTTGGCCAGAATGGGGAACTCCTTGGCAGCAGTCAACCAAAAACTGTCCAAGGAAGATCAGCAAAGTTTAGCTTTAAACCATGATCTTGTTTCGGTTCAGTGAGTGCTTCTTGCTCCTGTAGCAAGTCATATCGTTTCCAACAACTGATGCTGAGCTGTATGGGCCACGGTTACATGGACAAAATTTCTTCAATCTGATACAATTCAGATCAGAATTTTACTGTTTACATGGATTCCTGAAAAAGCTGATCTGATTAGGATGTGCGTTTTTCATGTGTCACAGGTTTGAACGGAATAAATCATTTTGACATGCGCAGGTCGACATTTCGACATTCAAAAACTAGTAGAAGAAGAAGCAACTTCTGGTGTTAGTGAGCCCTGCTTCGTGTCGAAATTGACTTGTATCGTGTTATTCAGAGTGTACTTTTGCTTCTGCTGGTCTCCGTAATTAAGCTACAAGTACATACTTCTGACATATGACGAACAGAGGGAGACAGCAGGACGATTACAGACCAGTTTTATTTTACTCCCGCTATGTTTTCCGCTAGCTGCTGCTAAGGCGGAATACGTCACGTCGACGTGTGGCTGGTGTACAGACATGCGCAGTAAACATATTTTCTGCCCTGTGTTCGGAATAAAGTGTTTTCATGCGCACCATTCGGATTAACAATCGGCATAACCCACCCCTCTCAATCGGAATGAAATTTTGATCCGAATGAGCGTGATCGGGTTAGAATATTCAGATTGCCGTGTTTATGTGAAGCATTTTTATTCCGATCAGGCTTTTAATCCGGTTACTTGTGTCCATGTAAACATAACCACTCACTAGAGTAATTAAGTTAAATTGGATAATTTCCCACGCACACCTAACGATCTCTCACGGCACACTAGTGTGCCGCGGCACATAGGTTGAAAATCACTGGTATAGTCAAATTAAATGACAGAAATTTGACAAAACTGTGGTTTGATCATCACAAAAAATCAATTCACTGAGACTTTGGAATTTATTCTCCTCAGAAGAATAAAAAAAAATGTACCTGCATTAATGTGAAGGGGACACTGGTGTTTCGACTGCAGTAAGGCAGGCCAGGTCTGGCTCAAAAGCAGTGGTTTTGATGCGCAAGACGTCACGCACGGCGAGAGTCACTTAGTCTTGTTCTCACACGGTTCTTGTTAATGTTCATAACCGAGAACGTCTTCTCGCACAAGTATGTCGAGCCAAACAAGCTCAGCATTTTCTTAGCAATGGTTTGAATCTCTTGGAACCTGTCTTCTGTCAGCTGCGGTAAAAGTCGACGAGAGGGGATCGTTGGTGGGCGACTGTGACACTCCGCGTCACACTGCAGCTCAATGAGCTCCAGCTGCTGGTGGTCTGGAGCGTCATTAGGATCCACGGAAAAAGGAGTGGGAAAAAAGCGTATCTCCTTTTCAATAGCTGCGAAATCCCCGAAACGAAACTCTTCAGTCAAGATGAGATGTTTTCTGCATACCTCCTCATTTGCGCACTGATATTGTTTTCTGGGAAACTAGTCACATTTCCTGCAGTGATGGGAAATGTGTGGTATTGGGCTGCGTTTGTGACAGGTGACTTTGGGGAAAAGTAGCAGCTTTGTCCGAAAAAGCTTTTTATGTATGAATACAGTTGACTCACCACTGCATTTTGTCCCTGAAGGCTCGTGTTCAGCGTGTTCAGATGTCGTGTTATGGCAACTAAAAATCCAAATCAGCCAGCCAAACAGGATCGCAGAGTTCCAGCATTGGTTTATCCGATGCCGGAAAGTTCCCACAGGGGTCACGCGACGAGAATGCGGCCACAGGTCTACTGCCACCCCTCTGGTGAAATATAAAATTGCTGTTTTTGGTATGTGTGTATTGATGACTGTGGGAAACTGTGCTGGCGGGCCACATATTATTGATTTATGGCAGGACGCTTCGGGCCGGTGGAAATTTGGACACGGGCCGGATTTGGCCCGGGGGCTGGACTTTGGGCATGCCTGTGCTAAATAATCTGGCTCCCCCAAGGTGCTAAACTCCCCCCCCCCCCGCCAGCATCTTAGATAGAACAATAGAATAACAGTCCACATGCTGTGATAGAACAATAGAATATTAGTCCACATGTTGCTTGGGCTTCCGTCTCCTCCCGTAATCTGCTGTAACTGGGGTTTACTGCCTCCGTGGTGCCTGCTGTGCCGGTGGGGGGCTGCCTGGGAGTGTGTCTGACTGCGGGTGGGCTGTGACTGGGGGGGGGGCACTTCGGTCCGTCCGTGTGGGTGCTCTGGTGAATCGTTTCCCTGGGGAGCTCTCCGTGGGGTCTTCCACGCCGAGGGGCCCTAGCCAACAGCACGTGCTCGTCCACCACAATGAAAGCGGGTTGAGTCTGTCTATGCCAATTTTTTTTCCCTCTTACCCCCAAGTCTAGCAAAAAATGCTTATTCCCCTGACTTCCCCAACACTCTGAACGGTCCATCATAGGGTGGGGCGCAATGGAGGGTGGTGGGCGTCGTGTCTGATAAACACAAACTCCGCGCTCTTCAAAGTTTTAGGCATGAAAACACGCGGAAAACTGTGGTGGGCAGGGCCTGGCAGCGTGCCTGTGTTTGCGTTACGCTGCAAAAGCTGAGACGGGCAGCTGCCCGACGCGGGGATTATCTGGCAGAAATTCCCCGGGCAGCCATAGTGGCTGCGCAAAAACGAGCTCTGCCGGGGAAGCTTCCAGATCCTCTTTTGGCGCAGAGCGCAACCCCAATAAAACACACGGCAGCCTGTCTACCCAATTTGCATCTGTCAATGAAGCCCTGAGTGCTGCTTTCAGTGATCTATGAAAACGCTCGCATACCATTGGCCTGTGGGTGTACGCGGTTGTGCGGTGAATTGTAACACCCAGGCTGCGGGCCATCGCTGACCAGAGTTCGGAAACAAATTGAGGGCCCCTGTTGGACGTAATGTCCGAAGGGACTCCAAAACACGCCACCCATGCTGTTAAAAAAGCGCGCACTACGTCTGCGGACGTGGTTGCTGCCAGCGGGACCGCTTCTGGCCAGCGCGTGGTGTGGTCCACCACTGTCAGGAGGTGCGTGCATCTCTGTGATGGCGGGAGGGGGCCCACGAGGTCCACGTGAACATGGTCGAACCTCTTAGCCGGATTACGAAATGGCTCCAAGGGAGCCTTCGTGTGTCTGTGTACCTTGGCTCGTTGGCACACCACGCAGGCTGCGGCCCACTCTTTCACTTGTTTGCGTAGGCTCGACCACACAAACTTGTCTCCCACCATTTTGACCGATGTGCGCACTCCTGGGTGCGCCAGAGTGTGAACAGACTCAAACACGCGGCGGCGCCACGCGGCCGGGACCACCAGACGCGGGCGACCGTGGAGACCATCGCAGATTGGGGGGGCCACCATCTTGCAGCACCTATTCTCCAGCCTTAACCCTGTTGGTCCAGACTGGACAGCGTGCACGTCTGCATCGCTAATCTGCTCCACGGCCATGGCTGCGTAATCTATCCCACGCAGACCGGGGCCACCACGGCGCGCGAGAGGCAGTCCGCCACCACATTCAGGTTTACCCGACACATGTTGAATATCGGTAGTAAACTCTGAGATCGCGGCCAGCTGTCTCTGCTGCTGGCCCAACCACGGTTCTGAAACCTTGGCCATCGCGAATGTTAGCGGCTTGTGGTCCACAAACGCGGTGAAGCTGCACCCTTCCAGCCAGAACTGGAAGTGGTGTATGGCCAGGTGGAGAGCCAGCAACTCTCTGTCGAACACGCTGTATTTACGTTCGCTGTCGCGCAAAGTTCTGCTGAAAAAGGCGAGCGGCTGCCAAGCCCCGGTGACGCGCTGCTCCACGACAGCCTCTATGGCCACGTCTGAAGCGTCCGGTGGTGAGCGCTATGTGGGCCGCCGGGTCCGGGTGCGCCAGAGGTGCAGCGTTTGCCAGGGCTGCTTTAATTTCCAAGAACGCTCGCTCTCGCTCCGGGGTCCATTCGACCCTATCCGCGGGTTCTGTTTCTTGAGTGCGGTGGGAAGGAAACGGTTATAAAAGTTCACCATCCCCAAAAATTCCTGCAGCGTCCTGACCGTCTGAGGCCGGGGAAATCCGCCACGGTGCACACCTTTTCAGGCAGCGGGATTGCTCCTTCCGGAGAGACGCGGTGCCCCAAAAAATCAATCTCTGTCACGCCGAACTGGCATTTCACCGGGTTGATTATTAACCCGTGCTCCTCCAACCTCCGGAAAACCGTCGTGAAGTGGGTTTCGTGTTCGTCTTCGGATGCACTGGGCTACCAGGAATATCGTCCAAGGAGACGAACACGAACGGGAGATCGCGCAGCACTGCATCCATCATGCGCTGGAACGTCTGTGCCGCTCCTTTTAACCCGAATGGCATGCGCGGGAACTCGAATAGACCGAACGGAGTTATTACTGCTGTTTTGGGTATGTCCCTCAGCGCTCACTGGGACTTGGTGGTAATCGCGGACCAGGTTTGATTTTGGAAAAAAATGCGTGCTCCGGCAAGGTGAGCGGAAAAATCCTGTATGTGGGGAACTGGGTAGCGGTCGTGCACTGTGGCGTTTGTTCAACCTGCGGAAATCCCCGCCGGTCGCCACGATCCCTCTGCCTTAGGGACCATGGGTAGCGGGGATGCCCATGGGCTGTTCGAGCGCCTGATGATGCCCAAACCTTTCCAGGTTGGCGAACTCCTCGTGTGCTATGGCCAGTTTAGCTGTGTCCAAGTGCCGAGGTCTTGCAAAAAACGGGCGTCCCGGTGGTGGTGATAAAGTGCTCCACCCTGTGTTTAGCGATGGCCGCGGAAAACATTGGGACTGTGAGTGCTGGGAACTGAGTGAGCAGTGTGTGGAACTTACCGCCTGTAGCTGTGACGTTGGCTTGTGCTGTTGGCTGGGTCACTCGAGCTATACAGGGGAGCGAGCCAAAGGACAGTGCATTAACCAGGCGCCTGTTAGCAACATCAACCAGTAAACCATGTGCACACAGAAAATCAGCCCCCAGTATATGGTAATTCAGTGCTGCTATGACAAAAGTTCACTCATATGTACGGCCGTGTAGAGATAAGAGCAGAGTCCTCTCACCAAAGGTCTTAATATCCGAGCCATTTGCTGCCAACATCTCGGGGCCGCTAGGTCCTGCCAGCCGGTCAGCGTAGGTCGGCAGGATGAAACTCTTCTGGGCTCCGGTGTCCACGAGGAAACGCCTCCCTGAGCGTACGTCCGTCAAGTAGAGCAGCTTGTTCTTTTCACCGAGGGTCGCAACTGCTACCGACCCCTGGCCTTGGCGTTTCCCCGAGCGCTTGAATTGGCACGGGGGCGCACATCTGCGTGCCTTCTCTCCGAAGCGGCGGTGGTAGAAACAGAGCGTGTCTCTCTGGCACTCCTTGGCCCCCGCTGCTGCTACCGTCGGTGGCTCCTCGCCTCCTCTGGTCGTCTCGCTGGGCTCCGCTGCTGCCCGCATTGACTGTGATCGCCCCTGGTGGTGAGGATGATCCGGGTCTGCCTCCTGGGATAGCGCACGAATTGTTGCCCCCCTGGGTAGCGGCCCAGGAGGAGGAAACATGCATGTGGAAGTTAACTCTCCAACCTGTGATAGAGAATCGGTCAGAACACGTTCGTTATTTCACACACAAGGAGTTTTATTCTTCGTCCTCCAGTGCGTGAGTCTACTCTCTATCACTGTGCGACATGCGCCATCTATTGGTCGGCGTATGGAACTGCACTCAACTCACATGAGTTATAATGGAACCAGGTGGATTACAAATGCATTATAGAAAAATAAATCAATTAAAGAATAACATAAAATTGTAGGGGTGCCTGTTTTTTTTTAAATTTTCTTATCCAAATGTCTTTTTCACCTCTTACATAACTATTAACTATTTCCAACCCTCTACACTCTCCCCCACTTCAAATAAATGTCTCCCGACATTTTCATGTTCTAGGGTGACTTAATGCATGAGAGTGTACCAATTATAACCATGGGACTGAGGCTGGGTGAGGTAGTGGAATGGCATGTAGTTTTGAGTTAGTGGCACAGGGGTAGGGAGTAGGACAGGTCTTACGTCTGCAGTCCAAGGCTGGTACGATGGCTGTCCCAGGACGTCGTAGGTCAGTCTCTCTACTGGCCTTGCTCTCCGCTGTGACCTTCTCAGTTCCTCCTGTTCTCCATCCATCACCTCCACTTGTCCTTGATGTTCTTCCTGCAGCAAAGCTGGTCCATCCATTTGCTCCTCAGCATCCCGCTGAACGGGGACCGGTTCCTGCCTTACTGGTGGGCAGAACTCTCTAGCTGTCGCTCGGAGCCTTTGCTGATTTTGAGGATTTTTCTCTGGCATGACAGGTACTGGTTGCTGAGTGTTTTGGTCTGGGAGATTTGAGGCATTTTGCTGAGGATTTATGGGTCTGTAACATGGGATTTGGCTACGGAGGTTGTAGCGGTAAGTATTTTCCTCTTCTTCCTCCGAGCTCTCATTGTCTGTGTTGTCACTGTTAGGATTTGCACGGTGGCGCAGTGGTTAGCACTGCGGCAGCACAGTTTACCCTTGGCCGGGGGATTGTGGGGATCGTGGGATCGTGGGTTCGATCCCAGCCCCCGACCAACAGTGATCTGTGTGGAGTTTGCATGTTCTCCCCGTGTTGCGTGGGTTTACTCCGGGATTTTTCTCCGGTTTCCTCCCACATGCCAAAAACATGCATGTTAGGTTAATTGGCTGTTCTAAATTGTCCCTAGATATCTGTTTCCTATAGGCCCTTAGAATAGAGGGTTAGTATTAATGAAAGCGCTTTGAGTGGTCTTTGTGACTAGAAAAGCGCTATATAAGTGCAGGTTAGTTAGTAGTTAGTAATTTGTCTCTGTCCTCTTCTTCCGTTTCTGTTTTTGTCTTTTCTTTTGCAGGCAGTTCTTCTTCTAAAGGCAAGTCATTTACAGGCAACAGCAGGTTTCTGTGTAACACTCACATCACTCGGCTGCCTCTCTCTGCTTGTACTTTATAGACTGGTCCATCTCCCACTCTCTCAACTACGGCGATGTACTGCTGACTCCCAGTAAGCGCGCAGTTTCCCTGGGCCTCCTCTTTCAGAGAGGTTTCTGACCAACACCCTGTCGCCTGGTTGGATTGTGACACCTTTTAAGCGTTTGTCGTACTGCTTTTTGCCTTTATCTGAAGACTTTTGACTGTTTTCTGCAGCGATTTTGTAAGCAACACGCATCCTATCAGCCCATTTTTTAGCGTAGGTTTGATGGCTGTGTGTGTCAGTGTCTTTTGTCTGGTTCAATAGTAGATCTACAGGCAACCTTGGGACTCTGCCATATAAGAGGAAAAATGGAGAATAACCTGTTGACTCGTGTCTTGTACAATTGTAAGCATGTACAATTTGGGGTAGGTGATCCTTCCATTCACTTTTTTTCTCCTCCTGTAGGGTACGAAGCATTTGGAGTAGTGTACGATTCAGGCGCTCCACGGGTTGCCCTGCGGATGGTATGGAGTGGTTCGTGAGTGAGAAATTCCAGACAGTTGTTGTAATATGTGGAAGAGACTGTTTTCAAACTCACGTCCCTGATCGTGATGCAACTTCTCAGGGTACCCGAAACGAGGAATAAAATCTTGAAATATTTTTTTCTGCAGCTGTTTTGCCTGATTTATTCCTTGTAGGGTATGCCTGTGCGAAACGAGTGAAATGGTCCACTAGTACGAGGATGTACTCATACCCTCCTTTACTTGGCTCAAGGTGTAAGTAGTCGATGGAGATTAAGTCAAAGGGAGCACTGGTTGTGATAGATCCCATTGGAGCTCTCTGGGGAACATTTGGGCGTTTTTGTTTGATGCACGGACATTTTTTTTGTTACATAATCTTCAACATCTTGTTGCATATATGGCCAATAGAAACGCTCACGGGCCAGATGTATCACCTTATCACACCCTATGTGACCCATGTCATTGTGTAAACTCTTTAACACCATCGGCTTTAGCTGTTCAGGTAGGACAAGTTGTTTGCTGTGCTCTGTCTTTCTGTACAATAATCCATTGTCAACTTCCAACTTGTTCCACTCATACAGTAGTCTCTGTGTCCGTTTACTCATTGTCCGTTTATCTTTATCGTTTGGTGCCCATCCTCTGAGTTTGAGTGAGATTACTTCTCTAATTGACTCATCGTCTTGTTGAGCAGCGTTGATGTCTTTAGGTGTCTTGCTCAAAACACTGTCAGTTGGCACATTGTTGTCATTAGAACTCAGTTGTAATGCAGCTATCCATGGCACATCACTGTTTTGTGCTGCCTTGCTCCCTTGCCACACTGCGGACACTACTTCCGGTAAAACTGTCTCTGTGAACTCATTCATTTGCTCTTGCAGATCTAATGGGTGTCTGGACAACATATCTGCATCTGCATTCCTTTTCCCTGGCCTATACTTGATATCAAAATGGAAGTCAGCCAACTCCCCGACCCACCTATGACCCACTGCATTCAACCTGGCTGAACTGAGGACATAGGTTAAAGGATTGTTATCTGTATAGACAGTAAAAGTCGGTGTATAATACAGATAGTCACGGAATTTGTCGCAGATGGCCCACTTGAGAGCTAGAAACTCTAGTTTACCGGAATGTAAGTGATAATTCTTCTCGGCCGGTGTGAGAGTTCTGGATCCATAGCCAATCACCTTAAGTTTGTTTTCTTGTTTTTGATACAAGACGGCTCCCAGGCCTTTGTTTGACGCATCTGTATGCAATACAAATGGAAGGTCCAAATTGGGATAGGCTAGAATGGGAGAATTAGTCAGAATGTCCACAAATCTTGACACAACTTCCTGATGTTCACTGGTCCATATTATTGGTGTGCGAGAAGGAAGCTGGTTTCTGTCTCCTTTCTTTGTTTGTCCTTTACTCCTTTTTGGTGCTGGTTTATTGTCATTGCTTGTTTCATTAGTGCTCTGGAGGAGTTCGAACAAGGGTCTCGCCAGACGTGAAAAATCTTGAATAAATGATTGGTAATAACTGAGAAAACCCAGTAACGTTCTGAGTTCTCCGACTGTGCGAGGGTTCTTGTCTTTCAGAGCGAACACAGCATCCAAGTCTTTTGGGTCAATCTGGACTCCTTCTCCCGACACTAGCCTACCCAGGTAGCGTACTTGGTTTTTGAACAGTTCACATTTGGCTGGCCGAAGTCTTATGCCATGTTGTCGCATTTTGCACAAAACCTGTTTAAGGTGTTCTACATGCTCATCAAAGGTTTTGGAGTAACACAGTACATCGTCCAAGTAAGGCACGCAACACTCGTCTCTGATCCCCTGAGTTCTCCGACTGTGCGAGGGTTCTTGTCTTTCAGAGCGAACACAGCATCCAAGTCTTTTGGGTCAATCTGGACTCCTTCTCCCGACACTAGCCTACCCAGGTAGCGTACTTGGTTTTTGAACAGTTCACATTTGGCTGGCCGAAGTTTTATGCCGTGTTGTCGCATTTTGCACAAAACCTGTTTAAGGTGTTCTACATGCTCATCAAAGGTTTTGGAGTAACACAGTACATCGTCCAAGTAAGGCACGCAACACTCATCTCTGATCCCTTCTAACACCCCCTCCATACACCTTTGGAATGCGGCCGGTGCGTTTGACAACCCGAATGGAACCCGCACCCATTCGTATAGTCCCCAGGGTGTGCTAAAAGCAGTTAAATGTCTTGACTCCTCACTTACAAAACCCTGATGGTAGGCACTTCCCTGATCCAATATGGAAAACCAGGAGTTACCCCCAAGACTGTCCAGTAGATCTTGTATCCGTGGTAACGGATGCCTGTCAGGTATGGTTTTTCGGTTCAGCTCACGAAAATCAACACACAAGCGCAAAGTATTGTCCTTTTTACGCACACACACTACTGGCGACGAGTTGTTTGACACTGATTTCCTGATCCAGCCCCTGCTTAAAAGGTTTTGAACATACTCCTTCACCTCTTTATACAGTGGTCTTGGAATGGAGTTGTAACTTTTCTGCACAGGTGTGTTGTCAGTGGTGTTGATTTTTAGCTGTAGTCCAGGAATACATCCAATGTCTCCTTCATCATGAGCAAACACATCAGACTGTTCATAGAGCATCTGCCGAACCACCTCCCGATCACCCTCTGAGAGATGGTCTAAATTGACATTAGGGTGCCATCTCAGGTGTGAGGGGGCAGTGCTTAATGTTTCTTCACCCTCACCTTGACTGTCACATGTCACTTGAGCAGAGTGACAAAATGGCTTGTCTGTAGTTTTGGTTGCATTTTCAGCACTGGAACAAACATTTACAGGTTTGTATTCAGTGATCTCTGAAATAAGTCCTAAAACAGTCTTTGGATTTAGAAAAATGTTGTGCTTTGTTGAGTTTTGGATTGGGATTTTGACAGTTTTTGAAGCACCAGCGGGTACATCAATAAGAGCTGGGAATAACTCCAACCCATCAGGTAAGTTACATTTCACAGCTGGCTCAAACAACATTTCTCCTCCTCCGGGAAATGCTCTGATGTGACATTTTACCATACAGATTTGGCTACTGTGAACAGTGAGTCCTTTTTTTCCAACTTTCACCACTGGACTTTCTGGTTCATTTTCTGTTGACTTGGTGTGGACAACAGAGATGAGTGACTCAACATTACCTTTCTGGACCTTTAAAGTCTCCGACAGTAAGCCCACTAAGCTAATATCGTCACTTTGTTCACTGTTTGCCATTATTATCTCTTGGATCACGTTAAAGCCCAGCAGCGGAGTGCTTAAATGCTGCTGACTGACAAGCATTGGAACATACAAGGATACAGAACCATACTGTGAACTTGTGATCTCGAACAGGACATCTATCCACCCCTCGAACGGAACATCCGTCCCATTGGCTGCGGTGATTTCGAGTGGATGGCCTGGGAGTAGGCTCTCGAGTGGCTGTATTTTCACATTTGGTAAGGCTGCTTGTACCCATGACTTTTCAACAATGCTTACTTGTGCCCCACTGTCCAATAACATCTGTAGGTTTACTCCATTTAACTGGCAACTGATCATACACCTACCGCCAATGAGCTGTGCCACACGCTTTGTGTTGGGTGACTTTTGGGACTTGGCAGTAGTCTGTTCGGAGTTCAGTCTTTTAGTGTTGTGGGACTCTGCTGGTGGTTCAGTCACTGGTGGTCCCTCCCCAGCGACCTCCTCCAGTTTCCCGACACACTGCTTTTCTGCAGGCACCCTATAAGCTCTGTGCCCCTCCTTTCCACATCGAAAACAGTGTGTGCAGCGCTCAGTGTCTTGGGCGATACACTTTTGGCATTTTCCTTTCACTGCGGGTTTCAGTGCTGGCTGTTTAGGGACAGGTGCTGTGGGACTGGTGTTTACTGTATTTACCATTGGGGTTAGGGCCTTTTCTAAACTCTTGGTTAGGGAGGAGACCTGTGCCGTCAGCTCCTGGATAGCTACACGATTAGCTTGGACTTCAGTGTGCATTTTAATCGAGCTCTGATCTGTCTCTACCTGTGCCACATTAACACTGGTGACTTTGTGTTTGTGACTTTGTCCCAACCTACTCAATCTCTCTGTCTCTTCACTAACAAAATTTGCTATGAGCTCCAGGATGGAGTCATCTGTGACACCGGTGTTGGAGATGTGAGGTTTAAGGTCTCTCCTAACATAAGAGTATTTTTCATTCAAACCCTGATACAGTGAATGGATAAACACACCTTGTACCAACTCGTCGTCATAATGAAACCCACTACTGTTTTTAGATGCAACCAACACACGCTGTTTTAGCCCCATTAGTCTATACATAAACTGTTGTGGTGTTTCTTTGTCATTTTGCTTAGCATTACTCAGCTCCTGAAATAATTCAGTGCTGCTTTTCTCGCGTAGATGTGTCCTTAAGAGACGTTTTAATTCAGCTACAGTAAGGCTATCCTTGGTTACAAGCATATCTTTAAAGGTACCAGGCTTAATTATCTTAAACACCGTTCTGATAATCTCAGCCTCTGTGAACCCTTCATTTAGCCCTTCATCAAGCTGTTTGCACAAGTTATTGTAACTCAAATCAGAATCAAAATCAGAGATTTGACCACCATAAATCTTGTACTCTCTACGTGGCAACAGTGACGTAAGTTCAGTCAGTCTGACTAACCCTGGGTCAGGAACTACAGATGGTGATGTCGGATGGTTCTTCCCTGATGGTGCTGCAGCTCCAGTGGTCACAGGAACTACTATGACCGGATCATCGTTGGGTGACACCTCTGCATCCACTTCTCCAGCTGCTGTGGGCCGTTGTAGTTCAATGATGAGGTCACGGAAAGCCAGAAGGCGAGACATCCCCTGGTCTTCAAGGCTCTTCAGTTGTGGACTTCTCAGCGAGTCAACAATGAAGTCGAAGAGTTCCACTTCGGTCGATTCTGCGCCTGCCAAATCTTCTCCCACTTCATCCTTGAATGACTCAGCCAGCTTGTAAAGGACGTTTCTGCAGCAGGCAATGGTCAGCTGGCGAAGCTCTTGCTGGATTTCCCATCTCAGGTCATGTAGAGCAGACATGGCTGTGGTCTCCTGTAGTCAGTCGCTTAGGTCAATGGCTCAGGAACAGGTGGTCAGTCAGCATCCCTTGGTTCTTCAATGATTAGTGCCAGACCAGTAGGTGGCGCTAATCCCGGACGAGCCCACAAAATTGTTGCTCCCCTGGGTAGCGGCCCAGGAGGAGGAAACGTGCATGTGGAAGTTAACTCTCCAACCTGTGATAGAGAATCGGCAGAACACGTTTCGTTATTTCACACACAAGGAGTTTATTCTTCGTCCTCCAGTGCGTGAGTCTACTCTCTATCACTGTGCGACATGCGCCATCTATTGGTCGGCGTATGGAACTGCACTCAACTCACATGAGTTATAATGGAACCAGGTGGATTACAAATGCATTGTAGAAAAATAAAACAATTAAAGAATAACATAAAATTGTAGGGGTGCCTGTTTTTTTTTTTTAAATTTTCTTATCCAAATGTCTTTTTCACCTCTTACATAACTATTAACTATTTCCAACCCTCTACACACGGTAGTCGCGCGCAGCCAGCAACGGCGAATTGGCCAGAACCGCTCTCGCCACCATCGGAAGGTTCCGGAGGAAGAGGTGGGCAAACAGAAAGTGCCCGTCGTCCGTGCCCATTAACACCAGCATCTTCTCCCATCAGGTCTATGGCCGAACCATCTCCTAACTCGGTCCGCGTCAGGAGCCTCTCCGCTCTCTCACAGTCCGAGAGCGTGTAGCACTGGATGAGCGCAGCCTTGAGCGCCTCATATTTGCTGCTGGCTGGTGGCTGCTCGAGCAGGCTCACTACCTGCTGAGCTGTGCAGGCGTCCAGCGCTGCAACCACATGGTAGAATCTGGTGTCGTCTGCCGTTATTCCCCGGAGGGCGAACTGGGCCTCGGTGAGGTGGAACCAAGAGCGCGGGTTGTGCTGCCAGAAATCCGGTAGCTTGACTGAAACCGCACACGCGTGGCTGTAGGTTCCAGTCCGGGCTGTCTGTGGGATGGCTGCCGCCTCACTGTAGCTTCCTGACCGGGCCGGCTCCGGGGATCTTGCCTCGTGTTCCATAATACGTCTTGGGTCACCAGTGTGGAGTGTGTAAATGAAGAGGCAGATTCATTTCAGACGATTTATTACACACTCACATCTCACAAGCAAAGAACAGACTGATCATTCTAGCAGGCACTCTCCTCTTAAGTTTCATGGCATTTCTCCACACACAACATGACATTTGCATCACACTGCATTCAACTCCCTGCGTCCTTGACTCCTTCCTGCTATCTCGCCAGGAACTTCCTGAGTATTGTTCTCCCATGTTTATCCACTGTCTCTTGTCTGAGATGCTAAATAATCTGGCTCCCCCAAGGTGCTAAAGTACGCTTAATTTGATTTCAAGAAAACTGCAGGATATTGAAACAGACTGTAGTTGCAATATAGTGTAGCAACTTGTTTGACAAATTTCATTAGTTCAGGTTTTAATTATGTATTTTTAGAGTTTTGGTTCATCGAATTGATCAGCCACACTATGAACATATGGGAAAAAGGTGTTGAAGCCAGGTTAAGAGGAGAGGTGACAATCAGTGAGCAGTATTATGTTTTCGTGCCAAGAAAAAGTACTACAGATGCAATTTTGTTTGCTTTAAGAGTGTTGATGGTACTGTATGAGAAAATCACTATGTGAGGGCGGTGTAGAACATGTATGAGGACAATGAGATGGTGGTGAGGTGTACTGTAGGAGTGATGGATTCAAAGTGGGGGTGGGATTACATCAGGGATCGGCTCTGAGCCCCTTCTTATTTACCATGGTGATGGACAGGCTGACAGACGAGGTCAGGCAGGAGTCTCTGTGGACCATGATATTTGCAAACAACATTGTGATCTGTAGTGAGAGTAGGGAGCAGATAGAAGAGAACCTGGAGAGATGGAGTTATGCAATGGAGAGAAGAGAAATGAAAGTCAGTAGAAGCAAGTTTGTGAGCTGGAGGTTGCAGAGTTGAAGATGTTAATAGTCTCAATGGGAGTGACTAGGAGGGATAGGATTATATAGTGTGACCTTGAGTTCCAATTTATAAAATCATTCTTTGCAGAAGAAAAAATTTTTAAACTCAAAAGTCTGGCTTTTGAGACTGCTTCTCTCACCCAAGGACCAGAGCCACAACACAATCCATCAGCCACAAAGTGGAAGTTAATCCCTTTCTCCAAGACTCTTTGGCAAAGGAATGTTCCTAATCGGCAGATTTATGAGTGACATTAACCAGATGGGAAGCCAAGACTTTCCAGTAAACAACCAGACAGTTTCACAGTGCCATCTGGTGGATGAATCAGGAATATTTAACATTTTCTCTGTGTAGTGGAATTTGTGCATTTTGGACAATGAACTAACTCATATTCTTTCTCTTAAGACAGTATCTGCTACTGAAGACCTGACTGAACTCTGGGACGGACGATGGGTTTCAATTGCTTTTATTGAGATGATTTAATATGATTTTGATATGTTCTGCTCTATTTTAGGAAGAAATTAATGTTTGCATGCTTACTGTCACAAATTTGCCTCACAGTTACAATGTAGAGACATTATATGTTCCCTTATTATTGAGTAGAATATTTTAGTCACTAAAGTTGAAGGAATTTATGCTTTCATAGGCTGCACACATACTTGAGGAGGATTTCACTCTCAGATCAAATGTCTCTTCCCCTTCCTCTTTCTTTAGGAGACCATAGCTGCACTTAACTGACCAATAGAGCTCCAGGCTTTACTTTTGTTGAACAAAACTCAAATGTAATTGGGTCAGCTCTGGTTTCATGAAGTTTGGGCCACCCGGCAACACCTGAGAAAACTAGCTTTTTATTGATCTTTTTTCAGTCTGTTTTGGGCATTGGCCATGCTGTCAGGAGCTTTCTCTGCTCCTCCATTGTTCTCCTATCTTTAAGTAGGCCCGGAGTCTTCCAGGCTCTGTGTAAATCCTGTTCTTTTCTTTAAAATTAATTTTTTTCTTATTTTAATCTTCTTTTTCTTTAAATCATTGTGCAAGAAGAGTTTGTTTGAATTTTTCTAAGCTTAAACTAACTCATTTAAACCACCAACCTCGGAAGAAACAAATTTGTGATGTGTTTTGCCTCCATTTTGGATTTCTGATTGGACTTTGCACAAGAAACTAATTCCTTTTCAGTGCATGAGAGAAGACCTCACCCAGGTTGCTGGAAGAACAGCGCAATTGTGATCTCAGGAGCACGGCCTTGTGGGAGAATCTGTCCATCAGCCTCCCCATTAACAGTATCCACGGACATCCAGCTGAGTCAAGGTTGGCACGTGGGGGCCCTGCTACCACCAGGGACGTGATCTGACTCTGTGGCTGATGGTATGTGTTTAATTTAACTTAATTCTATAGAATATTCCTGGTATAAGTCCTTTTAACTTAATTTCATGCAAACTCCTATCAGAATTTCAAAATCCATGTTGTCCTTTCAGTAATCTATTTTCTTTTTCAGAGTAACACAAATTTTCCATTTTTATAAATAGTTATCATTTTCATTCATAGAATTGCATCCACTTTTCTTAACCAATGCTATTTTATGGTTTTCCAAATTTTCAGTATACTGACAAATTAAACTACGGTTTATTTGGTTCCACAAATGCTTGATTCATAAGTAACTCAGTCTATAATGCCCATGATACACACTGAATTCTCTATTTTAAAGTTACCCAAATATGTTAACCTATTTTGACATTTCTTAATAAACCATTGAAAGACATATGGGAGTTATTGTTAGATTTCATGTCCATCTTCTTGATTACCAGAGACAAGAACTCACAAGGGTTTGTTCTGAGACTGATTCATAATTGGTACAAATAAAGAACTGTTAATAAAATTGTCCATTATATGGACTGGTGCCCTTAACCAGGCTTTGAGCGTAATGAAAGTAAATCTCCATTCCTACTCACATTCATATTTATATTAATACTTGTACCAACATTAAATTACCTATAAAACCCATAAAGCCACTACAATTAGAAATGAGCGGTGTTGGGCAAGTTCCTAAAAAACAGTAACTAATTAAAGTTACTAGTTACTTTTTTAAAAAAGTAACTGGGTTACTTACTAATTACTGCATGATTAAGTTTGAGGCTCTTTAAAGGGATTGACAAAACCTAAGGCTATTTGGATTAGTCAAATCATTGTCTGTTTTTTTTTTCACGTATTAAAAATAAAAGGAACGGAAAGGAGGTTTGAGGCCTTCTAACGTGTAGATTCCTTTTGTAACTTGCTGTAATGCTTTAATGTTTTTATGTAAAGCACTTGGAATTGTCTTGTACACGAAATGTGCTATACAGATAAACTTGCCTTGCCTTGCCTAAAGTAACTAGTTACTTGGAAAAGTAACTTTCACGTTACTTTTAAATGCATACTTAAATCATCTTGCACACATAGCAAGATAATTTAATTAATGGATTGTATTTCGGGCTTATTAATGTAAGACTGAAAATAGACTGTTTCAGACAGAGCATTTAGAACATGTTCAGTCTGCTTTATCCTGCCTTGAGATCTGTTATTGTGGGAAAAATCTGAGAAAAAAAAAAATCAACACAAAATTACCAGTAATTTTCTCATTTTGGAGTGAGAAATAGGGTCTGTGGAGTGCGAGAGAGGGAAAAAGAGTGAGAATCACTCCAAAAGAGTGAGTTGGCAACACTGCATAAAGCTGTCCATTTATCTTACCTTTATATTATGGATTTAATCCAACGTGCAGTGATCCAAAGAAAATGTCCATTATCGACAGTCCAAATGTCTGCTGTGACAGAGACATGATCCAGTCCCTTAAATTCCTTTTGGAGATCAAATCTATTTTTGAAGAATCTTTATCCAGGTAGAAAGTAAGGTGTTTTAACTTCAGTGGAGCACAGTCTCAGCTGTCTGATGGAAAATGACTGTTATCAGATCTTCATTCTTTAACAACATATCTGGCAATCAATCAGTTTAATTCTTGCTGAGTCACAAACTGTCCAGATGCATACCTGTGCTTGAAATCCAGTCCTGGGTGTTTAGATAAGAGTATTTCCACTTTACATCCAGCCATGGCTGTTTAAATAGTGTAATTTCACTAACACGGTGTTGTTAGCATAGCATAGCAGTATCTTTGTCAGAGCTTGTTGCTGTTCTCAGGCACTTCTGAAGATTGCAGTCGGTCTCACATGGCACTTTAGCTTGCAACCCACCAATATGCTTTTGTCCTTAACCGTGACTGTCATGATTCTGAGCATGGGTGGGATGCCGTGGTCAGTCTCTAAGTTGTTTTATGTCATCTGTTGTATATCTGCATCTGTGTTTATTTCATATTCACTCTCGTTATCTTAGTTTGGGGGTTTCATGCATTTCTGTATTTTGTCTTTGGGTTGTTATTTGTCTCTGTTTATTTATGAGTTGTCTTGTATTCTTAGTTTTGTCATTATAGTCTTGTTTATGGCTTTGTGTATCATCTTATATTATTTGCATCTCTTGGGGTTGTGTTATCATCTTCTGTATCATTATTTATTCTTTCCGGTTTGTGCTTTTATTTTGACAGCTCCCTGTGTAACGTCCTGCTGTCAAACTCTGCTTTGCGGGCTGCACACCAGTCACAGATTGTATCTGATTATTTTCTTGCTCATGTGACCCCCACCTGTGATTCATTTGCCCTTTTCCATATGCCTATTTAAGGACAGTGGCAATGCTTCCCATTGCCGTGTGTTACTGTTTGTTTCAGTGAGTTTGTCTGTGGGTTTGTTTGGGTGTTCTCCGTTTTTCTCTCTTTTCCCCGGGTGTGCTCGTGCACCTCAGCCTGGCTCCTGTCAGGCTCTTCTCTCCTTATTTGCAGACGTGAGCCCCGTCGTTCCCGCATGCTATTCCTCCCGTGTTCCTTCATTTGTAAGTGTAGTGTTTTTTGTGAAGTGTTTGTATTTTTGTTATTAAATGTTGCAAACTCACAGCGTGTATGTGGTGTCCTCAGTACACCCTTGCCAGGGCAATTTATGACAGTGACAAAGGAAAAATAATCTATCTATTTCCACAAAAACAAAGTAGCTTCATCTTTTCCTCCACTCAGTAGTGAACAGGCTATTTGCAGCAGGTCACATTGACTGACAGCTGCATCAGCTACGTAGGGTCAGTTTGTGTATTCATTTATTTGCACTAAAATATCTATCCATATTAATAAAACGAGTAATGAGTAATGCATGTGATCAAATTTCAGTAAGTGTAATGCGTTACTGAATTTTTAAACAGTAATTTTGTTACACAGCACGTTACTGCAAAATTAGTGGCTTTACAGTAATGCATTACTCCCAGCACTGGGAATGAGTATATCGGAGGGACAGCGCAGGTTGAACAGTTTGGAGACAAAGTAAGAGAGGCAAGGTCGAGATGGTTTAGACATGTGCAGAGGATGGCTAGTGAATGTATTGGACAAAGGATGTTGAAGATGGAGCTGGCAGGCAGGAGGAAATGAGGAAGACCACAGAGAAGATTTGTGAAGGAGGAAATGGAGACTGTTGGCATGAGAGAAGAGGATTCAAGGGATAGGGTGAGATGGAGGCAACCCCTAAAAGGAGCAGCTGAAAGAAGAAGTTTCTGTTACTCTATTCATCTTGTTCCTTGATCATCCTGTGTTTTTTCCTACTTCTGTACAAAGCCAGTTTACTGTTTAAGGAATTAAGATGTCATGAACAAACATGAATATGTCATGAACAACATGCTTAATAGAAAAGTGAAGAATACCCTTTTGGAAGATTTCTACTGTCCATCCCCATTTGAAGAGGATCGCTCCTCCTCACAGGCAATTGCCAAGATTCTCACCAAACTCAAACCCATTGATCCTCAGATGGTGTGCGTTAAACTTTTCCTTTGTAAATTAATACAAGGCAGAATAATAGGGGGATCCTCTCTGTGCCACAAGTATAGTAGTGATGGGATCCACAGTTCACTAAAATGTGCTGAGTCACTTTGGTTCGTTCACTAAAAAAATCTGTTCAATAGATTTGAACAGCAAATCTCTGAGTCCTGTACTGAAGCTATAACTACCTGCCACTCATTGAACTGAAAAACCTGGCTGAACTGAGCAGGCGGGGCTTGCTCCTTCACTGCTCTTCAGTATGTTCACTGACTGAACTGATGAGAACTTGAGGGAGACAACTGCTGTACGAATCAGTGGCTGTACGAATCAGCAGCTGTACGAATCAGCAGGTGTGTCAATCTCTGCTCCTCAGTACACGTTCGTTTGTTCATGTACTGACAATGTGCGGGAGGCTGCTGTACAAATCAGCACAGCAGCTGGGTAAAGCCTGGTTTATGCACCCGCATCACATCAATGTCATTGCCAACGGACGATGCCTACGCAGTCCTCTGCAAAATTTTCATCTGTGCCGGTCGGTCAGCATTGGCTTGTTTATGAAATAGCGATGGACAAGAGCAGAGTGTCATGGAGTTGGAGCTAAAAAAAATGTTAAGAAAAAGCAACTTTTAATACGATTATTGCACAGAGAAAAAAAGAAGTTGGAGCATGCAACCACCGCCGCTGCCGTTTTGACAAGCTGTGTAATTACTGGGGTTATGACGAGACACAAAATGTTCTATATGTACTTACAAGCTTAAGATTCTTTTGAATTTGAACTGCTGTTTAACAGACTTGCCTTGGAAGTTGTGTCACCGTGAACAGGCAGAGTGAAGCAGCAGTGAGAACCAGGAAATGTGAAGGAGACAAAGCGGAAAATCTGTGTAATTACTGGGGTTATGACGAGCCACAAAATGCTCTGTGCTTACTTCGTCAATAGTGCTTTCAATTTGGACCGCTGTTTAACCGACTTGCCTTGGAAGTTGTGCTGTGGTGTGTGATAGAAATATTTAGAAAAATTGGGTATTAATATTATCGCACAATGTGCTTGTTGTTGCATGAAGTCTTTGCACTGCACACCTGCCTACATAACAGGACGTGGTTTTAGCTACATACACACACACACACACACACACACACACACTCAACTGCCCTGCAATGAAGTAACTGCTTTTTGCTTACATATAGATAAATGTCTTTGGGTCATGGGGTTGCGATGGAAGTGAAAGGAGACAGTCCGGGACAACAACAGGAAACATCTGCCAACACCCAGCCATCTGCTACAGGGCGTAGGAGAATCTGATGAAAAAACTGGTTTTGACCAGTTCAACAGAAGACTTCAGCAATGGATAACTCTGTAGGAGGCTATTTGGGAATGCCCAGTGGCCAGAAGGCTATATGTACCCTTGTAACTCTTATTTGGGGTCCTTCACCAGATTGTGCTGCGTAGGACCCACGGCTGTGTTACTCTTTGCATGTTGCAATAAAAGATAAGTGAGGAACAGATCATCTCATGTTATTCTTTAGCTTTCTTTAAATGGTTTTTGCTAACTGTCCAATTTGAACAATATTTACAGCAAAATTTGCTGACCTCGATGTGATTGGCCAGTTGGCTGACTCCATTGACGGACATCGGTGGTGACCGGACGAAAAGTTTTTACCTGTCTATTGCAGACAATCAAGGGCACCCAATTTCATGAGGCAAGCAGGGAACCTTTTCTAAATCTCTGTAAGGATTGTCTGTAATATTCAGTCAAGGTAGGTCTTTTGGTCATAATTATAATTTTAACAGAAATTAAAAATTTAATGTAATTTTTTGATAAAAGGTAAGAACATGCAGAGTATTTTAATCATTACATTTTAGGGTCAGATCAATGAGCCAACTTTTTATAGACAAATAACAGATATTAATACAGAGCGAGATCTTATTTTACAACAATAAGTGAGGAAGTGTAATATATAAAGGACTTGGCATACCGATTAGTTTTGCTAGCAGGTAAAACAACGGTGCCCTGATGGCAAAAGAGAGAATTCATTTGAGAGGACATGATCGGGAAAAGATAAAATGCATTCCGCTTTGTGAATAATCTGCTAGTTACAAAAGGAATTCAGATCTCTCTGTCTCACACCAATAATCTTGGAACAGATCTTCACAATATTGTTCAAACTATTCCTACCTTTAACTGTGAGACCATTAAACCAGCAGATAAAAGAAAAACAAAGAAAACTCTCAATAAAAGACTGATAAAAATGGCAGAGGATCGTTTGACTCACTGAAAAGGAGTTCAATTTCCTTAAAAAGTAGAGTCTCTGTTGCTCTTTCTTTTCAATGACCCCAGTATTTACACTGAATTTTTGTTGATCATCAAAATACGTACCAAGTATGACCTTACTGTTTCGACTTTGTCACTATGAATTCTGGTCTCCTGAACAGCTTCTTTTTTCTTTCTAAAATCAAGAATTAATTCCTTAGTTTTAGACACATTTAAATCCAAAAAGTTGCCGTCACATCAGGAGATAAAATCATTAAGAACCAAGCCATGCTCTGATTGTGGATCTTTGAAGAAGGGACAGCAAAGCAGTGTCATCAGAAAATTTGACAATATAGCTGCCCTCATAATTGCTCCTACATTGATCTGTGTACATAATAAAAAAAGAAGGGGTGAAAAGACACACCCTTGTGGTGACCCACAAGTGCCCACAAGTGCTCAGACAGTCCAAAAGGTGATCATTTACAAGTACCCTTTTAGTCTGACCAGTTAAAAAGTCCATAATCCAAAGCACAAGTTGGTGAGATAAAATAAAATCATAAATTAATCTTTCTGTTAAAAGATGAGGTTGCATGGTGTTAAAAGCTGATGAAAAATCAGCAAACAGAAGCCTGGCGTGGGCCTGTGGTTTTTCTAGATGTTTATATACACAATTTAAAATGAAAAGCTCAGCATCCTCAACACCCTTTTTTGTTTGGTATGCGAACTGAAGTCGATCAAGTTTATTTTGAACAGAGTGTAGAACAAGATTTCTTACAATCTTCTCAAAGATTTTCATCATTAGTGATGATAGAGCCACAGGTTTGAAATCTTTGAGTTCTTTAGGAGAAGTGGACTTAGCAATAGACACTACTGTAGACGATTTCCAGATGGCAGGAATACGACTGCAGTTCAAAGACATCTGGAACATATAGTGAAGGACGCTGCTAAGGTGATCAGCACAATACCGGAGTGTATGGCCACAGATAAGATCTGGAC
The DNA here is from genome assembly GCA_020510985.1 of Pholidichthys leucotaenia. Lineage (NCBI taxonomy): Eukaryota > Metazoa > Chordata > Actinopteri > Cichliformes > Pholidichthyidae > Pholidichthys > Pholidichthys leucotaenia. The sequence continues at coordinate 205,851,350 of CM035844.1, forward strand.
CTGGAGCCTTTCTAATATTAACCTTTTTAAAGTAATCCCTAACACTTTCCTCTTTAATAACGATATTTTTATTTGAAGAAAGAGACTGTGGGATTTTCACAGAATAATTGTGCTTTTCAAAACGACGAAAGAAGTCATTAAAAACATTAGCTAGATTCACATCATCCACACCTTCAGTTCTTACAGGTTTTCTGTTGCCTTCATTTACTTTCTGATTTATAGAGGACATGGATTTAATTCCTATCCAGACTGCTCTCAGATTACTACTGCTGTATTTCAATTCCACCTTTTCCTTATACAGTCTTTTTGCTTTCCTTATCTCATTCCTAACCTCTCTGTTAGTTTCTTTCCTTTCCTCAGTGTTACCAGTGGAAAAAACATGTTTTTTTTTCTTATTTATGACAGTTTTTAGCTCTTTTGTCACCCATGGCTGTATGGTTTAACCTCTTTTATCCCAATTTAAGACACGAAGAGTGGTGTAGAGTGAAGGGTTTATCTCTGATCTCAAATTCCCACTTCTGGCTGTCTGGAAAAAGAGGAATTTTGTATTTGTGGGTTGGAAATAAAGGCGAAAGCCCGGCGTATGTAAATACTTTTTTTGGTCTACCAGAAGCAAAGTATCCTGATTTCCTCTGGAATTCCAAGTTGCGCCTCACCCGCTTGTCTCACCAGGATTCAAGTAGAAGCTTGGTGAGGCTGGAATTCCAGGAAGGATTCGGGATCCGAATCTTGGACCATAGGGCTGTAAATATCCATTAATTTTTGCTTCCCATAGTTTGTACAGATCATTTGACTAATATGGCAGCATCAAAACCATTTTTTACTGTGAAAGAAATATCTGAACGGACAGGAAAGGTGATTCAGAGACAGACAGATGAGGGAGACAGAAAAAAGGAAGTCAGAAAATTTCAGCAGTGGGTGTGTGAAATGCAGGATCAAGGATATCTATCAGGGTCAGAAAAAATAATGCCTCAGTCAGCTAAAAAGATGGAAATATTGTAAATAATTATACAAAGTTATCTTACTGCAAAGGAAAATTATGACAAGGCAGGAAACCCTAAATTTGGAAAAATTAAAATAGAGTTGAAGGAAGCAGAGAAGAAACAGATCAGGGCTATGTGTTACATACCTAAGTTGGTAGCCGCCTTGAATGAAGCACTGGTAGTTGTGTGTGATTCTGGAAGAGTAACTTTGCACCTCATTAAGCAGAAAGAGGAAAGCAATGAGAAACCACCCCAATATAATGATGTTGTCTCACATCCTCCATCAGCTCCTCCAGCAAAATGTGTGCCACAGTCAAGCCCATATGCAGAGTGTGTAAACATGCTCTCTAAACCCTGGATCAACCCTGAGATAAAAACACTTCTGAGAGAGAAGAAGAGGATCTTCAGGTCGGGGAACAGGGAGATGCTGAAGTCCGTACAGAGGGAGCTGAGGAGAAAGATCAGAGAAGGCAAGGACAGCTTCAGGAAGAAGATGGAGGACAAGCTGCAACAGAGCGACATCAGCGGGGTCTGGAGAAACCTCAAAACCATCTCGGGGCTCCAGAATACCTCCCCCCAGGCCACGGGGGGCAGGGAGTGGGCGAACAACCTGAATCTGTTTTTCAATAGATTTGACCAACCGCCCTCCCCCCTGTCTGCACAACAACCACTGCTGCCTCTAAGAAATCAAGTCCTGCTGCCCACTCCCCACTCCACCGACACCCCCCCCACTCCCAACACACAGCCCCCCATCCTGACCCTGACCAAGACCCAGGTGAGGACGGAGCTGAGGAAGATCAAGGCAAGGAAGGCGTCGGGACCGGACGGCATCAGCACAAAGCTCCTCAAGTCCTGTGCAGACCAGCTGTGTGGGATTGTGACGTATATCTTCAACATGAGCCTGAAACTGGGGAGGGTACCACAGCTGTGGAAAACATCTTGTGTGGTACCTGTACCAAAAACTTCCCACCCCAAAGAGCTGAACAGCTACAGACCGGTGGCCTTGACGTCCCACTTGATGAAGACCCTGGAGAGACTGCTCCTTGCTCATCTCCGCCCCCTGGTGGAACCAGCGATGGATCCACTCCAGTTCGCCTACCAGCATGGCATTGGGGTGGAGGATGCGGTGATCTTCCTCCTTCACCGTTCTCTGTCCCACCTGGAGAAGCCCGGGAATATGGTGAGGATCATGTTCTTTGACTTCTCCAGTGCTTTCAACACCATCCAACCGATGATCCTGAAGGACAAGCTGCTGCGCGCAGGGGTGGACCAGCACCTGTCATCATGGATCCTGGACTACCTCACGAACCGGCCTCAGTTTGTGAGAACCCGGGACTGTGTTTCCGACACGATCATCAGTAGCACGGGGGCCCCCCAGGGAACGGTGCTGGCTCCCTTCCTGTTCACTCTTTATACTGCGGACTTCTCACACAACACAACACATTGCCATCTACAGAAGTTCTCTGATGACTCTGCGATCGTTGGTCTCATCTCCAACGGAGACGAAGCTGAGTACAGAGGGCTTATCCAGGACTTTGTGGACTGGTGCCATCGGAACTGCCTCCAGATCAACGCGAGGAAAACTAAGGAGCTGGTGGTGGACTGCCGCAGGCATGGGCAGCCCCTCACAGCACCAGTAAATATACAGGGAACAGACATCGAGATGGTGACATCCTATAAGTACCTGGGTATTCATCTGAACAATAAACTAGACTGGTCACACAATACTGACACACTCTACAAGAAGGGACAGCACAGGCTGTTCCTGCTGAGGAGACTCAGGTCTTTTGGTGTACAAGGGGCGCTGCTGAAGTCATTCTATGACACGGTGGTGGCATCAGCCATCACTTTTGGAGTGGTCTGCTGGGGCAGTGGCATTACTGCAGCCGATAGGAAGAGACTGAACAAACTGATTAAGAAAGCTAGCTCTGTCCTGGGGCAGCGCCTTGATCCGATGGAGGAGATAGGAGAGAGAAGGACGGTGGCTAAACTGTCATCTCTGCTGGAGTCCGAGTTCCACCCTATGCAGGACATACTGGATGCACTGAGGAGCTCATTTAGCAGCAGACTACATCATCCCAGGTGCACAACCGAGAGGTTTCGTAGGTCCTTCCTACCAACGGCTGTCAGACTGTACAACCTAAGCAGGGCTGCTCGCAGAGATAGCAAAAAGACGTAACAAACTAATAGTTTTTTTGAATGCAAAAGATGCAATAGACTTACACAATGGTCCTCTCCGGCATACAACTAGGAACATACCGGTCGCTATGGAGGGTGAGAATATGTATGGGCACATAATCATACCATGTAGGATAACTAAATAGACGGTTATGCTGTTTCATCCCACCTAGCAACAATGCTCTGCACTGTGTGTGTTTATATATTTACATATTTATTCCATCTAGCTACAATGCTCAGCACTGGGTGTGTTTATATTTATATATCTATATATTTATCCCATCTAGCTACAATGCTCCGCACTGTGTTTTTATATATCTACATATTATTCCATCTAGCTACATTGCTCCACACTGTGTGTGTTTATATACTTGCATATTTATTCCACCTAGCTGCAATGCTCCGTACTGTGGGTGTTTATATATTTACATATTTATTCCATCTAGCTACAATGCTCTGCACTGTGTGTTCATATATTCATATATTTATTCCATCCAGCTACAATGCTCTGCACTGTGTGTCTGTGTGTGTGTGTGTATATATATATTTTATAGTAATATGTACATATGTATATTAGCTGCTCTTGCTTGCTTGTTTTTTTTCTTGCCTTCTGATTGTTGCTCTGAGTGTTGCTATCCCTGTGCTGTTGCAATCCTGGAATTTCCCCGTTGTGGGACTAATAAAGGCTTATCTTATCTTATCTTATCTTAAACAGATGGCCCTCACAACTTTTGTCTATGAAAATTATGATGCAGTACAGGCAGTGACAGGAGTATTACACATGAGGCCAATGCAGTCCACCAAAGACAATGAAGCAGCGGTAAACAAAATACACCAAATCATTAATCAACACACATCTAAAGAGCCTATGAGTCAGCGTGATCAAAAGTATGATGGTCAGGAAGAAGAAAAAGAGGAATCCCCTAACAGAACAGGGATAGCCACCACCTCCACCCCATAACAAAACAAGAAGCAGATCAGGGTCATGTTGGTGCCAAATCGAGTGAATTTGATGAAGAGCTGAGCCAGACTTGAACTAAACTAGGAAATTTGTCAGTTACTAATGGGGCCATCCATAGAAAAATGACTAACTATACAGATCAAAAGAAGTCTGAGAGCTCACAAAAACAACGGAAAATTAGTGATTATGGATCCACAATAGAAAAACTGACCGAAGGGGAACCTCAGCGCCTATACCTCATACCTAAAGCAAACTATAAACACATGCCCATAATAGCTACTGAAAATGGAGCAGCACAATAGGTGGAATGGTCATTTAAGGACCTTAAAGTCATTTGTGACATATTGCCTTCATTAACTTCGGGGGGCTCTCCGTGGGTTAGGGTTATGCAGAAAGCAACAGTTGGTTGTCTTTTGTGCCTGGCATATGTAAGGAGAATAGTGGCTACTCACACCTCAGCCTCTATGCTTAAGAACGTAGACGAGGAGGCTGGCACCACTAATGAGCCTGATGAGGCACCATTCAGAAACCACAGTGATGAGATTTTTGCAGTAATGAGAAGGATGTTTCCTGTGGACCTTACTAGTGCAGAGTTAACAGACATACCAATGAAAAAAGTGAAGGAGGCAGGAGCATATGTGGATAGGTGTTTGACACTTTGGACTAACACAACTGGAGAAAACCCACGTAATAATCCCACTACATTAGCAGTATTCTGCAATGTGATACAGACATCAGTACCACCACCTGTAAGAGCTGCACTAGAGGGGATAGTTGGACTGAATACCTGCCCCTCAGCAGAATTGCTCTCACATGTGCATCATATTCTGTTTTAGCTTGTTTTTGCTTCTCTTTAATTTACTTTTTAGTTTGCATTTAAATTCTTATGTATTCCTTTTGCAACTTCTTGCAATGCTTTAATGTCTGACCAGTCTGATCTGACCAATCATTGTCAATAATACACTTTAATAGTAGAAGTCTCAACATGAATTTTTCCAAAATCCAGGACAGTTTGTTGCAATATAACACAATTTTTTTCTGCTGTTGCAATTTCTGAGACTTGGCTAAAAAATGACCAACTTCATACAGTGCAAATGAGAGGCTATGATTTATATACCACAAACAGGTAAAAAAAAAATGGGGTGGTGGTGTTGCTTTATATATCAGGTCCTGCTACCAAAGCCAAGTTGTAGATAATATGTCTTTTGAAATGGAAAACATCATGGAGTGTGTAACTGTGGAGTTAGTTACAACCACAAAAAACATCATAATAAGTTGTATTTATAGAGCACCTGGTACCGATATTGACATTTTCAAAGAAAAATTGTCTGCGCTTTTGAGTGCAGTAGGTAATAAGAAGCTGATATTTATTTGTGGAGACTTCAATATTGACTTATTAAATCCAAATGACCATATCCAAATAAGTGAATTCATAAATTCCATGTTTTGTATGGGTTTCTACCTTCAATAACATACCCCACTAGAATGACAACACATTCAGCAACGCTTATTGATAACATTTTCACAAATGTCACTGAGGGGAATGTAACTGCTGGCCTTATTGTCAATCATGTGACAGATCATCTGCCTGTTTTTGTTTCTTCACACACTGGTGTAACACATAGCTTTGCAATAGATAAGGTTTTTAAACGACTTGTAACAGAAACTGCAGTCAACAATTTTAGAAATGATCTAAAAATACAGACTGGAGCGGTGTTTATGTTGACGACATTGATACAGCATATGGAGAATTTGTCTCTATTTTATCACAACTATATAATAAACACTGCCCTCTAGTGGTAAACGAAACTAAAGTTAAATACAGAGATAAGCCTTGGATCACCAAGGGCCTGCAAAATGCTTGTAAAAAGAAAAACTTGTTATACAAAAAGTTTCTGAAATTAAGAACTGTGGAAGCAGAAAAGAAATACAAGACTTATAAAAATAAACTCAGTATTTTAAGATTGAGTAAAAAAAACATATTACAGTAAATTATTGGAAAATAACAAAACTAATACATCTAATATATGGAAGGTGTATGGCACATATTTAGGGCGCATATATTGTATCCATATTCCCCACATACACCTAGTAGGCATGACGGTGCATATTCTAGAAGCTTAACTTCTTAATGGACAAAGAGGACCTGACCCTGCAGGGACCTATGGGAGGTGTGAAGTTGGCCTTGCAGGAGATGGAAAGTTGGAGAGAATGTGACAGCAGGGGCCCCGGAGGCTAGAAGGTTAAGAGACAATGGAGACGCCAAGGAGCCTCAGGGGCTGGATGTTTACTAAAGGACTGTGGGTTGGGGGTGTGTGATTTGATGTTGGGGGATTTGTGACTTGGGAGAATATAAGAACTGTGTGAGACGATTGCTCTTTCTCTTTTCTGAGATTCTGTGCTTGTTAGAGGATGTGACCTCTCAATAAACCAACCCTGAGAAATAAACTCAGTCTCGTCTGTGAAAGGCATCCTCTACAGGTGTTAAATAATATAACAAAGAGAGGAAAATTAAATTCCAACCACATCTCTTATTTAAATTCAGAAAATGGAATAATCATTGAAAATAGCTTGATCTCCAACACATTTAATGAATATTTTGTTACTATAGGAAAAAAGATCACCAACTCCACTGTATCATCAGCAAATACAAGTGGCGCTGACAATGTCATCAACATAAACACTTACTCAATGTTTATGAAAGAAACAGATGAAAAAGAAATTCTTGACATTGTTAACAAATTCAAAGACAAAAAATCAACTGATTGTAATGATTTCAGTATGTTCTTGGTTAAATGTATTATTGATTGTATTGTTAAACACTTCACTTACATATGCAACATGTCACTTACTGTTGGTAAATTTCCAAAGAAAATGAAAATAGCAAGAGTTGTTCCTCTGTATAAGACTGGTGACAAACACTCATTGTCAAACTACAGACCCATCTCCTTGTTACCTCAGTTCTCCAAAATACTGGAAAAAATATTTGTTAAGAGACTAAATGATTTCATTGATAAGCACAATATACTCTGTGAACAACAGTATGGATTCAGGAAGAACAGGACCACCTCACTGGCACTCATGGACTTTGTTGAACAGATTACGGATGCAACAGATAGAAGAGAATACACAGTTGGAATATTTCTGGACTTACAAAAGGCATTTGATACAGTTGACCATAAATTACTCCTCAGTAAATTACATAAGTATGGCATCAGAGGAATTGCTTTTGACTGGTTACACAGCTATTTAGAAGACAGATATCAATATGTTCATGTGAATAATACAGACTCTGAGTTGCTGAAGATGACATGTGGGGTACCACAGGGTTCTGTGCTTGGTCCATTGCTGTTTATTTTGTATATTAATGATTTATGTTCTGTGTCTAAATTGCTCAAGTGTATTTTATTTGCAGATGACACAACTTTTTTTTTGTAGTGGAGAAAATCTTAAGCAGCTTCTGGATTCAGTAGAAAATGAACTTAAACAAATCAATCAATGGTTCACTGCCAATAAATTATCTATTCACCTTGGAAAAACAAAATGTATAATATTTGGAAACCGCAAATTATATAATCACAGAAAAATTAAAATAAACAATGTTGAAATTGACACAGTTTTTGAAACCAAGTTCCTAGGGGTCATTGTTTTGTTTTTTTTCCACAATATCTTTATTGAACCTTTTTTTTTTTTTTAACAAACATGATACAAACAATCAAACACTAACACTAAAGTACTACAAAAAAAAAAATACCCTAAAAACACCAACAACCACCAACAAAATCAAGTCTTCAACAATGCTCCTCTGTTTAGTCTAGACAATCCAATACATTAGTATACATATTATGTTCACCAGTTTGGAATTTACAAGGTCCACACACATCATTCACCTTCTTCTTCAAGAGTTATGTTTAAATTTTTTACATAATCAATAAAAGGTCTCCATATATTCTCAAACACAATTTCCTTTGATTTCAGTATATATGTTATTCTTTCTAATGGAAGGTTTGTTAACATCTGTCTTAACCACTGAGTCACATCTGGTCTATGGGTCTTTTTCCATAATAGTGCAATACATTTTTTGGCATTAAGCAAACTGAGGTCTATGAATGTTCTTTCACTTTTATTGAAATTATGCTTTTCTGGGTACAGACCCAACAAAAACAGTTTAGGATTCAATATGATTTGTTTTGAGATTATTTTTTCAATTGTTACCCTCACCTCCTCCCAAAACATTCTTATTAATCTACATTCCCATAAACAATGAAATAGGGTTCCTTTACTTTCCATGCATTTTGTGCATGTATCTGGTATATTTTTGTTATATCTATTTAACTCCTCCGGTGTAACATACATCCGCATTAACCATTTGAAATGTATCAATTTAAGGCGTGCATTTATTGATTTGGTTTGAGCTTCTGTACAAGCCAATTCCCATTGTTCCTCTGAAATTTCAATTTGCAGATCTTCTTTCCAGTAGTTTAATCTTTTCAGTGAATTTTCACTTGAAGATAGTGTCAATGAGTTATAAAACTCTGAAATAATACCCTTTCTTTTACTATCTTTCATCATCATTTTTTCCAAGGATGAATAAATAGGTCGAGTGAGAGCTTTATTTTGATTTGATCGAATAAAGTTTCTAAGTTGAAGATATTTAAAAAAATGTGTTCTATTGAGATTAAATTTGATCCTCAGCTCTTCAAAAGACATTATGTTGTCTGCACATGGCAAATATAAATCCTGAATCTTTTGTATCCCTTTTAAATTCCATACTTTAAATACAGCGTCCGCTCTCCCTGGTTTAAAATATTGATTACCCCATATTGGACTAAATTGTGACAATAACTGTGGTTCTTTTAAATAGTTTTTAGCTTCACACCATATTTTGATCATATGCTTTACAAATGGATTTTTAACTTGTTTTTGTAATTTTTTTGCCGAATCTGAGTATATGAATATGGGAAGAGGTAAAGGTAAATTGTATGTTTCCATTTCAGTCCAGTGAGGGAGATCATTTGATGAAAAATAATATGTCATAGACCTCAGTTGTGCCGACCAATAATACAACATAAAATTTGGACATTTCAGACCTCCACGATCAAATGGTAAATATAATAAAGACAAACGTAATCTAGCCCTCCTGTTGTTCCATATAAATTCCACTAACTTTTTTTTTATTCTTGAGAATAGATCTAAAGGTGGTGATAAGGGAATGTATTGAAATAAATAAAGTATTTTAGGTAAAATATTACTTTTAAGTATATTGATTCTCCCGATCATCGACATTGGTAGTGACATCCATCTCTGAGTTAACTCATTGATATCTGACATTAAGGCTTCATAGTTGACACTGGCGACTGATTCTAGCTTAGGCATAATTTGGATTCCTAAATATTTAAACTGATTTACAACATTGAATTGATTTGCCTCAGGGGCTGGGTAATTTCTCTGGGTCTCATTTAGCATTAATATTGAAGATTTAGTTTTATTTATTTTATATCCTGATATTTCCCCAAAATTCTTTATTAAATTCAACAAGGTTGGAATTGATTTTTTTAGATTCGACATAAACAAAATTATATCATCGGCGTACAGGGAGATTTTATGTTCTGTTGGTCCAACTTTAATTCCATATATTTGTGAATGTAAACGTATCGCTATCGCTAAAGGTTCAATTGCCATAGTAAACAGTAAAGGTGAAAGTGGACAGCCTTGTCGACATCCTCTATTGATTTTTATTGGTTTTGAAATATTGTTATTTGTTAGGATTTCTGCTGTAGCATTATTGTATATTATTTGAACCCATTTTATGAAATTATTTCCAAGTCCAAACCTTTGTAGGACTTCAAAAAGAAAGGGCCATTCAACTCTATCAAAGGCCTTTTCGGCGTCCAATGATAGGAGAGCTGTATCCGGTGCTTCTTTATTAAAATAAATAATATTAAATAGTCTTCTTACATTATGGAAGCCTTGTCTACCCTTTATAAAGCCATTCTGATCTCGATTAATAATATTTGGTAAAATTTCTTGTATTCGTCTTGCTAAAATTTTACAGATTATCTTAAGGTCGGCGTTTAATAGGCTTATTGGTCTCATATTTTCAGGGCTTACCTGGTTTTGGCAGCAGTATAATTAAGGCATTATTTATGTATGATGGTAAATTATTATTTTGAAATGCTTCTAAAACCATTTCCAAAAAAGGTTTTATTAATTTATTCTTAAATTTTTTATAAAGGTCAACTGGAAGACCATCTGGTCCTGCACTTTTTCCTGATTTCATATTATCAATGGCTAGCCCAACTTCTTCTTGACTAATTTTAGACTCCAATATCTCCCTGTTTTCATTTGGAATACACGGTATAGATAGTTCGTTCAAAAACCCATTTAGTTTTGTTAAATCAGGTTCATTTTTGGTATCATATAATTTTTCATAGTAATCTCTAAAGGCTCTATTAATTTCTAAAGGATCTATAACTACCTGTCCGTTACTTATAATACTGGTAATTGGTGTTTTAATTTCCAATTGTTTAATCTGCCATGCTAATAATTTTCCTGATTTTTCACCTTGTTCATAAAAAGATTGTTTCAATCTTAGAAGACTCGAGGCAGCTCTATTCGCTGATTTTTTGTCGTATTCAGCTCTCAAAATCAGTAATTCATTCTCCAACCTTGGGTCACTTCCTGCATACACTTTTTCCTGAAGACTTTTTATTTTATGTTCCAATTTAGCTCTCTCCTCTCGAGTCTTCTTAGATTTTGATCCTGTATAACTAATAATGTCCCCTAATAAAAGCTTTGAAAGCCTCCCACTTTACACATGCTGATGTTTGTGTAGTATTGATGTCAAAGAACTCGTCTATCTGTTTTTCTATATACTTGACAAATTCCTCATCCTGAAGCCATTTATGCTGAAATTGCCATCTACCTGATACCTTTGTCAATTTTTTATCTACATATATTAGACAACAGGGTGCATGATCAGAAATCACGATGTTATCATAAAAGCAGTTTTGAATCTTGGACCTTAATTCTGTGGAAATCAAAAAATAATCAATACGTGAGAATGTCTTGTAGGTACTGGAATAACAAGAATAGGCTTTAACTTGTGGTTTCATTTCTCTCCATATATCTAACAATCTCAATTCTTTCATAAAATGATTAATAGTCATCCTACATCCAATGTGCGTACAATCCAGTCCTGTTGATCTATCCACACCTGGATTCAATGTACAATTAAAATCCCCTGCTATTATATGTTGCCCTGTAAGTGATGATAAGATGAGAAATAAATTAGCAAAGAACTTCTGATCATCTATATTGGGACCATATAAGTTCACAAGATTTATATTTTCTAATAGCAAAGAACCTTGAATGATTACATATCTTCCAAATTTGTCTCCAATTACATTTTTCACCTGAAAAGGAACTGATTTATGTATGAGAGTCATAACTCCCCTGGCTCGGGATGAAAATGAAGAGGTGAATACACTTCCCTGCCATCTACTCCTAATTCTTTTAACATCCTCCTCTATCAGATGAGTTTCTTGTAAAAACACAATTCTTGAACCCATGTCCTTTATTTTATTCATAACTTGTTTAATTTTTTTTAAATTTTGTAGACCTCTGCAATTCCATGAAGTTAAATTAAGATTAACACTTTGGTCCATGATCAATAGAGAGTTTAGGATTACCTTGCAGTGTAAACATGCTCATACAGAGAAGCAAAAACATGAGTGGTTGAACATTCATCCTACAAACTACACACAAACAAATTTCCCCTTCCCACACTTGTGGCAAACCCCCCAAAATCAAAAGAAAAATTCTGTCTCCCGATATAGCCATCGACCGCTCCACACCCACGGGGAACAGCCTAAGCCACTCCTTCTTCATCCTCCCAATCACCCCAACTCTACTGCTTTTAATGACGTAACATTAACTCTCCTCTGTAGTTTTCCAACTTAACTCCAAAATTTTTAACAACTTTGTACATCATAGTTTTTTGGGGGTTTTTTTGTTTGTTTTGTTTTTGTTTTGTTTTTTTAATATATAATACAATCTATATTTTGTAAACTTACTATTTACTTCAAGTCAGTCAGATGCCTGTGCAAATGCTTAATTATTCTACCTTATATTTTGTTCATGCTTAGCTCCCACCAGTCTCTTCTTCTTCTTTGATCTTCTTGATGAACTCCTGCGCCTCCTCTGGGGTCTTGAAAATGTGGGTTCTGCCCTCATACGTGGTCAGCAGTCTCGCAGGATAGATTACACCATGACGAATCCCAAGGACGAATCCCCAGCTCCTTACGTATGGGATCAAACTGCTTCCTCAATTGCTGGATTCCTGTGGCCAAATCTGGGTAGAACCGCACCTGCTGGTCCTGGTGTTTAATCTCTCCTTTAGCACGTGCAGCGTTGAAGATCTTCATCCTGTCTCTGTTGCTAAGAAACTTCATAATTAAGGTCCTCGGCGGTCCCTTATCTCTCCGTGGGCCAATACGATGTGCTTTTTCCAGAACCACTGCTGATTGCAACTCCTCGCTGCCCAGCACCTCCGGAATCCACTTTTCCAGAAAGGAACATACGTCCCGACCTTCTGATTCCTCTGGAAGACCCACCAGCCTCAAATTATTCTGTCTCGACCGAGATTCCAAATCCAAAATATTATCTTCCAGAGATTTATTTTTTTTTTCCAAAGTGCGCACCTTTAATTGAAGACGGGTGACGTCATCTTCAGCACTAGCGAGACGGAGCTCCATCTGCGCCGTTCGTTCTACACAGTCACCCAATTCCTTTCTTATTCCTTCCAACGCTGTCATAATCCCATCAAATCTAGAGGAAAAGTCCGCTCTCATTGAACTCATGGCAGCCATCAGCGCATCTGCGCCATTCCCCGCAAACATCGCACCGCCGCCAGCCTCCTCCGCCATATATGGAGTTTTGTTTGCTGCGTCACAGACCTGAAAGTCCGTTAATTTGGACTGTTTCGGCGGCTCGCTTTTTCCTTTTCCTGGTTTTCCAGCCTTAGGCTTTGCCGACATATCCTCGCCCAAATGCTGGGATACGTTCTGTCCCAAATGAGAGAGTTATTTGCCGATTTTTTTCTCCAGGAGCAGAGCAGAGCGAGACACGTCCGTCCTACGTGGCAGCCATAACCGGAAGTCTCCTAGGGGTCATTGTTGATAACAAACTAAACTAGAAATCACACATAAATTATGTCAAAACTAAAATGTCTAAATCCATTGCCATACTGTATAAAGTTAAGGATCTCCTGTGTCAGAAATCTCTGCATTTTATATAATTCACTGATAGTTCCTTTTATGACATACTGTGTGGAGATCTGGGGAAACACATATAAAACAAACACAAACTTAATCTTTTTACTACAAAAAAAAAAAAAAAGCCGTACGCATTGTATCAAAGAAACCTTACCATGAACCAACAAATCCAATATTCATTCAATTACATACTCTTTAATTTAGAGATCTGGTAGATTATAATGTCATTCAAATCATGTACAAAGCAAATAATAACCAATTACCTGTAAATATTCAGAGACTGTTTCAAAAAAGGGAAAGAAAATATGAGCTAAGAGGTAACTCTGTTTTTAATAAGCCAAAGGTTAGAACAAATACAAAGTATCATTGCATGTCTGTCACTGGAGTTAAACTGTGGAACTATTGCTCTGAAAATATTAAAACATGTTCAACTCTGAAGCAATTCAAAAAATTGTACAAAGATGAGAAAATCTCCCAGTATCTCACTGTAAATGCCGGGAGATAAATTTGTAATAACTTAAAGGGTTTTTTGTCTACTTGCTCTATTTGATTTTCTTTGTTGATTTTGGGTAAGACTTAAATTTTTATGTTATTGATTTTATAATTGTAACCGGGTAGGCACTATATAAGCACTAGCTTCAGCCTACACCCTTTCGATTGTTCTTTTGTGTGTTCTTATTGTATTGTATGTGTTTATTATTATTATCATGGAATAAAAAAATAAATTCAATTCAATTAAAAAAAATTCAAATTCAAAAAATTCAATTCAATGTTTTTATGTAAAGCACTTTGAATTGTCTTGTACACGAAATGTGCTATACAAATAAACTTGCCTTGCCTTGTTGAACTGAGTCAACTAAAAACTTTTAAAGGAGCAGATGTGTGCATCATATAAAGACAGATTTAGCAACTAAATTATATATTTCTTGCTTCAAAATCACTTTCGCTATTTCATTTTGTCATATTGAATCCATCCATTATTACTTCCTGGTTCCTGCAGGCCAGGCAGGAGGAGCCTTTCATGAATGACTCATCCAATAAAAGCAGGTCCTTCTGAAGCTCCAGGTTTGCAAAGCTGTAATAGGCTGTAGAAGGCTAGAAGAGCTACCTGTCAATGACTTGTTTGTGATTCGGAAAAAGGGGATGAAATGGCCATTATTTCCTAAGTGATTCGTTCAGTTACCGTAAGTGATTCAGTACAGTTTGTTCACCCAAAAGAACTAGTACACTCGAACGAATCATTCATGAACGTTCCAATTCTAAAGTATAGGCAATCCATCTAGAAGAAGCCAACTTTATTGTCATTCAATTCACACAGCCAGTCATGTACAGTAGAGCGAAATTATGCTTCTCCTATCTACAATGTTAATCACATCTAGAATAAGAGGAACCATTGCTATGCAAGGCGCCACCACAAACAACTTTTCCTTCCCCCATTCTAGTATGCTGAGCACCAAGCTAGAAGGCGGGAAGTAACATTTCTATACGGTCTTTGGTATGACCCAGCCGGGGCTTGAACCCATGACCTCCCGGCCGTGGAAGCCACCACTAGGCCACCACTCCAGTGGTTTAAATCCTTGTACAGAGGTGGATGGGAGTTAGAAGAAGGAATTAAAGAATGCACCTCTACTCTGCGCTGTAAAAACTGATGAGCTGCTTCAACTCAGTGTTTAAGGAAACTTCAATCATTTAAGTTTGTTAACTCAAACCATTTGAGCATATCTAATTTTTTTCAGATGAGTAAAATGAGTTATATAGTTAACTTTAATGTATCTTCTTCACACTAAACTACCTTTCAAGTTTTACTTACTCTATTATTTCTACTGAGGTTTATCACCACATTTTGGTTATGACAACTTACATAACACGATTGGCATAGCCGTTTCCTCCATAAGGCAGTGTATGCTGTACTGCTGTGTGAATGTTATGGGGTTTTTTTTGCCATTCAGTGTGTGCAGCTGCTGTTATTTCAGATACCATGGTATCATATCTATAAGGAGAGAAGAATCTTGGTGTGTCTTATAATCCGTGTTGTGGTAGTACTGTTTGGGCCAGATGAGCTACATCCACACAAAACTTACAATTCAAGGGATCAACAGGTGTTTTAATAAGGCTCCCTAAAACATATTGAAGAATAATTCAAGAGGCAGTAGAATTCCTTGCAAACATGCATGTATTAAGTACTATACCTGATAATTACAAAACATAATGCACAGAGCCCTCCCTACCAGCAAAGCAGAACTGAACTGTGCCATCTGGGCATGGCTTATATACAGTTTTTTGGGGGGAGCTATGATAATTTACAATTTGATTAAAAAACACAAATTCTGTTTGTCCTTAAAAGAATGGGCCAATATACACAGTCACTTTATTTTATTTACCCCCAAGCCTGCATGTTTAGGTGTGTGTGTGTGTGTGTGTGTGTGTGTGTGTGTGTGTGTGTGTGTGAGGGGGGCATTCTCTACCTCCCCCTTCTCAGTATGGGGTTGCTTTAGTTCAAGGTCTGACTAGGCATGTGTAGGGCTACTTATTTCATTCATTATGTACCATAACTAAATGTATCGTTTTCATACAGTTTTCCCATATAATTTGCTGTAATAATTTCATTCAGGTCTCTTAGTTTCATTTTATTATACAGTTAGGAAGCTTTTGCTGTCTCTTATACACATATATAAAATTTTCTGTATCTACTGTATCTACATAATACTTTTTTTAATGGTTCATAGTGATGGATTGTGTTGCAGGGAGGTTGTGTCTTTTATAAATCCCTTTTCAATCATCCACAAGACCCACACGATGCGGTCTATAACTACATGCACTGTTGTACTGTGTGGCCCTTAGCTCATTATGCATTCATTACTGTCAGTTGTGATATTCCATTTCAGCGCTCCAAATTTTGTTTGTTTCTCACTGAGATGAAGTCTATATAGAATGTTAATCTGCTTCCCTCCTTGTAATAATGCACTCGTTAATAATTCATGGTATAATCAACACACGTGAGTGCGACGTAAAAGAAACTGACACTGAGATTCAGACTCAGTGGAGACTCAAATATTCTTGCACATTTTGGTAAAGAAAAAGGCTGAGCCAAAATGTATTTGTGATACTTCATTTATGTTACATAAGCAAAAGAAAATACATCTAGAGACAACACAAAAAAACAGTTTTCTACGAAACAAAGACACAAAAACAATTACACAACTCAAAACTATGAAATATCAATAATATCCCACAACACGTAACAGATGGAAGGTCCCTTTTTTTGAATGGCTTTCATAACAGTTTCAACACTGTACCATCAACTCCCTTCGGCTCTAATCTATAAAATTACTCTTCACCTTAAAGAAATTGTTTGACCCAAAAAGTCTGGTCAAGATTTGTTTCCTTCATCTAAGAACCACAGTTGGAAAACACATTCCATGGTAAAAGGTACAATAAGGATCCCATTTCGTGCAAGGAACGGCTTAGTTAGCCATCATAAATAACTGGAACTTCCTCCCAATCAGACAGTTTTATGCTTTAACAATCATTTGAGACATATCCTAGACTCCTTGAGTGCATTCCACGGTCACTAGGAATTATCCACAGCTCAGCATTACCCCCTGGTGGGCGACTCTGGAATATGCTCGCTTTTGCCTCTACAAGCTGAACTGAAGTTAATGAATGAAATGATCTTGTTTTTACAAAACTCTCAATTCTCAGATTATTTTCTTTTTCAGGACACCCTGTAAAATCAAGCAGGACTCTGACATATCCTTCTGGTTTGAAATGTTTCATTAATCATTGATTTTAATTGTGTTGCATGTTTGAAAATGCTTAAATTAACCTTATTCTAATGCATGTTAATTACAGAAGGAGAAGTTTATAAAAGTGCATGCTCACTGAAAGTTGGTCATGAATCACTGAAGTTAGCTTAGATTTTATATATAAGAATAAAGTGAAGTTTTATATTAATCAAGATGTTTCATACTGTTGGAAAAGCATACTCAAGTCATCTGACTAGCTCAGCCAATCACCAGCCAGTCTCTGTTGGACAATACCCCCTTTCATTCTATTGGTCAGTTACAGACAAAGGACTGTTCTCTTATTGGACCAGAGTTCATTCAAACCTCCCGCGATGGGAGACAACTGGTTCCCTTTCATGTCAGTCAAGTTGTTCCCATGGAAACTTACTCAGTTTTAAGTGAGGAACGCCCTAGTTCGAGAGTGGCAGAGAGTTGTTCTGTGTGAAAGTTTTGTCTGTGTCCTGCTTTTAATGCTCTTTCCTTTAAACGTCTGGGAAAATTACTTTTTCTTCTTTTTAAGCTCAAACTTCTCTTTTATATGGAGTGAAACTCCATGTTCACAGACATTTTTCTATTTTATTCTGTTAAACTTTTCCTTATTGACTTTTCGTAACTCACCGTGTTTTAAAGTGGACTGATCACTTGTCTTACCCTGGAAGCTGTTTTCGCCAGTCACCACGACATCAGCAGAACTTGAATTTCATGGCTTGAATTTTTTTTTTTATTAATCTTATCTCTCTAGTTCTGTGACCTTGATCAGACTGTGAACTCTATATCCAATTTATTTTCACCCGAGGAAGCCGCTGAAAAAATCTCGGGTTGTCCTCATGGCATATTACACGGCCAGCAGCCTCGTTATCACTGCCGGATCTCAGCTCCTGACTGCTTGTCCTGGGAAGAAATATCTGCTGGCAGATATTCTCTGGTATAATCTTCAAATAAAGCTTCAGCTCCTGGATTCAGCTAGAAGCCAATGCATCAAGATCACGTGAGCAAGATTCCTTTGTTTCATCTGCTAAGTATTGCAATGTCCATCACCCTAAAAAGTATGCCATAATTTGTCTTAGGTTTAAAACTAGTTCATAACTCTGATTGGAGCTATAGAATTAAAGAGAAATAATATTCCTTTTTTCATTAAATTCCATTTTTTACTTTCTTAGAGTAACTCAGAATTTCTTTTCCATATAATTAGCTTTTATAATTTTCTTAATAAAATTTGCGTCCAATTTTCTTCATATTTTTGTTGTTTCACTCTCCATTTCCATCACAGTTAGAAATTCATACTAAGGTTTCCTTGGTTCCACAAATGTGATTACACTCTCTTGCTCAATAATCAGTTACAAGTTGAATGTGATGCTTAATACTTGGTAATTTCACTTTACCAATGAATCCGTTGAATGTAATGTCATTTAATCTGAGTCTCATCATTAAAACTGTAAATGGTATATGGAAGTTTCTATTGATTTCTTTTCCTGTGTTTGTTTCTAAAGTCACCCAGTAGAATTCACGAATATTTGAGACTGATTGATTGAAGGTATAAAGATTAGTTATTAAGAAATTGTCCAAGCTTGTGGACTGGTGCCCCAAAAATGGGTTTTCCGGTGTGTGCGTGGACTCGAAGTAAACCTCCGTTTCCATATACACCTCTATGTATAAATTAAATAATCTTTGTACCTTATAATTAAATGATGCTACAACACATATCATAGAGGGCCCTGTAGGCAGCAAATTATAAATAAAAACACTGAAAAAAGTCCAATTCTATATTGCATAAAATTGTTCAACAAATCCTCAGCACCATGTATCAAATCCTGCAATATCCACCATGGAAATGAGGTCATAAAAATGATAAAAACTGCTTACCCTGTTCTTTAACCAAATTATGAATAAAAGATTAATCCTGCTAGAGTAGCTAGAAATTTAGTCAACAATATGACTGCCATGTTTATTAAAAAAAGGGTAACAGTTTATGAAATTGCTGCCAAGGAACGCTGTGCTTCTCTAAAACATTCCTGAATTATGTGTCCTTGTTGGATAACACAGACACTTCAGCTCAAGCAAAAAGCTTGACCTATATCAGTGGATTTGTCAGTTTTTTTTCCCCCCAAATTCAATTACCTGGGCAGAGTGAATGTAATTTCATGTCTTCCTGTCCATGGTTCCTGCTAATCAGTAAAGTGCAATTGTGCTCAATTCCTTGTCTATTTAATCGCTAACATGCTAACGGCGGCACAATAAACATGCACATGCTAATTCTTGGCTTGTAGTTAACACATTGCTCATTGGATGTCTGTTACACACACACATACACACACCCATTACATTCATATCAATCTTTCAAACTCACACAAATCTAAATTCACACAAATAAAGGCCTGACTTCTAAAGGCTACATTCAATGTACTTTATATATGTTACTTCAGATCTCACTATTTAGCATTTTAGCACATAAAAGAGCACATGTTTTATAACTCACCCATTTATCTCATTAAATACACTACAGACAACAGTTCCCAGAGCAGTACCCATAGAATTTTAAGTGGTACTGCATTCAGTGGATTTTTGTTCCTGTTGCCAGTACTTTTAATGGACTGGTACACACCAGTACCGAGTACCGACATTTCTAAATTTTACCCTCTAGTGCAGTGGTCTCAAACCTTTTTTGCCTGGTGTCAGTTAAAAAAATAATGGAATATTTGTTTCAAAATAACATTAGTTACATTTATCTTAATATCTGCATTAAAAGAGCTTAAAAGAGTAGTTTTGACTAGTACTAGTTGTAGTATTGATTATGAGCAATACTTTAATAGTTGTAGCCTTAATAGTTTTTCACATTTATTCTCCATTATCAGTAATAAAAATAGCAGACTGTAGAAATACATAATTTATTTTTAAGTCATTACTGTACGCAAGTCTTTGTACTGAGCTGTTTTGTTGCAGGATATTTTTACTCTTACTTGAATAAATTTAAAAAGAAAAACTTGTACCATTACTCAGTTATATTTAGCTGAACAGTTTGAGTTAAGGTACAAAACTTGCAACAAATGTACAAATTAACAACAATTTTCACTTGGAATTACACTGAATTTGCACATTTGTGTATTTAGCACAAATATTGCAGCTCGGTGGCGCAGTGGTTAGCACTGTGGCAGCACAATAAGAAGGTCATGGGATCGATTCCACCCCTGACCATCGTGGGTTCGATCCCACCCCCTGACATTCGGTGACCCTTCTGTGTGGAGTTTGTATGTTCTCTCCATGTCTGCATGGGTTTACTCCGGGTTCTCTGGTTTCCTTGCAAGGCCAAAAACATGCAAGTTTGGTTAATTGGACGTGCAAGTTAGGTTAATTGGAGACCCTAAAGTGGCCTTAGGTGTGAATGTGTGTGTGTGTGAAGGGATTGGCTCCGCACTGTGGCTGCCTCATCCGTCCAGGTAGATGCCCTGAATTTCACCACTGTGAGAGTAATAAAGGATTAGAGAGGAAGCAAAAAGAGGCTGTAGGGCTGGCCTCCATATTCTGCTGTGCAAACAATGCACCTTACCACCTTACCTTACCTTCAATTTTCCTCATCAACGCCAGATCCCTTGTAATAAAATGGATGAGCTGTGATCAGAGATCGCCTACAATCACTACATCCGGGACTGTGGTATTCAGATTGTGACTGAATCATGGCTTCATCCACTTATCCAAGATGCCACTGTAGAATTACCAGGCTGAACTACACTCCATTTCGACTGCAACACCGATTCTGGTAAGGGCAGGGGTGGTGGGATCTGCGTTTTTGTGCTTCAGACTTGATGTAATAACAGCAGAATAATTCAAAGCCACTCTTCACCGGACTTAGAGGCCATGTACTTCTGTGTAGGCCCTTCTATCTTCCCTGTGAGCTAACGGCAGTAATTGTAACTGCTGCTTACATTCCTCCAGACACTAGCATTAGCTTAATTCAATTCAATTCAATTCAACTTTATTTATATAGTGCCATTTCACAACAACAGTCATCTCATAGCACTTTCAACTGTAGGGGGGACCCCCACAGTTGCAGAAAGTCCCCAGCAATCAGGCGATCCCCTGTGAGCAAGCACTTGGCGACGGTGGAGAGGAAAAACTCCCTTTTAACAGGAAGAAACCTCCAGCAGAACCAGGCTCAGGGAGGGGCAGTCATCTGCTGCGACTGGCTGGGGGGTGAGGGGATAGAGAAGAAGTAGGAAAGAACAGATATGTAGAGAGCAAACAGCACAATGGGGACTCAATCTATGGGAAAGAACAAACAGATGTTAATGACCAGAAAAAAAAAAAAAAATCATTAAGAGTGAAGAAAGGAGTGAGACCCAGTGCATTATAGGAGGTCCCCTGGCTGACTAAACCTATTAGCAGCATAACTAAGGGAGGGTTCAGAAACACATGATCCCTCCCTAATTGTAGGCTATATGAAAAAGGAAGGTTTTAACCCTACTCTTAAAAACAGAGATCGAGTCTGACTCCCGAATCCAGATTGGCAGCTGGTTCCACAGGAGAGGAGCTTGATAACTGAAGGCTCTGCCCCCCATTGTACTTTTGGAGATTCTAGGTATTACAAGTAATCCTGCATTTTGGGAGCGTAGTGCTCTGTTAGGATAATACGGTAGTAGCAGATCTTTTAAAAAAAGGAGCCTGATTGTTTAGAGCTTTGTAAGTAAGAAGAAGGATTTTAAACTTAATTCTAAACTCTATGGGAAGCCAATGAAGGGAGGCCAGAACCGGAGAGATATGATCTCTCTTTCTAGCACCTGTTAAAACTCTTGCTGCAACATTTTGGATCAGCTGAAGACTTTTTAAAGATGTTTTGGGACAACCTGATAATAAAGAATTACAATAATCTAATCTCGAGCTAACAAAAGCGTGGATCAGTTTCTCAGCATCACTCTGAGACATGATGCTCCTAATCTTGGCAATATTACGCAAATGATAGAAGGCAGTAGAAGGCAGATAGAAGATAGAAGGCAGCTTAGCGCTTAGCCACTTCCAGCACATTGTCAGCAGGAAACAAAAAGATCACCCCGATGCAGTCCACATTATTGCAGGGGATTTTAACAAAGCATGCTTAAAGACTGTACTCCCCAAATTCCGCCAACATGTTAAGTGTCCCACAAGAGGGGAAAGAACACCGGATCATGTTTACAGCAACATTAAGCACGCCTACAGAGCCACCCCCGTCCCTCACCTTGGACAATCAGACCATCTCTCCTTGCTTCTAATACCTGTCAACACCCCCCTTAGGAAAAGTTCCCCCCAACCAAACAAACAATTAAAACATGGCCTGAAAAAAAAGCTTATGTTGTGATGTGAGATGTGAAGCTCTTCTCTCACTGCTCCATTGGCTGCACATTCACTATAGTACACTATATGGGGAAGGAGTTTCTTTTTTTCTAGCCTTATTCCTTTTCTTTTTATACTGTGCACACTAATGAAGAGAGAGAGAAACACCGTTTCAATCCTCCTGTATGTCCTGTAGGTATAGTGGTACTGACAATAAAATCTTTGAATCTTGAGTTAGAATCAGAATCAGAATCAGAATCAGAATCAGATTTATTGCCATTGTTCATGTAGTACACAAACTAGGAATTTGTCTCGATGCAATGCTGCAACATTAAACATGATAAAATAAAAGAAATAAACTATACATGCAATAAAGTGTAGAATAAGAGTGAGTAATACTAGTCAGCAGTTTAAATATATTAGCGAGCAGCAGATAATGTGGAGAACCATATAGTGCAGTCGGTAATGCAGGAAGAAAACAGTGATGATTGACATGAGTCTGGTTGAGCTGCTGTACATAGTGCACGAGAGTCAATAAGTCACTTAGTGTTCAGCAGTCTGATGGCAGAGGGGAAGAAGCTGTTCATGTGACGGGAGGTTTTAGTCTGGATGGACCGAAGTCTTCTACCTGAGGGGAGAGGGGCAAACAGTACGTGACCAGGGTGTGAGGGATCGGCTATGATCCGGCCAGCACGCCTCCGGGTCCTGGAGATGTACAGATCCTGGAGAGATGGGAGCTTGCAGCCGATCACCTTCTCAGCAGTGCGCACGACGCGCTGCAGCCTTAGTCTGTCCCTGGCAGTGGCTCCTGCGTACCACACGGTTATGGAGGTGGTGAGGATGGACTCGATGATGGCTGTGTAGAACTGGACTAACATCTTGGTGGGTAGCTTGAGCTTCCTCAGCTGCCGCAGGAAGAACATCCTCTGCTGGGCCTTTTTGATGAGGGAGCTGATGGTCGGCTCCCACTTGAGGTCCCTGGTGATGGTGGTGCCTAGGAAGCGGAAGGAATCAGCAGTGGTGATGGGAGAGCCTGTGAGGGTGAGGGGGGGGCAGAGGGGTTGTGACTTTCCTGAAGTCCACAATCATCTCCACTGTCTTCAGAGCGTTCAGCTGCAGGTTGTTGTTGTTGCACCAGGACGCCAGCTTGGCCACCTCACTCCTGTAGGCGGACTCGTCGCCGTTGGAGATGAGCCCGATGAGGGTGGTGTCATCCGCAAACTTGATCAACTTGACAGACTGGTGGCTGGAGGTGCAGGAGTTGGTGTAAAGGGAGAAGAGTAGGGGGGAAAGTACACAGCCCTGGGGTGATCCGGTGCTGATGCTAGCAGAGTCTGAGACAGTCTTTCCCAGCCACACATGCTGCCTCCGGTCCGTCAGGAAGTTGGTGATCCACCTGCAGAGGGAGTCAGGCACGTTGAGCAGGGACAGCTTGTCCCGGAGCAGATCGGGGCGGATGGTGTTGAATGCGGAGCTGAAGTCCACAAACAGGATCCTGGCGTAGGTTCCCGGGGAGTCCAGGTGCTGCAGGATGGAGTGGAGGGCCAGGTTGACTGCGTCGTCTACAGACCTGTTGGCTCGGTAGGCAAACTGCAGCGGGTCCAGGAGGGGGGTGGTGATGGACTTGAGGTGGGGCAGGACCAGGCGCTCAAAGGACTTCATGACTACAGAGGTGAGCGCTACAGGTCTGTAGTCGTTAAGACCAGTGATCCGTGGCTTCTTGGGGACAGGGATGATGGTGGAGGATTTGAGGCAGGACGGCACGTGGCATAGCTTAAGGGAGGTGTTAAAAATGTCTGTGAAGACAGGAGCCAGCTCTTTCGCACAGTGTCTCAGGGTGGAGGGAGACATGCCGTCCGGACCGGGGGCCTTGCGCGGGTTCAGTCTGGAGAACTGTTTGAGCACGTCCTGCTCACTGATGACAAGGGCAGGGGAGGAGGAGGGGGGGCGCCTTTGATGAAGTAGGGACCGTGGAGGCTGTGGAGCTGGAGGGAGGGGGGGAGTTGGACACAGATGATGGGGTGTCAAAACGGGCATAGTGTTGGGACAATCTTTGACAAAGGGCTTTGTCATCCTGACCTTTAGGAGCCTGAGGCCGATAATTGGTGATTTGCCTCAGTCCTCTCCACACAGAAGCCGAGTCATTAGCAGTGAACTGCTGCTGGAGTCTCTCAGAATACACAGATTTAGCTCTCCTCAGCTCTCTGTTAAACCGATATTTAACCTCCCTGTAGCAGCCCCTGTCTCCACTTTTCAGCGCTGCTTCCTTCCCCTTCCTGATCTGTCTGAGCTTAGCAGTGAACCAGGGCTTATCATTAGAGTACCTCACCCTGGTGCGCGATGGAAGAATGCTCTCCTCACAAAAGTGGATATAAGAGTTCACAGTGTCCGTGTATTCATTCAGATCATGCGTGGCTCCTTTAAACATGCCCCAATCAGTTATTTCCATGCAAGTTTCCAGCTTCTCCTCAGCTTCACTGGTCCATTTCTTCGTAGTGCTCACAACAGGTTTAGTGAGCTTCAATCTCTGTCTGTATGTGGGAATGAGGTGGACCATCACGTGATCAGATAGTCCGAGCGCAGCGCGGGGAACAGCGCGATATGCGTCTTTCACTGTGGTGTAACAGTGATCCAGCGTGTTTATTCCTCTGGTGGGGCATTTAATAAACTGTTTGTAGCGGGGGAGATCGTGGCTCAGATTGCTCTGATTAAAGTCACCAACCACAATAACCAGAGAGTCTGGAAAAATCCGCTCCGTGTGTTGGATGTGATCCGCGAGCACGGGCTGAGCTTTATAGCTTTATTATAGCTATATTATACCACCTTACTGAGTGGATATGCCTAAATCAGTGTGTCAATCATACTACAATGATGCTTATAGATATTCAAGTATATTCCCGACAAAACAGCATGGCTTTTGGGACATATCTGTTTTTGCAAAAAAATGGCTTGTGGACTTACCTGTTTTTGCAAAAAAACATACTAATAAACTGCCAAAAAGTAACAATGAGTTGATGTTTGATTTGGAAATACTAACACCTTTAAACCATCCATCCATCTATCTTCTTCCGCTTAATCCTTTTTGGGTCGTGGAAGTGCTGGAGCCTATCCCAGCATCTTTGAGCAAAAGACAGGGTACACCCTGGACAGATCGCCAGTTAATCGCAGGGCCAACACAGAGAGACAGACAACCATTCACTCTCACAGTCACACCTAAGGACAATTTAGAATCCCCAGCTTTATGCCAATTAACCTAACTTGCATGTTTTTGGCATGTGGGAGGAAACCAGAGAAATCCCAGAGTAAACCCACGCAGACACGAGGAGAACACATAAACCTACAGATGAAAAAGCGTTTTTTCCTCATTTTGAACTCAACTAGACTTTTCTGTTTTTGGAAAAGAACTCTTCAAATACAGTATTATCAAGAATTTGGCTACCTGGCCAAATTCCTTTTTCAGTGCATAAGAAGAGACCTCACCCAGCTCTGCTGAAGAATCAGCCGATGTGATCTCGGGAGCAGGCCATAACCATGGTAAAGAATCTGTCTGCCAGTTCTTCCATCAAAATCCATGCCGGTTCAGATGGAACAAGATCCAAATGGACCGCCTACTGCCATGGGACACAATATGACTCTGCTTGACTGACAGTCTGTTGTTCAATTTAAACTTAATTCTGCAGAATATTCCTGGTGTAAGTTCTTTACACTTAATTTCATGCAAACGCCTATCAGAATTTCAAAATGCATTTTGTCTTTTCATTAATCTACGTTCCTTTTCAGAGTAACACCAAATATTTTTTTTATAAAATATTTTGCTCATCATTTTCTTCATAAAATTTCATCCACTTTTCTTGACCAATGCTATTTTATGGTTTTCAAGTTTCCAGTATATTGCCAAATGACACTATAGTTGATTTGGATCCACAAATGTTTGATTCACATGTGATGCTCAGTAATTCAAGAACAGTCTATGATGCCTATGATTCATGCTGAATTAATGTGTTAACCTATTCTGACATTTCTTATTAAACTATTGAAAGACATATGGGAGTTATTGTTTGATTTCCTGTCCATCTTCATGATTATAAGCAGACAAGAACTCAGAAAGGTTTTTTTTTTTTTTTAGACTGATTCATAATTGGTACAAATAAAGAATTGTTAATAAAAGTGTTCATTATCTGGACTGGTGCCCCAACGGGCATGTTTGTCTAATGAAAGGAAATTTTCTTCCCTGCTCACATTCATATTTACATTAATACTTGCACCAACAATAAAACACCTATAAAACCCAATAACAATATATTCCTACAGCAATAAACTAATCTTACAGGGCTGTGAGCAGGCTATTTAATTACCTGTATCCGTCGCTAATGCCGGAGGACAGTGTGCCAATGTTTTTGCGTGCCTCTACCTCTTTCAGGAGCACCTCCAACTCACAGTCCATGAAATTCCATTAAATCCATTATTTTTGACCGTGGATACAGGAGAATCATAAGTGTGAGGCTTGTATATGTCTATTTGCATATCTGTTTGCATGTAATTGCATATTTAAATGGAGGTGTGTCAAGGGAGGGCTCCGGCATTTCCTCAAGTGCATTCAATTTCAAGTTGATTGGGATGTACAAAGGAATTGTGCTTAGATTCCTGCATACGCACTGTTTCATACATCCAATTTTTTTTGCTTATGGCGTTTTCTTGATTTAAACGTACACTACCGTTTAAAAGTTTGGGGTCACTTAGAAATTTCCTTATTTTTGAAAGAAAAGCACTGTTTTTTTCAATGAAGATAACTTTAAACTAATCAGAAATACACGCTAATATCTAATATACATTGCTAATGTGGTAAATGACTATTCTAGCTGCAAATGTCTGGTTTTTGGTGCAATATCTACATAGGTGTATAGAGGCCCATTTCCAGCAACTATCACTCCAGTGTTCTAATGGTACAATGTGTTTGCTCATTGCGTCAGAAGGCTAATGGATGATTAGAAAACCCTTGTGCAATCATGTTAGCACAGCTGAAAACAGTTTAGCTTGTTAGAGAAGCGATAAAACTGACCTTCCTTTGAGCAGGTTGAGTATCTGGAAAAAAATATTATTTCAAATACAAATCATTATTTCTAACCTTGTCAATGTCTTGACTATTTTTTCTATTCATTTTACAACTCATGGTGGTAAATAAGTGTGACTTTTCATGGAAAACACAAAATAATTGTCTGGGTGACCCCAAACTTTTGAACGGTAGTGTACATCATCTTTCAGTAGGAAATCATGCAAGCCCCTGGACTCCTACACCAGGTCTGTCCTTTTCTACATTAAATGCTGTGTAGAAAATGTGTCACCAAACACATCCATGTCTTTCCAAACTGGAAACCATGGATGACCAATGAGGTTCAGGCTCTGATCAGAACCCGCAACTCAGTCTTCAGGCAGAGGCACAGCTCTCTGTACAGCACTGCCAGAGCCAACCTGAGAAGAGGCATAAAACATGCTAAGAATGCCTATAGGAGGAAAATGGAGGGCTTCCTCACAGACAGTAATCCCCGACAGATATGGAGAGGCATCCAGGCCATCACCAACTACAGGGGCCAGTACTCCCCAACATTGGACAGCAACCTCGCTCTGGCAGAGGAGCTTAACAGCTTCTTTGCTCGGTTTGAGCACCCCCCAAACCGTCCCCCCTCCTCCCCTCTCTCCCTCCCTCCCCTCTCTCTCTCTACAGGTGCATGAGGTGAGGAGGACACTGAAAGCAGTGAAGCCCTGCAGAGCCACTGGCCCACGGCATTCCAGGAGTGGTGGTCAAAGCATGTGCTGAGATTCTCACCAAGCTGTTCAACCTTTCCCTGATGCACGCCACCGTCCCCTCCTGCATCAAGGTCTCCACCATCATCCCCATTCCAAAAAAAAGTCCGCAATTGACAGCCTGAATGACTACAGACCCATAACACTCACGTCTGTAGTCATGAAGTGTTTTGAGGGACTGGTGTCCCAGCACATCAGGGACTGTGATACCCCCCTCCTTTGACCCCCATCAGTTTGCCTACAGGGAGAACTGGTCTACAGAAGACACCATTGCTACCACACTCCACAGAGCGCTGAACCACCTGGAGAACCCAAGGAGCTACGTGAGGATGCTCTTTGTGGACTACAACTCAGCTTTTAACACCATCATTCCAGACATCCTGATCAATAAACTGCAGCTCCTACAGATCCCCCCCACCTGCTCCTGGATAAAAAAAACAAAACAAAAAAAAAACAAAACTTTCTCACCAACCGCAAACAAACATTCAGACTTGGCCCCCACCATTCCTCTACTCTGTCTCTCAGCACTGGCTCCCCCCAGGGCTGCATGCTAAGCCTACTACTGTAATCCCTGTATACCTTTCACTGTATTCCAACTGACCCAACCACTGTCACCGTGAAATACACGGACGATACCACCTTGGTTGTGGTCATCACCGATGACGATGAGAAGGCATACAGGGGGCAGAGGTAGAAAATTTGCTGCTGTGGTGCCAAGCAAACAACCTGAAACTGAATGTCCAAAAAAACCAAAGAATTCATACTGGACTTCAAGAAGAACAGACAGGACCACACACCCCTCCTCATAGATGGCAGCTGCATGGAAACCGTCCCCACCTTCGGGGTCCTGGGCACCCACCTCTCCTCTGACCTCTCTTGGTCTGTGAACACCAAGGCCATGGTGAAGAAGGCCCAGCAGTGGCTGCACTTCCTCCGAGTCCTAAGGAAGAGCAACCTGGACCAAAAGCTGCCTTCTACCACTGCTCAATTGGGGAGCATGCTCACCTACTGTTTGGGTGTGTGGTACACCGACTCTACTGCCGAGAA
Organism: Pholidichthys leucotaenia; assembly: GCA_020510985.1. Lineage (NCBI taxonomy): Eukaryota > Metazoa > Chordata > Actinopteri > Cichliformes > Pholidichthyidae > Pholidichthys > Pholidichthys leucotaenia. The sequence goes on from CM035844.1 coordinate 205,880,682, forward strand.
CAGGAAGGCTGTGCAGAAGGTCATCAACACCGCCCAAAAAATCATCAGTGGCCCTTTGCCCTCCCCGAAGGACATCTCCAGATCCTCCTGTCTCAGAAAGATCAAGGCCATCACACGAGACCCCTCACATCCCACCTACCACCTGCTTGACCTGCTTCCCTCGGGACTACGGTTCAGATTAATCAGGTCTCACACCTCCAGACTGACAAACAGTTTCTTCTCCTGGGCCATCCAAACTGCAAACAGTCAGATGCCCCACCCCCCTCCCTCTGAACGCTCACATGCACAGAACTGAGGACCTTTTCAGTTATTATAATAATCACACCTGCACTCCGCACTTTCATGTACATTGACTCATCTGTGAAACCACTACCACACATTTTTCATAATCCTTGGGCCATTTTATTCAATCGTGTGTTCAATTGTGTGTTCTGCACTCTGCACTTTTATGTACATTGTTTCATCCGAGAAGCCACTACCATTCCTGTGTATATTTCCATGATCCTGGGCTATTTTTATTTCAGTCATGTGTTTAATCATGTGTTCTGTAACTGTGTTTTATCTAATTCTTGTCTCTTACTTTATTGCGCAGTAGCCTGTTGGAGCATCCACAATTTTGTTGTACTGTACAACTGTACGCTGACAATAAAGCCTATTCTATTTTATTATAAATAAAAGTTCACACAAATTTTCGGTGAATTAGCCCAAAATCTTTCTGGAGTTTGTATACATGCCATGTGTGTGTTGCGTGACATTCAGGCATTGAAACTGTGCTTTTTTGCACTTTCTAACTGTCCCGTGACAGCTGTGCAAATCCTGTGCTACACTCGCGTGACAGTTATAATAATAATAGTTTTGTTTTATATAGCGCCATTCAACAAACCCAAAGTTGCTTTCCAAACAAACAAAAACAAACAAATAGGCACAGACAAACATAAAACAAGTTAGCCAGAAAATGCCTGCAGGAACAAGTGTCTTTTCTGCCTGGATTTAAAAGACTCAGTTATCTGTGACAATTGCAAAATTGGGACCATATTTCCAAATTGCAAGTCATTTCATCATCAGACATCAAAGAAGATCGATCGCAGAGAAGATGTCCAAAGACTGCTAGATGAGGAGGCTGCCTCCGAGCCCACCGCATCAGACACAGTAGGCCTGGGACTGGCTCCTCTTCCTCTGTAGGGGCATGTGGGACAGTCTCCGTATTCCTAGCTTTGCCTTTCTTACCCGTGGGTGGCATGATGACACTGTCAGTCGCAGTTGTGTCAGCGTGTTCTAGAAAATGACCGGACAGGTAGCACCTGTCTCGCTTGTGGAATGTCTTTTCCTTTTTGTTTCCAATTAGTCACAATTCAGTTTTGTAGGTCCCTAACACCTTGCAAAGTTGATTAACTTTTCTTGCACTTGCTGACTCACCAAAACTAAATTAAGAAGATATTGAGATATGTTCAAGACAGGTTTGAGACACCCACAATGGCTCTGTGAATACTGAGGATTTGCAAGTGATGTCACTGGTCACGTGCTGTTTATTTTGGTTATTTTGGTTGCCACATTGGTAGGCAAGCTTTGTGAAAGGAACAGTGACAAAAATGGTTTATCGTGGCATGTGACAACATTATTTTATTAGAATATGCAAAATCTCTCACTAAAAATCACCTGGAGTGTTACAGAAAGAAAACAGGGGTGATAAAGGGCGACTCTCACTGCCTTGTTCCACAGAGGCTTGAAGCCAGGTGGAAGCTGTCATTCAGCTGAGCAGGCTGCATGCATTTTAAAAATGTCATAATTGGCCCTTGTGAGGCAGAAACCTCCGTCTGGCGGCTTAATCCTGGAACCGGCGGACACTTGGGGGGTATTGGAGGAGACACAGAGAAGGCAGGTAAGAGTCTTGCGGCTGCAGCAGGTGGTGAGGACTCAGTGGACTGCACTAACTGAGCTTCACCCCCGGGAATCAGACGAGGTAATTCTTCAGATGGTGAAACAGAATAAAAAAAACACTTGCCTGTTTTCCCAGGGTGCGATGGTTCCTGCTGCAGCAAACACAGCCTCTTCTTTTTCCCTGTCTGCGGTGATCATGGGTCCCTTAGGAGAACCTGGAGGAGCCGCTCCTGCAGACACGATGACGGGCGGAGCCGAGGGAGAATCAACTGAGCTCTCAGCAGTCAGATAATGCGCTGTGGAGGAGGGGGAAACAGCTGCGATGACCCAGGGATAGGGAGCTGGCAAGACAGCCTGTGAGGGGACCCTAGAGGCTGAAGCTGCTGTAATTTCTCTCAGACACAGCAATCAAAACACTGCTGGCTGCAAGATGGAGGAATTCTTCCGACAGCCCATGGCTGGGTAATGGTGGGGAAGTTGCGGCGACTGGACCTGGTGGTTCTCCTCCATCCGCTTCGGTACAGCCGTGTCACGGGGAGGAGCTGAGTTCTGCGCTGGGAGGCGTTGTCTTCAGGCTGGGGATGAGCCGATCACCAACCCCGGAAATCGTTGCTGGAGAGCGGAGATGGTAGACAACAGCTCGGCGAACTCGGAATAATTACCCAAACTGGGATGCACCTCCACAATCCCGAATGCTGCTACCACACTCTCCAGAACCTTCTTCAGGCCGCGGGAGATGAGAGCTTCAGCAACATGGCCCCAGATAAATTCAGCTGCCCACTGCTCATCCATACTGGGACCCTCGGCTGCCTTCTTCCTTCGACGCGCTGGGAACATGCTAACAGCCACTCAGTCCAGCCACAAAAAAGGTGAAAGAAAAAAAGGGAAAAGCAGGAAAAAAAAAAAAGGCAAACCCACTGCCACTGACACCTACGGACTGCAACCAACTGTCATAATTGGCCCTTGTGAGGCAGAAACACGTCACCACTCGCCTGCAGTGAGTTTTCTTATTTATTAAATAATAGAGTACACAAAACCTTGCCACGAGGGGCGGATACAAAAAGGCTATAAACGAGACCATGAGGGGTGATAACAGGAAAATAAAAATACTGAAAAAAAAAAACAAGAAAGGACACTTACATGAAACTAACGAGGAATAATCCTAAGCAGAAGAAAGACTGGAATCAGGGTTGGGGACTCCAGTCCGAGCAAGATGAGGTCGCAGCGAGGAATAAACCTCACCAGTGAACTTAAATAGTAACACAGAAACTCAATGACAAACAGGTGTGGAGTGAAAGCAATCAAACAAACACAAACAGCTGTGACAGGCTGTGAACAGACTTGACAGGCAGAAGTCCTGTCCCGGCACTGTCAAAATAAAAGCACAAACAATAATGGCAGCAATCAAGACTAAATACATAAACAGAAAAAGGAAAATAACCAAATGACCCGAGCACGGTACAAACCCACGCTTAGCGTCATGACAAAAAATTGGTAATTAATAGTTAAAGAGTTACAACAGAATATATATAGAAATAGTTTGTAAATTAAATTCAGCACATTTTCCACAAGCCCTGCTTCCTCTGTGGAAGGCGTGTCAATAGGATTGAGGAGATCCTCAAAGTATTCCTTCTATCGCCCGATGATATCCCCAGACAAAGTCACCAGTGCCCCATCCACACCACACACAGTGTGGACAGGGAGCTGCTTCCCCCTCCTGAGCCGCTGGACAGTTTGCCAGAATCTCTTCAAGGCCGACCAAAAGTCTTGTTCCATGACCTCACTGAACTCCTCAAATACCCAAGTTTTTGTTTCAGCAACCACCCAAGCTGCACTCCGCTTGGCCTGCCGGTACACCTCAGCTGCTTTGGGAGTTCCACAAGCCAACCAAGCCTGATAGGATACGGTGGACGAGATTTGCCCTGAGTACCTCAAGGCCCTGGATGTTGTAGGGCTGTCATGGTTGACACGTCTCTGCAACATTGCGTGGCGGTCGGGGGCAGTGCCTTTGGCATGGCAAACTGGGGTGGTGGTTCCTCTCTTCAAAAAAGGAGACCGGAGGGTGTGCTCCAACTTTAGAGGGATCACACTCCTCAGCCTCCCTGGGAAGGTCTATGCCAAGGTACTGGAGAGGAGAGTCCGGCTGTTGGTCGAACCTCGAATTCAGTCCTCTCTGGGTTGGGGACAAGCTCCTGCCCCAAGTGGAGGAGTTTAAGTATCTCAGGGTCTTATTCACGAGTGAGGGGAGAATGGAGCCAGAGGTTGACAGACAGATAGGAGCAGCATTTGCAGTGATGTGGACGTTGCACAGGTCTGTTGTGGTGAAGAGGGAGCTGAATTCTAAGGCAAAGCTGTCGATTTACTGGTTAATCTACGTTCCTACCCTCACCTATGGTCATGAGCTTTGGGTAATGACCGAAAGAACGAGATCGCAGATACAAGCGGATGAAATGAGCTTTCTACTTAGGATTGCTGGACTCACCCTCAGAGATAGGGTGAGGAGCTCAGTCATCCGGGAGAGGCTCAGAGTTGAACTGCTGCTCCTCCACATTGAAAGGAGCCAGTTGAGGTGGTATGGGCATCTGATCAGGATGCCTCCTGGACACCTCCCACTTGAGGTGTTCTGGGCACATCCCTCTGGGAGGAGACCCTGGGGCAGACCCGGGACTCGCTGGAGAGACTATGTCTCCCAGCTGGTCTGGGAATGCCTTGGTATCCTCTCTGAAGAGCTGGAGCAGGTGGTTGGGGAGAGGGACGTCTGAGCTTCTCTGCTTGAACTGCTACCTCCGCTACCTGGACCTCCAGAAAAGCGGTAGAAGATGTATGGATGGATGGATATTTTCCTGCTGAATAGTTAGCACTGCTTAACCCACACTCTCCAATGACGGGGCTCCGGAGCAGACCTTACTATACAGCCTCCCGGTGTTGTTCACATTTTTATTTTTTCACCTTCCTAAGTTTATATTGTCTTTAAATTGTACTGCTAGAATATTTTTTTCAATTAGGCAGAGACAGTCATGGATCATATCAACACCGGCTTTCCCGACACAGCCAGCAGTAATGAGACCAATCTTTCAGATTGCCTCCGTTGGCATTATGCATTTGCTGGAGCTTGCCGGCCAGTGTTATGCCGAGAACTAAACAGCTCGTCTGCCCCATTTTCCGGCAATGGAGCCCCATTCCAACTATTCAATAGGATATCCTAAATTTTTGATTTTTGATTTGATTTGATTTTGTATGTATACTTTATTGATCCCCAGAGGGGAAATTGAGGGCATCCACCTGGATGGATGAAGCAGCCACGGTACGGCGCTATCCCTTAACCATTCACACACACATTCACACCTAGGGCCACTTTAGAGTCTCCAATTAACCTAACCTACATGTTTTTGGCCTGTGGGAGGAAACCGGAGAAATCCCAGAGTAAACCCACGCAGATACAGGGAGAACATGCAAACTCCACACAGATCACTGTTGGTCAGGGGCTAGGATCGAACCAGGGATCCCATGGCCAAGGGTGAGTTGTTGCTGCACTGAACAGACACAAGCAGCCTCAGCCAACGGGAGGAGAACGGCAGTCAAATATATACTACCAACTTTTTTAGTTGATAATTTATTTAAAATATAGGCACATAAATATAAACTTAACTTGGTCTCAAGGGGGAAAGATTTCTCCCCACTGACCTAAACAATTAGCCCCTACCACAGTTCCAAAACAATAAAATAATCTGCCTCTTCTCCTCCTCAATTTTACTGATGTGCCTCTATGAAAAATATAATATTCATAGCCTAGGCCGTGTTCATACATGTACTTACCCTTGATGAAATGATCACTGCAGATCTGACTTGTGGTGGTAGACTGCTAAGCCTCATCTGCCTGCCGCTACACACTTGGCCCTCCAAACTAGATCCAATGGAAACTGATAAAAAGACTTTCCTATGTCTTCATCTTGCCTAATATGACAACCTACCACCACACATGTGGCGACCATGGTCAGAGTTTAAATTTATGCTACTCTAATCCATAGACCAGGTTCAGGTTCAGGTTCAGGTTCAGGTTACTTTATTTGTACCCGTAGGTAGATTTGTTTTGACCAGGGATGTCAACTCCTTCCATGGAGGGTGAAGACTGCAGGTTTTACCTCCACCATCTTCCACAGGTGATTTAGTGGAATTTGTTCCCCCTTATTGCTGATTAGCAAAAACACCTGCTGAAGAAACTGGGTGGAGGTCAAACATGCAGGATCTTGGCCCTCCATGCAGTGAGTTTGACATCCCTGCCATAGACTGTATAAAAAGTTGGTAAAAGTATTAATTAAATTATTAAATTAAAAAGAGCTCTAATTTAGCACAAAAGCATTGGCAGCAACATGCCCATTTACAGCTTGCCTACATTAAGAGGCATAGACAGACCATTACATGATTTGGTGACATTGCTGCAAATCCTCAATTTGGTGAGAAAATTTGTTGCACAAACTTCTTGAACATGTCAAAAACTCTTGCGGCACGAGAGCGAGGCTTTGTGATTTACGAGAGGAAATTGCAAACCCCCATGAACGTTTGCAGACATTTTGGAACCTCTCTTGTGAATGCCGCTCTCCAACTAGTCATGAGTTGTCGCAGCCCATTGAGATACTACCTTTACTTTTGATTTGTATTGGGTGTGTCAAAAAAAAAAAAAAAAAAAAACAGAGAGAAAACTGTTTACATTCTGCTTGTTTTTACTTTAACCTAACTCATGCTTCCCAGAAGTGGCTGAATCATCAGTATCAAAGCAAAGTGTGTTATTAAAAAAAAAACAAAACCTCAGCTTAATGCAGAATCAGTGGAGCCCTATTTCCCTACAATGAGACGATCCCATCTGCTCTGTCATCATTGGGCATTTTCCCCATCTCAATAGAAACTCTAATATTTTTACTCATTTTACTATTTTAACTCATTCTTGCAGGCTAGCTCGTGGGTTTATTATTCAAGCATCACCGCTAATTACTGAAACAGGTGTGTGTCAAGATGTGACACAAAAAGCAGGAAGTCAGGCACAGAAAGAAAGAGAAATAAAGTGCCCGACAGGCTCAGTCAATAAAGTTGAACAAAATTAATTATTTATTTATTCTGTGTGGACCGGTACCAGTCCCTGGCCTGGGGGCTTGAGGACTACTGCACTCGTCTACCTGGACTTTTTCTAGCATGTCAGGAGTATTCATGAGCTTACTTTCTCCTCTCCAAACCAGAGTTTGTCTTTACTGTTTTTTACTGGCACTTAAATTTAACAAGGGTACACTGAATAATACTGTCTTTTCTATTCACAGACATTACACGACATGGAGGTGTTTAAAAAAAGAAAACAACACAGCTCTTTAACAGTAAAGTACTGATGCAGGTCAGGAGCAGAGGTGGGCCCAGAAATTCTATTTGGGGTTTTTTCTGTCATTTTACCGATCCGATCACTGCAGAAGCCCCCGCTTCCTCCATTAGCAAAGAGACTTTTATTCAATTAAAAACAGGTGTCTTTTTTGTGCTTTAAAAAAACCTGACCTGCTCATACTGTTCTCAGGGAATAGATGATTAAAAGGTAAGTGCAAATGACAATCTTCCAGTCTGAGTGCTGTATTTTGTCATTACGCACATAATTTCAACACTAACAGGAAAAGTTGTCTGTTATGTTCTTGTCTTGTTACCATTCAGTAACAGTCTATAAACTGATACTAACACCTAAATAGTGTTCCAGAGTAAAGTGCCGCCTATGCTTCCTTTCTTCTCTATTACCAACTGTTCTCAAAGTCAATTAATTAAATAACATTCTTAAATAAATCCCACCTCACGGCATGAGTAAACAGTTTATAAAAGAGGGGAGTTGGCTCTATGTCGGACATGCTCTGATCAGTTTCTGCTAAAGTAAAGTCAAATTTACCGTCCTGCTGTATGAATGTAACAGCCTCCCTGACAGACTAACAAAAGGTCATTTTTGCAAGAACTTTACGCAGAGTAAATGAGCTTTAATGCAACATTTGTGCCCTGGTGCTGGATAGGGTTATGGCAGGTATATTAGGCAGATGTGTGTAATAGTAACACAGTACTGTGTGTAGCCCTAATCTTCCTATCTTCTTTCTGCTTTGTACACAGAGCTTGTGGTAAACACAACAAGACTTTTTTTTGTGTGTGTGTTTCTCTTTCTGTCTGCTGTCCTCGCAGAGCAACAATAACCTGATAACCTGCTCTGTGATTAAATTGTCCCAGCTTGTATTGAAGACTCACACTGAGCTGATTTTGCTCTTTTCTTCTATTAAGAAGATTTGTTTCTTTATTGGAGACCCGTTCCCTCGCTCTCTCCTGTGAATATCCAGCTCTCATCACCTTTGTTTTCATTCCCTGTAGTGAGCCACCAGAACCAGTTTTGGTTTGAGGTTGACGGCAGCAGGAGACTGGGAGGCAGCGTGGTCTCCATTTGTTGGGGATGGGGCCAGATTACTGGCATCCTGCGAGGATCTGGGTGAGGGCTGGGCTGTGGATGGTGCAGGGGCAGACACCGCTGGGTCCCTCTCCTGGCGGATGGTGCGGAATGTCTTAGTAGCTCGAGAATATGTCTTTAACGTGGAACCTTCCTCGGGGATAGAGCAGCTGAAGAATGCCCTGAAACACCTGTAAAACTATACAAACACAAGCATAGTTGGTGTCATTGTCAGAAATAACTTGGTCCATCACTATTATTGCTCAAGATATGTGTAGACCTAGATCAGGGGTTTGGAACCTGTTCTAGAACCTAGTGTTGTAGTCAAGACCTCGTCAAGACCAAGACAATACCAGACAAGTTGAACACTGTTAAGCCTAGTTCATGGTGGCACAAACAAGTCGGTGCACATCACATAAATTTCCACATTTTTCCCTCCACAGAGGGTGAGCACAGACTGAGCGACTGCAGCCCCAAAACAGACCTGAGTGAAGTTGGCCCCCCGCCCCACACAAAGCTCCAGAAAAATATTCTCAGTCATTTGTGTTGGTTTGTGCTGCAATAATTTTTATTTGTGCTATTATGGTTTTTTAGATATTGAATATTATTTTCTTGGTAATTCTGAGGTTACTCAGGACCGCAGTTTGCTCCACATTGACCCAAAATGATCTCATTTGTTTGTGCTTTGTTTATGTCATCAAAAGTTTTGCTCATGTTCTTATGGTTGTTTAAATATCACAAGTTTTAATTACAGCTTAGCATAAGCATTTTGGTAATGTCTGTTTCAAGCATATCTTTAATCCACAAAAATAAGTTATTTGAAATAAGTTAGTTGTGATGTACGCAACTGACGCTGTGTCCCGGCAGTGAAGCCTTATAGTAGCCATCTCTCAAGAACTCCCTACGGACTTAAAAGTGTTGCAAACATCAGGGATTGTAACAGCTAGTCCTTTCATTGAATCTTGATTTCTGGAGTGATCCAGTGACTGCTGTGAAAGGGCAGCTGGCAATCAGGGAAAGACCTGATGACGGCCTGGAAAGACTGCTGACAGGAGGGAATAGACCCTTACGGGGCTGATGTGGGTTAGCGGTTCATACCAGCAGGACCCATCACTGATTAGCGTTCTTGGATCCACCCATCATTGCTACAAAAACTTCAAGGAAGAAAATACCCCCAGGGTCTGCAAGAGCGGGGGTGCAAGATGACCCATCACGGATGGATCTTACAGTAGCAGACCATGGAACAGAACTGACAATGAATACAACCAGCTCTGCAACTGATGAACCATTAACACTGGCAGGACAAAAGCTGCAGAGCTGCATATGTGGCTGGTCAAAGGTAACAACAGAGAGGGGCCTTAAAATCCATCAAAGCAGGAAAAAAATGCCTTGGCAAGCTCAGCAAGGGGCCTCTTACTGACCAATACTTATTGAGAAGTAGGCCAAATCAGTTGAGTGAAGCCCAGAGGCAGGAGAACGCCCACAGTCCTCAGGGTATCAGCACCTCAGATGAGGCTCAGCTTCACATGGACCCTCCTGCAGTCTCTAGCCTGGAGCCCAACCAGTCACAGCCAGCAACAATCTCCATCCCGGAGCATAGCCAACAACAGCCAACACCAGTGCCTAGCCCAGAGCCCAGCTCACAACACTCAACAACAGTCTCCAACACCAGGTTCAATCAACCATTGCCAGCAAGGGAAAGGAAGCTGAAAGGAAGGAAACCTCAGATCCAGTGGCCTAAATCCAGCCAGAGGAGAGAATGGGAGACCAGTGACTCAGATCTGGTCCTCCTACTGGAACAACAGAAGGGTCCTGTTGAAAGAAAGCTAGAGAACATGGGATCCATCATCTACAGCTATGGTACAGAGAGGTTTGGGGTAAAGGGCAGGACACTGAGGCAGCAGACAGCCCCTGTGGACCAGCTGAAGTCCAGAAAACAGCGGGAACAGATACTGGAGTCAGTTTGTCTTGGCCTGTCCTTGCCACTGATAATACATCAATCTGCCAAGAATGTGCCACTAGTCCCGCAAAAGCTAGCGGTGCTTAAATACTTTGCAAGCAGTTTCATGAAATGATCAGTCAGAAAGCAACTCATACCGGCTCGGACACTGCCCGGGTTAACAACGTCAGGAGTTCCTGGCAGCGGAAGGCAAAGGACAGAGCTGCGTGGAGGAATTTTATCAGACCTAAATGAAACAGTCATTGTCGCCCCTGACAGACTGCTATGATGATGATGGTGAAAGAAAGGAGACAACTGAGAAAGCGTTGGAAGAAAGCCACAGAGTGGCTTGATGACTTGATGACTTGCAGACTGAAATAAAGCAACGACTGACAAAGCTGCGGAGAGCAGAACACCTCAGATGGAAATGCAAGAGGAAAGAATTGTCAAGGACCCTATTCTACAGCAATCCCTACAGCTTTGTGAAAAGCCTGTTTGACCGAGAGAAGAGTGGGAGCCTTAAAGTGCCCATAAAAGATCTGGAAGAGCATCTGAGGAAGACTTGCTCTGACGATCGGAGGCATGAGCCAGTCACCATCCCAAATGACATGCCACCAAGGCCAGCACTTGAGCAGCAAATGGACATAAGGCCCCCCACGTGGAGTGAGGTGGAGAAGACCATGAAGCAGGCAAGATCAGCATCAGCCCCCTGGGCCCAATGGTATCCAGTATGGGCTCTATAAGACCACCCCTGGAGCCCTGAAATACCTCTGGAAGTTGATGAAGGTAGCATGGCAGAAGGGAGTGGTACCAAAGGCATGGCGAAGAGCAGGAGGCATCCTGATCACCAAAGAGAAGAATGCTTCATCCATCATCCAGTTTCGCCAGATCAGCCTGCTGAATGTAGAGGGAAAGATCTTCTTCAGAGTTCTGGCCCAAAGGCTCTCTACATTCCTGCAAAGAAACAACTTCATTGATATGTCAGTGCAGAAGCCAGGGATCTAGGGTTTCTCAGGATGTCTGGCTCATGCCAATATCATCTAGCACCAAATCCAAACTGCCAAGAAGGAACGGAGAAACCTGCATGTAGTCTTTTTAGACCGTGCCAATGCCTTCGGCTCAGTCCCGCACAAGATCTTGTGGATGGCCTTCAAGTACTTCAGCATACCAAACCAGATCACACAGCTGGTCAAAGGCTACTTTCAGGATCTCCAGCTTTGTGTGACAGCCAGGAACAACACCACAGCCTGGCAGCACCTGAAAAGGGGCATCGTGGCAGGATGCACCACTTCCCCCCTAGCATTCATCATGGCAATGGAAGTGATCATACGGGCATCCCGTTGGGTAGTGGGTGGTGAGAGGACCAAGAGTGGCCTGCGTCTTCCGCCAATTAGAGTGTACATGGATGATATGACCATCATCACAGCAACAAAACCATGCACTAGACGCTTGCTGCAGAAACTCCAGGAGAACATCCAGTGTGTAAGAATGGAGTTTAAGCCAAGTGAATCTCGCTTTCTGCAGAAACTCCAGGAGAACATCCAGTGGGCAAGAATGGAGTTTAAGCCAGGCAAATCTCACAGTATCTCCATTGTTAAAGGCCAACTAAGAGGAGTTCGGTTCCACATCAGCAATGAACCAATCCCCAGTCTTAGAGAAGCCCATCAACAGCCTTGGATGATGGTATAACACAGACCTCAGAGACACCCAACAACTTGAACAACTCTGGCAGGATATCGCTAATGGCCTCAGGTAGATTAATAACACTGCACTTCCATGGCAACTGAAGATCTGGTGCCTCCAGTTTGGGCTGCTGCCCAGACTCCTGTTGCCGTTGACCATGTATGAAGTCTCCCTGACCCATGCTCAGCATCTGGAAAGGCTAGTGATCTCTTATGTGTGGAAGTGGCTTGGTCTCCCAAAATGTCTCAGCAGCACTGGACTCTACAGAGATGGAGCCCTGTCGCTGCCATTGTCTAGCCTGATTGAAGAATTCAAATGTGCCAAGGTGAGGCTGGACATGTCGCTCACCAACTCCTGGGACCCTGTAGTAAGAGGTGTTGCTCCTACCCTGACAACAGGGAAGAAGTGGACCCCAAACATGGCTCTACTGCAGGCCAAATCTGCGCTACTCCATCGTGACGTGGTGGACTACATCCAACAAGGCAGAGGAGGCCTTGGCTTTGGAACAGTGACACCTCTCTGGCAAAAGGCATCTCCAGCCAAACACCAAACTTTGGTAGTAGAGGAGATGTGTCAACAGGAGGAAGCAGCCAGAAGGGCCAGAGCCGTAGCACAAGCCAAACAGGGTCGATGGATGAGGTGGGAGGGTGTCGAAAAGAGGAGAATCACATGGAGAGAACTCTGGGGCATGGAATCCAACAGGCTGCACTTCATCAGCCGAGCTACATATGATGTGCTGCCCTCTCCCACAAATCTGCAGCTGTGGCTTGGAAAAGATCCATCTTGCCCTCTATGTACAGCCCCAGCAACACTCAAGCATATCTTGGTTGGTTGCAGGACTAGCCTCACTCAAGGTAGATACACATGGAGACACAACCAGGTCCTCAGGTGTCTAGCCGATAAACTTGAGTGCAAGAGAGTATCCATCAACTCCCAACCCTTCGACAACCAGGATGTGTGCTGACACTTACCATCATTTGTTCAAGTGGGGGCCAAGCTGAGAACCGGTCCCTAACTCCCTGATCTGGGTCCACTGAACGCAGCCAGGGATTGGCAGATGCGACCTGACTTGGATCAAAGGCTCATTTTCCCTCTAGAGATTGCAACGACCACCCTGCGACCAGATCTCGTCCTCTGGTCTAATTCATCTAAGCTTGCCTATATTATTGAGTTGACAGTACCCTGGGAGAATGCTGTCAAGGAAGCTTTTGAGCGTAAGAAGCTACGGTATTCCAACTTAGCAGCTGAGGCAGAGGACAGAGGCTGGAAGATAAAGGTGGGCCCGGTGGAGGTGGGATGCAGGGGTTTCGTAGCCACAACAACTGTAAAGCTGCTCAGTGAGATTGGGATCGGGGACAGGATTACAGACGGTAAATTAAAGAGCTGGCCGACACCGCTGAGAGGACCAGTCACTGGCTGTGGATGAAAAGGAGTGACATCATTTGGGCTTCTAGGGCAAACAGCTAAACCACAAGACACACACCCAGGTTTGATCAATCTGTGGTGGGTCTGCCTTGGCGGAGGGTGTCACATCAAAGAATTCCGGCATCAGAACAACTCATGGAATCGTCAACATCAAAGGATTCCAACATCAGAGCTACAATTTTTAATCGTCAACATCAAAGGATCCTGGCATTTAATAGTGTCTATGACATCATATGGGGTGTCTATGACATCATATAGGATGCCTAGAATGTCATAGGACATCATATAGCCTATGGATGATTTCCTATGACCTATGGGCTATCAAAAGCTGTTTGACGCTGCTGAGAGGACCAGTTGCTGGCTGGGAATGAAAAGGAGTAATAATATCTGTGCTTCTAAGGCAAACAGCTAAACTGAGGGACACATACCCAGGCTTGATCAACCTCTGGTGGGCCTGCCTCAGTGTAGGGTGTCTTGTGATAAATGGCCGAAACACCCTGTGACGCTGAGGTGCACAACTGACAATGTGTCCCGGTGGTGAAACCTTATAGTAGCCATCTCTCAAGAACTCCCCACAGACTCAGAAGTGGTACAAACATCAGGGATTGTAACAGCTAGTCCTTTCATTGAACATTGGTGTCAGTTAGTTGTATGTACGTACTTTTAAACAGTAAATCTCTGTTTACTCTCTCTTACGAGTGTTGCTGTTTTTAGGTACATCCTGATGTCCTTAGAATTAGTGTGGTATTCTGTCAACTTTATCTATGTGTAAAGGCAAATAATTTGGTGACTTTAAAAGCATTTAATACTACTTATCCAAAAAAATAACTGTTTAAAAGTACAAAAAATGTAGGGACTGGTCATATACTATCAACCATTGAAACCCCTGTCTCCAATAATGCTTTAGTTGCGCTTTTAAAATCTGCCACTCAGCCAATATCTGTTACTATGTTACTCAGGGTAGTATCTCACTGGGCTAAGACAGCTCGCAACTAGTTGGAGATAAAAAACACCTGAAACAACTCCGAGAATTTGTGACAATTTTCACTTGGAATCACAGTGTCTCGAGAATGTTGCAATAATGTTGCACAAACTCCCGCAAGTTTTTGGCCAAAGTTGTCCGGAAGTTTGCATATATGTTATGCAAGAGTAGCAGGACATTCTCGCAACATGTGTGAGACTAAATTTAGGGTTTTTTTGCACTCATGACAGTCCCACAATGGCTGCCCAACACTTAAGACAAGATCAAGACGGGTTTGAGACACCTGCAATGACTCTGAGACTATTTTGGGAGAAAGCTGTCGCACAAATTTTTTTGATCATGTTCAAAATTCCTGCGAGACAAATGCGAGACCCTGTGACCCAGGAGAGGAAAATGAGAACCTCCGAGAATGTTTGGAAACATATTGAAAACTCGCTCGAGAATCCCATTCTCCAACTAGTCATAAGCTGCAACAGCATGAGACTAGTTGGAGTACAAGTTGAAGAACTAGTTGGAAAAACGGCATTCTCAAGGGAGTTTCCAAAATGTCTCCAAACATTCTCGGCGGTTGTCATTTTCCTCTCCTAAGTCATAGGGTCTCACACTCTTCTTGCAGGAATTTTGAACATGTTCAAAAAACTTGTGCAACAGCTTTCGTCTCAGAATAGTCTCAGAATCATTGCGGGTGTCTCAAACCCATCTCGGCTTCATCTTGAACCCTACTCAGTTTAGTTTCCACGAGTCTGAAAGTGCAAGAAAAGTAAAACAACTTTACAGTGGGTTGGGGACCTATGAAACTAAATTCTTACTGATTGAACACAAGCACCTGCAACAGTTGTGACTGATGGGAGAGGTGGAACGGCAGGCAGCAGGTGTTTATTATTACACCAAATCATTGCCCAGAGCCTAATACCGAGGCGTCCATCACTCCCTTGCTTTTTGTTGGAGAGGTGAGTGTCATTTTCAGTCTATTCATCATCATGTTGTTTACATACTGTATCTGCTTGTCATTTACTGATGTGAAAAAATGTTGAGTTGTTATTATGAGTTTCTTTGTTGCTGCAAGTTTTGGGGAATCGGGCTAATTCCTGGTCTTTTTCCTGTATCGGAGCTGGTGTGGGCAAGTGCTGGTTTTACTATTGTTTCTAGTGATTGCCAGAAATGCTTATTGTATACGTGTGCTTGTATTGTGTTAAAGTCATTTTACGTGTGCACTCCTGTGCAGTACTCCAGTGGGAGAGAAGCTGCAGTGGACAAGCAGTGAAAATGTTGTTATTCAACTGTTTGTTGTGGTTCCCAGGCATGTGTAATTGTATATAATGTATGAGTTTGACATCAAACAATAAAATGATCACTGGAATGGAGAGACACCCCATATTTATAAAGAATGCACAGTTGACATGTATATCAGTCATACGAGTGTTGATCAGCCATTGCAGCACTGTAGTGAGTGTAAAACAAAAACAACGTTTTCTCGAGCATGTTGCGAGAATGTCCTGTGACACTTGCGTGACTGTACGCAAACATCCTGTAAGATACTACCCTAGTCTGACAACCAAAGCCGAAAGCTCAAACATCACCAGCATCAACATCAAAACAGAGATCTCAGAGCAATGACGAAAGAGGAAGGGTGGGGTAAACTGGACTCATTACCAATCAAAGCATTATGCCATTTCTCCATCTCCATCTTCTTCCGCTTAATCCTTTTCGGGTCGCGGGGGGGCTGGAGTCTATCCCAGAATCTTTGAGCGAGAGGAAGGGTACACCCTGGACAGATCGCCAGTCCATCGCAGGGCCAACACAGAGAGACAGACAACCATTCACTCTCACAGTCATGCCTAAGGACAATTTAGAATCCCCAGTTGGATGCCAATTAACCTAACTTGCATGTTTTTGGCATGTGTGAGGAAACCGGAGAAATCCCGGAGTAAACCCATACAGACACGGGGAGAACATGCAAACTCCACACAGATTACTGTTGGTCGGGGGCTGGGATCGAACCCAAGATCCCCCGGCCAAGGGTGAGTTGCTGTGCTGCCACAGTGCTAACCACTCCGCCACCGCACTGCCCTATGCAATTCAATTCAACTTTATTTATATAGCACCATTACACAACAACAGTCATCTCATAGCACTTTCAACTGTAGGGGAAACCCCCACAATTGCAGAAAGACCCCAGCAATCAGACAATCCTTTGTAAGCAAGTGCTTGGCGACGGTGGAGAGGAAAAACTCCCTTTTAACAGGAAGAAACCTCCAGTAAAACCAGGCTCAGGGAGGGGCAGTCATCTGCTGCGACTGGCTGGGGGGTGAGGGGATAGAGATTCCATTTGAGGTGAGCTCCTTCACTGTGTTTGAAATGGTACTACAGTAATTAAATCCTGCCGTCTTTTGACCAAACCGTGTCACAGACATTTCATTAACACTTCTGAGAACTTTGTCAGCATGTGGAAACAGATAATAATTGGGGCTCTTTAAACAGAACTTGATAGTATGGAGAACAAACACAAAATACTAAAGAAAATGTGATTTGTTTTACTTTATTTTACATAAATCATAAAGCCAGGTTTCTTCTGTGGTGTTTTTTTGCAGTAATCCATCTTCTGTATCATTTACATATAAATGATTATTTGTTTTTGAACAACAATCTGTTCGGGTTTTCCATCTTCTCTCCTTCACGTTGTGGGTCCAGCAGGCTTTCCCTGGATAAACGTAGTGTACTTAGTATACTCTCCAGTTCCAGGCGTATACTTAAAGTCTACTACATTCCCCCAGAGCGCTGCGGAACAAACAGGTGTGTTGCATGAAACATGGCATTTCAGTACATCTTATTATATCATCGTGAAGCGTCGTGTCCATCGGCGAGTTTCCACCCTTTTAAAGTGAAGATGCCATCTGATTGATATGGTAAATGAGACCAGTTTTTGGTCATTTTTAACTAAGAAACTTAAGCAGCTGGCTGATAAGTTGTCACATATGAGCCGCAATTATGCAGCTTTCACAATTAGCCCTCCATCCTTGAAATCTTCTAGCATCTCAAATCCCAGTATATTGATCTATTAGGGAGCTGTGCCCAAGGAAGGGTGGGGGGGGGAGATGATGTTGGTTTATAAATCCCAGAGGACACAGATGAGGGTGGATGTGCAAACTGGGAGTGAGACATGAGATGCAGAAAGATGAGAACCAGCTGACGTCAGGAGGGATTACAGCTGGGCACAGATTGAGATCTTAAGACTGTCAGTCCAGACCTGTGAGTAATTAACATAAATGAACATGTGATATTGCTGTGAGGGTTTGTAGGCATTTATGCAAGATTGTACACGTGGTCTGGCTACTGTAGGTGAAGGAGGGTGTAATGATGTGGCCAGCAAGGTGATTTTTTTACTTTATTTTTATGAAGAATGCCTGCTTACCCCCATTGATCCTCACTCTGAGCACTGATGATAAATTACAAAAAAAAAAAAAAAATGGACTCAACACTTTTGGATGATGTTCATTTCAGCTGTTTTACTTACAAAAAAAAAATATCCATAAATAGATATAATAAACTCAAGATATGATACAAAACTTATTCTGGTTCATACCTTTACACATACCTTTAAAAAATAAATGAAATTGCTGCAAATGCTTTTTTCAAATCATGTAGAGGAAAAATGTGGAAAAACTCAATCACAGTGTCATGAAATTGGGTTTGATGGTCTCAAACCCAGTTCTATGACGCTGTGGCTATTCTGACTCTTTTGTGTATTTGTATGCCTTATTTTCCATCAGGCGCTCTCAGAGAGCCTCTTGGGTCCCCTCGGCTCCCTGACAGCTCAGCCACGCCTCCCTCTCCTGTCAGTGGTGTCAGCTGTACCTTATTAGTGGGCTTCACTCACACGCGCGCGCGCGCGCACACACACGCACACACACACACACACACACATTCATACATTCCCCCTCATGCACATTCTTGCACACATACACACACTCACTCATCCTCTCCCACATGCCCTGAGACGTCTTTGACACACCTGTTGCCACTTTATGCTGCCCACTCATTCCCACACTCGCACTCTCATCTCACACACGGGCGATCTCTTCCCTGATTAGGTTTGGCATTACTTAAGTCCTGTCTTGGCCGGAAGAGATCGTCGGAGCATTGTCCAACTTTGTTGTCTTACACTGCGGCTAATCCACGTAGTGCTGTGTGCCGTCATCTATGTCTAGATGCCCTGCCTGCTCTCCACGGTACCACATTACACTAGGTGGCATGATCCCGTGCAGCTGGTTGGTTTTTGTTCATCAGGATATCACTTGGACTACTCGGAAAGCTCCAGCTGAGTGAGTATGAACTGTCTCGCCCATGCCGACCAGTTCCACCTGGCGGTTCTCTCCCGGGCACTTTTTCCGTTCCCTGCTGTCCCGTCAGCCACGGAACATTTTCCCCAGTTCAACTCTCGCCTGTTCTGTAGAGCGTCCTGGAGGACTTCCCTGTGTTTCCTGAACTGCTTGTCTATTATTTTGTACTGGTTAATCACCTTTCATTATCCATTAGTTAGTTAGTTAATTCCCTTCACGCCATGAAGGCGCATGGGGCGGCGCCCATCTCCGTTTCTCTGACCCTAGGCCACACAGCTACTGTAAGTAGTGAAAGCTACAGTGGGGGGGTCAGTCCTCTGGTAGCTCTGTGCGTAACTTTACTTTCCCCGTTCCATTATGCGGAGCACCAAGCTAGAAGGCAGAAAGTACCATTTTTATATGGTCTTTGGTATGACCCGGCCGGGATTTGAACCCCTGCCTCCCGGGTGTGGAGCGGATGCTCTACCAACTGAGCCACCACTCCGGTTTCATTATCTATTGCCTGTTAATAAAAAGCACAACATACTCCTGCGAGTGGGTCTTCTCCTTTCCTCTGTGCACTGCATAAAAGTGCAGGAGGAGAATGTGACACACAGGGAATGAGTTTTAGAATCATCTTGCAATTTGCGTTTTTAAAACAATACCTGCACAAGTCTCAATATGCAAATTAGTCTGCTGTTAAAAGAGAGTTCTTGCACACTTTAATGAGCTGTTGCACTTGGCTGATTAACAAAAAACATGGCCCCAACAAGAGAGCTGTCAGCTGAAACAATGGAAAGGATTACAAAAACTCCTCCCTTTAGGTAATTCACCATGTAATGTGGCAAAAGATGTCAGGTGTTCCCAGTTGGCTGTGTTTAAAATTTGAAGCAAGTACAAACAAAAATGGTATGCTTGACCAAGGAAAACATCAAAGTGTCAGAAAAAAAACAAGCGTACTTACAAAACCAGAATGCTATCTGTAAAATAGCTGAATGAACATCCTCCAAGAGTGGTGGTTCCATATTTTTTGCAGGGTGTTGCACAGCAAACTAGATGCCTTGATAATCCTAAAGTATGGGAAATATGCAACTTTTCTCAAAAATTTTCAAATGTGATTTTTTTTTTATTTTTTACAAATTTGCAACTTTTACCTCAAATTTGTGACTTTTTTGTACATTTTAACTTTTCTTGTAAATTTGCATTTTTTTTCCTCAAATTTTCAACTTTCTTGTAAATTTGTGATTTTTCACAACTTTGCAACTTTTATCTAAAAATTTTGTACCTTTTTTTTAATTTGTAACTTTTTCTCATGAATTTTCAGCTTCTTTCTGACAAATTTGCAACTGTTTCCTCATAAATATGTGACTTTTTCATATAAATGTGAAACATTTTTTTGCTTAAATTTGTGACTTTTTTCATGTAAATTTGAGTTCACTTTTTTTTCTCGGAAATTAGCATTGTCCACCCAGTAAATTTGCAAACTTTTCTCATAAATTTGCAATTTTTTTTTTTTAATTTGCAATTTTTTCCTTGTGAATTTGTAACTTTTTCCTCATATATTTGCTACTTTTTTTTATATAAATTTGCATTGTTTTCCTATAAAGTTGCAACATTTTTCTCATAAATTTTTTTTTTAATTTACAACTTTTTCCCTGTAAATTTGTGACTTTTTTCATGTAAATTTGCAACTTCATCATTTATAAATGTGCAGCATTTCTTGTAAATTTGCAGCATAAGTATGTTAATTTTTTATTCTATATACTAGTTTACTTTTTTGTCTGTTTATCCAAAGAGTGACCCAACTATATTTTTTAATGTTTTGGTATGAGAAGGGACTTCTTTAAAAGGGTCTGAACTCTTCCCCACAAAAAAACAACAAGAACACCCCACCAAACACAATCTTGCATAGGGTTCTCAAAAAGCTAGAAACGACCCTTCATATTAAAGGTATCATAAAAGACCACCTGTTATTGGTATTTATAGTTATGTTTTCTAACATGAAGAAGGGACGAGGAACTGTGATGGCTGTAAGAGCACTTTGCTCATGACAACCTTGGAATCTTATTCTAAACTGCCTGCCTCAGGGACTACAGATGGAAATTAGTGAGAACACCATAATCTGGTACAGAGCATCTTTACTCTGTGTTTAATCTTTTTTTCTGTACATGGTCCCTGACAAATAAACCAATAAACTAAACTAAACTAAATTCACTCAGACAGTGTCGCTACCACACCATCCTGTGTCGACACTCAGCCCCATCTGACATACACCTTTGGTAAAAATAGAACAAATCATTTGAACGTCACAAGAGAAAAGAAAATAAGTTTGAACACAACTTTTATGAGCACATTGACCAAGAAGTGGCATCATCTGTTATCTGATGGATATGTTTTTAGATTGAGTTGGACCACAATGTGAATAAAACACATGCGACCACTGCCCCGTAAGGCTCATGTTTGTCTTCAGTTTTTGCTAACCACAAATGTGTGAAATTAGATTCTTTCAGTATTGTCAACTAATGTTTAAATATTAGAATGAAGAACTCTGTCTATAAGGCTTTTGATTTCAGTTCTAGGTAGAGGGGTCACTCCCATTCCCGAGTGAAAATATGTAAAATAACTTTTTAAAAAAAATTTTGTTTTATATATTTTCTACAGCTCAAGATCTCATAGATTCTATAATATGGGCTCAGGCCTTTTTCCTCTATCCATCCCCCAGAGTTGCTTTCAACCCCCAGGTCCAGCAGAACCGTCTAACCTTCTAGTTTGTAAAGTTCATTTGTGAAAACTTTGAAACTGAAGGGAAGGAGAGAAACTTGAATCTTTCTATCAAAATAAAGGACAAGGACAATGAACATGCTGTTTTCTTATTAGTATTCTACCTTTTTCTAAATGAGGAACATACAGTTAGGCCCCAAAATATTTAGACAGTGACACAAGTTTTGTTATTTTAGCTGTTTACGAAAACATATTCAGGATACAATTACAGTATATAATCAATATGGGCTTAAAGTGCAGACTCTCAGCTGTAATTTGAAAGTATTCACATCCAAATTGGAGCAAGGGTTTAGGAATTACAGCACTTTAATAGTGAAGAACACTCTCCAGAAGTCTACCATAAAGAGAAGACTTCATGAGTGTAAATACAAAAGATTCACCACAAGGTGCAAACCATTAATCAGCCTCAAAAATAGAAAGGCCAGAATTGACTTTGCCAAAAAACACCTGAAGAAGCCAGCCCAGTTCTGGAACAGCATTCTTTGGACAGATGAGACTAAGATCAACCTGTACCAGAATGATGGGAAGAAGAAAGTTTGGAGAAAAATTGGAACAGCTCATGATCCAAAGCACAGCACATCTTCTGTAAAACATGGTGGAGGCAGTGTGATGGCATGGGCATGCATGGTTTCCATTGGCACTGGGTCACTTGTGTTTATTGATGATGTGACAAAAGAGAGAAGCAGCCGGATGAATTCTGAAGTGTATAGGGATATACTTTCTGCTCAGATTCAGCCAAATGCAGCAAAGTTGATTGGACGGCGCTTCACAGTACAGATGGACAATGATCCAAAACATACTGCAAAAGCAACCCAGGAGTTTTTTAAAGCAAAGAAGTGGAATATTCTGCAATGGCCGAGTCAATCACCAGATCTCAACCCAATTGAGCATGCATTTCACTTGCTCAAGACAAAACTTAAGGCAGAAAGACCCACAAACAAGCAACAACTGAAGACAGCTGCAGTAAAGGCCTGGCAAAGCATCACAAAGGAGGAAACCCAGCGTTTGGTGATGTCCATGGGTTCCAGACTTCAGGCAGCCATTGCCTGCTAAGGATTCTCAACAAAATATTGAAAAGTAACATTTTACTTAGGGTTATGTTTATTTGTCCAATTACTTTTGAGCCCCTGAAATGAGGAGCGTTTGTATAAAAATAGCTACAATTCCTACATGTTTAATCATATATTTTTGTTCAACCCCTTGAATTAAACCTTAAAGTCTGCACTTCAATCCCGTTGTAGTTGTTTCATTTCAAATCCAATGTGGTGGCATGCAGAGCCCAAATCATGAAGATTGTGTCACTGTCCAAATATTTCTGGGCCTAACTGTATTTCAAGTATATGGTTGTACTATGTGTGTATTAGTGCCATTTTAAAAATCTAGTTTTTAGGTATAATGACAAATGTTGTATTGACTGTCTTTCTTAAATGTGTCCACTAAAAGAAAACAAAAAAACCCACACACAGTAGGAGTAAAGAAAGGGAGAGGAATATTGGCTGTGAAGGTTACCTTAGCGTTCCCCTTAAACAGCCACTCTTCCATCACCGTAGTGGATAAAAAGCTGTATCCCAGGAGACAAATCAATTTATGAGAAAATACTGATGCCTCTAAAAGGTGTCAAGAAACGGTGAAAGTTTGCCGTGTATTGAAGGTCAGAGAGGTAGTTTGTTCTTCAAAATGTTACACATGGAAGGTTTATTAATGGAAGGGGAAAAAAATGATATCTGCCAAAGTCAGCACTTCAGCTATAAACTTTCTTTTGTGGTGAGGAAAAAATGTCGATGGGATATATTACTTCAGTGGTTCTTAAACTAGCTTTCTTGTTATAATAATATGTTTAAAACCCCAGCTTCTGGTCTTTCGATTCCAAACTCCACTGGAATTTATTGTAATTCATACAAAACTACAACTTTTTATAGGACTATGACAAAAAAAAATGTAAAAATCCCTTCACAGTTAAATTATAAAAAAGACATTATCAGGATTTATCAGGTGCAGTGCTGTGAAAAACTACTTACCCCATTCCTGATTTCTTATATTTTTGCATATTTGTCACACTTAAATTTTTCACATCATCAAACACATTTTAATATTGGACAAACATAACCCAAGTACATGCAGTTTTTAAATGATGATTTGAAAGGGGAAAAGCTATCCAAAACTACCTGTCCCTGAGTGAACAAGTAATTGCTCCCTAAACCTAAAGCTGCAAATCTATGAGAAAAAAAAAAAAAAATATATATATATATAGCACACACACACACACACACACACACACACACACACACACACTCTGGAAAAGTTGCAACTTTATGAGAAAAAAGTTGCAAATTTATGAGAAAAAAGTTGCAAATTTATTAGAAAAAAGTTGCAAATTTGTGAGAAAAGTTGCAAATTTATGAGAAAATATATATATATATATATATGTATATATACTCGGGGAAAGTCACAAATTTATAAGAAAAAAATGAAAATGTAGTGGGAAAAAGTTCCGAATTTATGAGAAAAAAGTCAAAAATTTATGAGGAAAAAAGCTGCAAATTTATGAGAAAAAAAAATGAAAATGTACTGGGAAAAAAGTCATGAATTTATGAGAAAAAAAGTTGCAAATTTATGAGAAAAAAGCTGCAAATTTATGAGAGAAAAAAATAAAAATGCACTGGGGAAAAAGTCATGAATTTATGAAAAAAAACAGTCTCAAAATTATGAGAAAAAGTTACAAATTTATGAGAAAAAAAGTTACAGATTTATAAGAAAAAAATGAAAATGTACTGGGAAAAAGTCACGAATTTATGAAAAAAGTTGTAAATTTATGAGGGGAAAACAGTAGCAAATCTATAGGAAAAAGTTGTACATTTATGAGAAAAAAGTTGTAAAATTAATAGAAAAAGTTGCAAATTTACACAAAGTCACAACTTTATGAGAAAAAGTTACAGATTTACAAGAAAATGTTGTAAATTTACAAGAAAAAAATGGCACTTTTTTGAGGAAAAGCTGCAGATTTTTGAGGAAAAAAGTTGACGGTGAACTTGTAGCTTGAGCTTTACCTCGTTTGTTGCTGACTGGGCTCGTTGCCTTTGTGGACACTGCTTTATAACCAGAAATGGCTGTGAATATAACTGATGCAAGACAGTCAACTTTATCAATTTGTCAACCAAAAGAAGCATCAATCCACAGAAACGTCACTGAAAACCGTCTCCGCAGGTGGCAGCCGGCGTCCGGGGCGTGAATCTGTGCAGCGCTTAAAGTCTTCAACTCGCCTCAACACACTGCTGCCATAGTCATGGGCTGGGAGGAACTGAAGACTGAAAGCGCCACACAGCAGCGCAGCCTCCTGGGTGTTCCGCCCTGAAAAGTTCAGTCAGTAGCTTAATCACCACTGAGCGAGAAACTTTTTTTTTTTTTTTTTTTTTTTTAAACTCAGCCAGCTACAACAAGTCAGCCATCAAAGTCAGCTAAATGCCTAATGAGCTCAGAAGTGACAGCCTACAACAACAAATGACAAGATTGAGGCGGGCGAAGATAAAAGGAGACAGAGGCAGATAAAGAGTGTTGCATTTTGGGAGGAGGGAAAAAAGGAAAGGTCACCGCAACAGCGTGTCACTTCCTGATAGTAGAAATGTGAATCAGAATCAAAGCTACGTTACTTTTTAGAGATTAAAAGGAAGTTTCCTGCTTTACCCCTCCTGCTCATCACCTTTCACTTTCCCGCTCTTTTATCTTTACGTCTTCATTTCTCAGGTTCGCCATCTACCTTCTTCAATACCAATCCGGCAAATTCCAATTTTCTTTCAGCCTCTCTTCTTTTCTGTTATTCCCTGCCATTCAGCATCCATCCCCAAGGCTTCCCTTGCACTACTTTTCACACTTCTTTTTGCTTTGATTTTTTTTTAACCCACTTCACAATATCCTTTTGTGCTCAATTCCCCCCGTTTCTGGTTTTTCTTCTCTTTTGTTTCATTGTTCCCATCCCATCATAAAAAGGCACCACTCATAAAGAGGCAATGCGGGACATATTTAAATCCTGTCAAAAACTGTCCTCCCATGACAGATTAAGACTACACTCAGCTGCACAATGTCTCATCAGGAAAAGTTCCCACTGAAATGATAGCCGAATGCATGAATAAACATATCACAGATGGCAGGATCTAATTGGGGAAAAAAATACTGATGGAGTAGAAATGGATGAGAGCTGTTAAGAAGATGTTGCCACAGATTGAAAACGGTTGTAGGCTCATCAGCAGGAGTCGAAAACAACAGTTCACAGGTTTCATCAATCGGTAAGTGACTGTCCGTGCAGTTGATTAGGAGGCTCTACTTACAGCATGTTGTCCAAGGACAGAAATCAGATTTGAGCATCAGTGCTGCTTTGTGTCAACAACCCAGGCTGCTGCTGGTGTCTGTCATGTTTTGGGGGTCAATATCAAGGCCCAGCGGTGAGATACAGCCCTGCAGCCCCCCTCATTTATTTGTGACTTTTGTTCTCCCATGCTGTGTGTCTCCACTACAGGAACCTCCTCATAAGGGGAAGTTTTCAGGAACTTGTAGGGGCTGAAATACAGCCCTGGTAAAGGTAGTTCAGAGTGGCCCCAAAAACAGCTTGGTGAGGTTTAGGGTTGACTCTACTGACTGGACAAAACTCAACAGAGCACAGAAGGAAATGAGAAGCATCAAATAGAAACAGAAAAAGAGTCTAAGGAAGATCTAATGCTTAAAAATTAAAAATCGAATGCTGCCACAGTGTTTCCCCTAGGTTTACAGCCTTGGGGGGGGGGGGGGTGCACAGCTTGAAGGTCAACAACAACAAACTCTTACAAGAATCATGGGTGAAATTTCCATGAGACCACCTCCAGAGGTTGTAGTGTCTATGTCATTGTCTCCTGCTGTCAAAATTCCTTTGTCATCATTGTCTTCTGAGTACAGAATTCCCATGTCATCTCCTGAGTTTACTACCTCGTGTTTTCTTTTGAGCGAGAGGTTTCTATGTTACCTTTTGGGGTCAAAACCTCTATGTTGTTTTCTTCTGTGCAAAGAAAGCCTGTATTGTTTTTTCCCAGAGTTAAAAGCTCATGTGTTTCTTCCTGTGTGGTGGCCCATAGTCTTTGGTAGGCCGCCTGGCGCTCTGTTCACCCCTCCTGTGGCCGTTGGATTTTGGAAGGCCACCAGACCCATCATGTACTCCAGTTTGGGGTCCCATGGACATGGATAGGCCCCCTGACCCGTTTTGTCCTCTGGTCCAGTGGTCCCGGGACTTTGATAGACCACCCGACCTACTTTATTTTGGTTTTTAGGCCTGGAATTTGGGTTGCCCTCACAGACTGTGCTTTTGTGTTGGACTTTGTTTGGGGAGGGTGTTTGTTTTGGCCTGCCTGGCCTTTTCCTTCACCACCCACCCTGTGAGGGTCCTTCTGTGTTTGTTTGGGGTAATCTGGAATCCACCCTTGGGGCGGGGGGGGGGTACTATCATGGGGGGACATGTGTACAAACATGTCCCACTATTTAAGTAGTTTTCTCTCAGTTGTTATTATTGTCATCATTATTATTATTTTTGTTCCTGTCTCACTCTTCATTTTTGTTTTATACTGGTGTGACAGCATTATCAGTTCATTCTCTGCTCCTCAGTTATTGGTATTTCTGTTGGTAATTGCTCATGGCTGTGCCTTGCCTGCTGATCAGTGCCAGCCCTATACAGTATGTTCTTCTCACGCTCTGCCTTCAGCAGGGTGTCTTCGTCAATTCACTCCACATTCCCGGAATGTATTATTATCTACCACATACAGATGTGGACAAAATTGTTGGTACCCCTCTGTTAATGAAAGAAAAACCCACAATGGTCACAGAAATAACTTGAATCTGACAAAAGTGGTAATAAATAAAAATTCTATGAAAATTAACCAATGAAAATCAGACATTGCTTTTAAATTGTGGTTCAACAGAATTATTTTAAAAAACAAACTCATGAAACAGGCCTGGACAAAAATGATGGTACCCCTAGAAAAGATTGAAAATAATGTGACCATAGGGACATGTTCAACCAAGATGTGTCCTCTAATTAACATCACAGGTGTCTACAAACTTGCAATCAGTCAGTCGGCCTATTGAAAGGGTGACAAATAGTCACTGTGCTGTTTGTTGACATGGTGTGTACCACACTAAACATGGACCAGAGGAAGCAAAGGAAAGAGTTGTTTCAGGAGATTAGAAAGAAAATTATAGACAAGCATGTTAAAGGTAAAGGCTATAAGACCATCTCCAAGCAGCTTGATGTCCCTGTGACTACAGTTGCACATATTATTCAGAAATTTAAGATCCACGGGACTGTAGCCAACCTTCCTGGAGGTGGCCGCAGGAGGAGACGGATAATACGAATGGTAACAAAAGAGCCCAGAACAACCTATAAACACATTCATGGTGAACTCCAAGGTCAAGATACGTCAGTGTCAGATCGCACCATCTGTCGTTGTTTGAGGCAAAGTGGACTTAATGGGAGACGACCAAGGAGGACACCACTGTTGAAAACAAATCATAAAAAAGCCAGACTGGAATTTGCTAAACTGCATGTTGACAAGCCACAAAGGTTCTGAGAGAATGTCCTATGGACAGACGACACAAAACTGGAATTTTTTGGCAAGGCACATCAGCGCTATGTTCACAGATGCAACTAGAAAAGCACTTGGGGAGCGCTGTGTGTGTACGTTTTCAGATTCCTTGACCATGAAAACATATGACTAGCAATTGGATTCACAATGACAGGATTAGTGGTTCAGTAGTTATTGACGAAAATAGCATTTTCCGTAATGGC
This sequence comes from Pholidichthys leucotaenia, assembly GCA_020510985.1. Taxonomy (NCBI): domain Eukaryota; kingdom Metazoa; phylum Chordata; class Actinopteri; order Cichliformes; family Pholidichthyidae; genus Pholidichthys; species Pholidichthys leucotaenia. Next base: position 205,908,939 of record CM035844.1, read on the forward strand.
GGTTTAGCGCCACAGTTCCCCCCATACAGTGTTTGTGTGTACGTTTTCAGATTCCTTGACCATGAAAACATATGACAAGCAGTTGGATTGACAATGATAGGATAAGTGGTTTAGTAGTTATTTACAAAAATGGCATTTTGCGTAATGGCAGTTTTCTTGTGGACGGTGATCCGGATCACCACCAAAATGTAATCATCTGTAGGATACCCCATTTCTGACAATCTGTGAAAATTTCATGAAAATCCGTCCATAACTTTTTGAGTTATCTTGCTAACAGACAGACAGACAGACAGACAGACAGACAGACAGACAGACAAACAGACAGACAAACCAACGCTGATGAAAACATAACCTCCTTGGCGGAGGTAAAAATGAAGTATACCAAGAAAAGAACACTGTCCCTACTGTGAAACATGGAGGAGGTTCTGTTATGTTCTGGGGCTGCTTTGCTGCATCTGGCACAGGGTGTCTTGAATCTGTGCAGGGTACAATGAAATCTCAAGACTATCAAGGTATTCTAGAGAGAAATGTGCTGCCCAGTGTCAGACAGCTTGGTCTCAGTCGCAGGCCATGGGTCTTGCTACAGGATAATGACCCGAAACATTGGACTATTCTAAAGTGGCCTTCTACGAGCCCTGATATAAATCCTATTGAACATCTATGGGAGGAGCTGAAACATGCTGTCTGGAGAAGGCGCCCTTCAAACCTGAGACAACTGGAGCAGTTTGCTCACGAGGAGTGGGCCAAAATACCTGCTGAGAGGTGCAGAAGTCTCACTGACAGTTACAGAAATCGTTTGATTGCAGTGATTGCCTTAAAAGGCTGTGCAACAAAATATTAAGTTAAGTGTACCATCATTTTTGTCCAGGCCTGTTTCATGAGTTTGTTTTTTAAAATAATTCTGTTGAACCACAATTCAAAAGCATTTGTCTGATTTTCATTGGTTAATTTTCATAGAATTTTTATTTATTATCACTTTTGTCAGATTCAAGTTATTTCTGTGACCATTGTGGGTTTTTCTTTCATTAACAGAGGGGTACCAACAATTTTGTCCACGTCTGTATATCTGTGTTATACTCTGTCGTTATGGCTTATTTTCTGTTCCCGCCCTCGTGCAGTGTTTTCTTTCTTTGTGAATAAAATGCCTAAACGTCGCCCAGCAGTTGAGTCCATCCTTTAGCCCCGGAGGGGTAAACATGATAGTCTTGGCAGACAGCATCCATCCACATCACATGCAAGCAGTGAACTGAGACAAGGTACATGATTCAGATTTTAAATTAAGATGAATAGAATGTAGTCGGCTACGCTAATTATGCTTGCATGGCCAAAGAACATATACAGTTAGGCCCAGAAATATTTGGACAGTGACACAATCTTTATGATTTGGGCTCTGCATGCCACCACATTGGATTTGAAATGAAACAACTACAATGGAATTGAAGTGCAGACTTTAAGGTTTAATTCAAGGGGTTGAACAAAAATATATGATTAAACATGTAGGAATTGTAGCTATTTTTATACAAACGCTCCTCATTTCAGGGGCTCAAAAGTAATTGGACAAATAAACATAACCCTAAGTAAAATGTTACTTTTCAGTATTTTGTTGAGAATCCTTTGCAGGCAATGACTGCCTGAAGTCTGGAACCCATGGACATCACCAAATGCTGGGTTTCCTCCTTTGTGATGCTTTGCCAGGCCTTTACTGCAGCTGTCTTCAGTTGTTGCTTGTTTGTGGGTCTTTCTGCCTTAAGTTTTGTCTTGAGCAAGTGAAATGCATGCTCAATTGGGTTGAGATCTGGTGATTGACTCGGCCATTGCAGAATATTCCACTTCGTTGCTTTAAAAAAACTCCTGGGTTGCTTTTGCAAGTATGTTTTGGATCATTGGTAAAGCGCCGTCCAATCAACTTTGCTGCATTTGGCTGAACCTGAGCAGAAAGTATATCCCTATACACTTCAGAATTCATCCGGCTGCTTCTGTCTTTTGTCACATCATCAATAAACACAAGTGACCTAGTGCCATTGGAAGCCATGCATGCCCATGTCATCACACTGCCTCCACCATGTTTTACAGAAGATGTAGTGCTTTGGATCATGAGCTGTTCCAATTCTTCTCCAAACTTTCTTCTTCCCATCATTCTGGTACAGGTTGATCTTAGTCTCATCTGTCCAAAGAATGCTGTTCCAGAACTGGGCTGGCTTCTTCAGGTGTTTTTTGGCAAAGCCAATTCTGGCCTTTCTATTTTTGAGGCTGATTCATGGTTTGCACCTTGTGGTGAATCCTTTGTATTTACTCTCATGAAGTCTTCTCTTTATGGTAGACTTACATACTGATACACCTACTTCCTGGAGAGTGTTCTTCACTTGAGTGGATGTTGTGAAGGGGTTGTTCTTCACCAAGGAAAGGATTCTGTGATTATCCACCACTGTTGTCTTCAGTGGACGTCCAGGCCTTTTTGAGTTCCCAAGCTCACCAGTGCACTCTTTTTTTTCTCAGAATGTACCAAACTGTTGATTTGACCACTCCTAACATTTCTGCTATCTCTCTGATGGATTTCTTCTTTTTTTTTTCAGCCTCAGGATGGTCTGTTTCACCTCCATTGAGAGCTCCTTTGACCGCATGTGTGTGTTCACAGCAACATCTTCCAAATGCGAACGCCACACCTGGAATCAACTCCAGACCTTTTAACTGCTTAACTGATGACAGGTTAACAAGGGAAGAGCCCATGCAGCCTTGTTATTTTTTTTTTTTTTGCAGCCTTCTGAGTCAATTGTCCAATTACTTTTGGTCCCTTGAAAAAGAGGCGGCTACGTATTAAAGAGCTGTAATTCCTAAACCCTTGCTCCAATTTGGATGTGAATACTCTCAAATTACAGCTGAGAGTCTGCACTTTAAGCCCATATTGATTGTATAATTGTATCCTGAATATGTTTTCGTAAACAGCTAAAATAACAAAACTTGTGTCACTGTCCAAATATTTTTGGGCCTAACTGTAGTAGCTGCTATATGTTAGCTATGTTGTGAGTTGAAGCTAGCGCTACAAAACAGAACTTTATGGTGTAATGTAATGTTTAAAGTTACATTGTATACAATAAGCATTGCAATAAATATGTACCTTTGTTATTGAGTGTTTGGTACAGTTACTACTGCTCTTTAGGAAAGGAAGTTCCACACATTAGTCAATGCAAGTTTCTTCAATATAAAAAAAATTTAAAAAGTATCTGATTGCTCGAGTAATCGTTTGATTAGTGACAAATTACTTGATTGCTACAGTAATCGAAAGCTGCAGTCCTACTCTCAATGGTCACCCAAATCTCTGTCTGTAGAAAGGGGTCCCAACTACATGAAATGTAAGAATCATACATAACACATCTAGATGAAAAACACCCGACCGGCCAGCTGGTAGACGCCGCCGAGGACACAGTCCAAAGACGGATAATTTTTACACACATAAGGAGTTGTTCAGAACTCCTTATAAGAACTCCTTATACAAAGAAATAGAGTGATGATAATCAAGTCAGTGGCGGTAATGCACCTGTAAGCTGGTTGCCAACCGCCAATCAAATCTAAAAGATGAAGAAGAAGAAAAAAGACCACATAATAGCTTGCTAACAGTTAAATTAGTGAGGTTTTCTTATGCCATTTAGAAATTTTTTTTTTTCATCATTGTACCCAAAAAATCAAAATGATTCTTTTACAAGCATCTTGGCTCTTGTGATACGAGTATTAACTACAGTGTGTCTTCTGTTTTAAAAAGTAAAATATTAAAACTGAATGTGACTTTGTTTTAACTAACTGCAAAACTGTCGGTAGCAAAAAAGAATTGGAAAATGTTTTATTTATTTATTTTGCTGCGTCAAAATGATTAAAGCAGCTTGGATTTTTTTTTCTCTCTATGTTGCTTTGAAATTTCTTTTTAAACTTATTACTAATTACCGCTTTCATTTATTTATCAGCAGTAAAATACTGCACAGGCCACCTCCTAGTTTAATCAGTGGCAGTTGCTGGATTACTTCCCTTTTTCCCCTTTTCATTTTGTCTGCTGTGATGTGTCCTTAAATGTCAGTGATCGGTATCTCACAAGTCTTGACTTCGACACCGTCATAATAATGTCACGGCTCTGTCTTTTATCGGTGCGTTTCCCTGCGTGTGTTTTCATGTGTGGTCTGGCTGAAGGTGAAAATGAAAAACCGACAGACGGCACACACAGATCTGCTAGGTGTAAAATTGCATAAGAGGATAAATTACTGGGCAGCAGGTCATTTCCCGAGTAAAAGCAGACAGCATGCCCAATCTGTGGTTGACTAGTTGACGATAAAAGCAATGACTTTGTGAGTGGGGCACAATATGAAAAATGAAAAAAAAAAAAAAATCAGTCAGAGATAAAAGGCGAGAATCAGCATAACACACAAATAGAAACAAAGACAAAATTAACAAAGGAGATAAAACAACTAGAAAAAAAAACAGCCAATAAATTTTAAAACATTTGTGAACAATAAAAACCAATTAAAGGGATGCTACATGGCAGACTCACATGAAAGCAATAAGTGATTAAAAGATGGCACAGACTCTGAACCTTATCTCCTCCATGCAGGTTCGTTTTGGAGCTCCAGAAGGATAAAATACAGGGGTGTGAAAAAGTGTTTGCCCCCTTCCGGAGTTGTCATTTTTTGCATGTTTGTCACAGTTAAATATTTCAGATCATCAAACAAAGTTAAATATTAGACAAAGATAACACAAGTAAACACAAAATGCAGTTTTTAAATGAAGGTGTTTATTATTAAGGGAAAAAAATGCAAACCTACATGGCCCTGTGTGAAAAAGTGATTGCTCCCTAAACCTAATAACTGATTGGGCTACCTTTAGCAGCAACAACTGCAATCAAGTGTTTGCAATAACTGGCCATGAGTTTTTTAAAGTGCTGTGAAGGAATTTTGGCCCACTCATCTTTGCAGAATTGTACTTCAGCCACATTGGAGGGTTTTCAAGCATGGACCAACTTTTTAAGGTCATGCCACAGCATCTCAATCGGATTCAGGTTAGGACTTTGACTGGGCCACTCAGAACTCTTCATTTTGTTTTTCTTAAACCATTCAGAGGTGGACTTGCTGGTGTGTTTTGGATCCTTGTCCTGCTGCAGAACCCAAGTGCACTTCAGCTTGAGGTCACAAACAGATGGCTGGACATTCTCCTTCAGGAATTTTTGGTAGACAGCAGAATTCATGGTTCCATTTACCACAGCAAGTCTTCCAGGTCCTGAAGCAGCAAAACAGCCCCAGACCATCACACTACCACCACCATATTTTACTGTTGGTATGATGGTCCTTTTCTGAAATGCTGTGTTACTTGTGCAGCGGGTATGATTCATGTGTTTATACGGGTCACCATCTATTCAGCTATGATGTATATAGGCTTTTAAAGTGCTAGTTTTACTTTCCATGGGTAATCTCTTTGTCACTCATGTGTTTCTGTCGTTTGGTTGTTTACTGTCATGCTGCTGTTACACTGCAGTTTCCCAATTTGGGATCAATAAAGTACATCCATCCATCTATCTATCTATCTATCTATCTATCTGATAAGCCTTTATTAGTCCCACAACGGGGAAATTCCAGGATTGCAACAGCACAGGGATAGCAACACTCAGAGCAACAATCAGAAGGCAAGAAAAAAAAAAAGCAAGCAAGAGCAGCTAATATACATATGTACATATTACTATAAATATATATATACACAGAGACACACAGTGCAGAGCATTGTAGCTGGATGGGATAAATATATGAGTATATAAACACACAGTGCGGAGCATTGTAGCTGGATGGGATAAATATGTAGATATATAAACACCCACAGTGCGGAGCATTGCAGCTAGGTGGAATAAATATGTAGATATATAAACACACACAGTGCGGAGCAATGTAGCTAGGTGGAATAATATGTAGATATATAAACACACAGTGCGGAGCATTGTAGCTAGATGGAATGAATATATAGATATATAAATATAAACATAAACATAAACACACCCAGTGCGGAGCATTGTAGCTAGATGGAATGAATATTTAAATGTATAAACACACACAGTGCAGAGCATTATTGCTAGATGGAATGAAACAGCACAACCGTCTACTTAGTTATCCTACATGGTATGATTATGTGCCCATACATATTCTCACCCTCCATAGCGACCGGTATTTTCCTAGTTGTATGCCGGAGGGGACCATTGTGTAAGTCTATTGCATCTTTTGCATTCAAAAAACTATTAGGTTGTTACGTCTTTTTGCTATCTCTGCGAGCAGCCCTGCTTAGATTGTACAGTCTGACAGCCGTTGGTAGGAAGGACCTGCGAAACCTCTCGGTTGTGCACCTGGGATGATGTAGTCTGCTGCTAAATGAGCTCCTCAGTGCATTCAGTATGTCCTGCATACGGTGGAACTCGGACTCCAGCAGAGATGACAGTTTAGCCACCGTCCTTCTCTCTCCTATCTCCTCCACCGGATCAAGGCGCTGCCCCAGGACAGAGCTAGCTTTCTTGATCAGTTTGTTCAGTCTCTTCCTATCGGCTGCAGTAATGCCACTGCCCCAGCAGACCACTCCAAAAGTGATGGCTGATGCCACCACCGTGTCATAGAATGTCTTCAGCAGCGCCCCTTGTACACCAAAAGACCTGAGTCTCCTCAGTAGGAACAGCCTGTGCTGTCCCTTCTTGTAGAGTGCGTCAGTATTGTGTGACCAGTCTAGTTTATTGTTCAGATGAACACCCAGGTACTTGTAGGATGTCACCATCTCAATGTCTGTTCCCTGTATATTTACTGGTGCTGTGAGGGGTTGTCCTTGCCTGCGGCAGTCCACCACCAGCTCCTTAGTTTTCCTTGCGTTGATCTGGAGGCAGTTCGATGGCACCAGTCCACGAAGTCCTGGATAAGCCCTCTGTACTCGGCTTCATCTCCATTGGAGATGAGGCCAACGATCGCAGAGTCATCAGAGAACTTCTGTAGATGGCAGTGTGTTGTGTTGTGTGAGAAGTCCGTAGTATAAAGAGTGAACAGGAAGGGAGCCAACACCGTTCCCTGGGGGGCCACCGTGCTACCGATGATAGTGTCGGACACACAGTCTCGAGTTCTCACAAACTGAGGCCGGTTTGTGAGGTAGTCCAGGATCCATGATGACAGGTGCTGGTCCACCCCTGCGCGCAGCAGCTTGTCCTTCAGGATCATCGGTTGGATGGTGTTGAAAGCACTGGAGAAGCCAAAGAACATGATCCTCACCACATTCCCGGGCTTCTCCAGGTGGGACAGAGAACGGTGAAGGAGGAAGATCACCGCATCCTCCACCCCAATGCCATGCTGGTAGTCGAACTGGAGTGGACCCATCGCTGGTTCCACCAGGGGGCGGAGGTGAGCAAGGAGCAGTCTCTCCAGGGTCTTCATCAAGTGGGACGTCAAGGCCACCGGTCTGTAGCTGTTCAGGTCTTTGGGGTTGGAAGTTTTTGGTACAGGTACCACACAAGATGTTTTCCACAGCTGTGGTACCCTCCCCAGCTTCAGGCTCAGGTTGAAGATGTATGTCACAATCCCACACAGTTGGTCTGCACAGGACTTGAGGAGCTTTGCGCTGATGCCGTCCGGTCCCGACGCCTTCCTCGCCTTGATCTTCCTCAGCTCCGTCCTCACCTGGGTCCTGGTCAGGGTCAGGATGGGGGGCTGTGTGTTGGGAGTGGGGGGGGGGGGTGTTGGTGGAGTGGGGAGTGGGCAGCAGGACTTGATGTCTTTAGAGGCAGCAGTGGTTGTTGTGCAGTCGGGGGGGGCGGTTGGTCAAACCTATTGAAAAACAGATTCAGATTGTTCACCCACTCCCTGCCCCCCGTGGCCTGGGGGGGAGTATTCTGGAGCCCAGAGATGGTTTTGAGGTTTCTCCAGACCCCGCTGATGTTGCTGTGTTGCAGCTTGTCCTCCATCTTCCTCCTGAAGCTGTCCTATCTATCTATCATCTATCATCTATCATCTATCATCCATCTATCTATCTATCTATACTCCAGGAGTCAAGAACACTGGCATTAACTGAGGCAAGTGAGGCCTGCAGTTCTTTGGATGTTGTTTTGGGGTCTTTTGTGACCTCTTGGATGAGTCGTTGCTGCGCTCTTGGGGTAATTTTGGCCGGTCAGCCACTCCTGATAAGGTTTACCACTGTTTCATGTTTTCGCCATTTGTGGATAATGGCTCACACTGTGGTTTGCTGGAGCTTTAGAAATGGCTTTATAACCTTTTCCAGACTGATAGATCTCAATTACTTTGTTTCTCATTTGTCCCGAATTTCTTTGGATCGCAGCATGATGTCTACATTTTGAGGATCTTTTGGTCTACTTCACTTTGTCAGGCAGGTCCTATTTAAGTAATTTCTTGATTGAGAACAGGTGTGGAAGTAATCAGGCCTGGGTGTGGCTACAGAAATTGAACTAAACTTTCCAAAGATGTGATAAACCGCAGTTAATTTATGTTTTAAAATCCAAACCAATTTGACACAGGGTCAAATAGGTTTGGATTTTTTTTACCCTTTATCATAAGCACCTTCATTTAAAAACTGCATTTTGTGTTTACTTGTGTTATCTTTGTCTAATATTTAAATTTGTCTGATGATCTGAAACATTTAAGTGTGACAAACATACAAAAAAATGAGAAATCAGGAAGGGGGCAAACACTTTTTCACACCACTGTATGTTCATCTTTAGATGTACACCTCATCTTTGGTTGGCTCACATGGAGCCAGGGACCAGGCCCAGATGTGTTTCCACAGTGCTGTGGGAAAAGTATTTGCCCAGTTCTTGATTTCTTATATTTTGGTATATTTGTCACACAAATATTACATATCATCAAACATATTTTAATTTGAGACAAAGATAACCCGAGTAAATACAAAAAGCAGTTTTTAAATGATGATTTAATGTACTAAGGGAAAAAAGCTAGATCTGAGAAACAAAAACTCAGAACATCTAAAGAACTGCAGGCCTCACTTGCCTCAAAAATATTGTGATGATTCCCAAGACTTTTGGGAAAATATTCTGATGACTGATGAGGAAAAAGTTGAGCTCTTTGAAATGTGTTCGCCCTGTTACGTCTGGTGTAAAATTAACAAAGCAATTCATTAAAAAGAACATCATACCAACAGTCAAGCACGGTGGTGGTAGTGTGATGGCCTGGGGTTGCTTTGCTGCTTCAGGACCTGGACGACTTTCCAAAATTGATGAAACCATGAATTCTGCTCTCTACCAGAAAATCCTGAAGGAGAATGTCTGGCCATCAGTTGGTGACCTCAAGCTCAAGTCCTCCAATGTGGCTGATTTAAAACAATTCTGCAAAGAATAGTGGGCCAAAATTCTTCAACAGTGATATAAAAGACTCATTCCCAGTTATAACAAACACTTGATTGCAGTTGTTGCTGCCAAGGGCAGCACAACCACTTATTAGGTTTAGGGGGTGATGACTTTTTCACACAGGGCAAGGCTATTCTGGATAGCTTTTTTCCTTGATTAAATGAAATAATCATTTAAAAACTGCATTTTGTATTTACACGGGTTATAATTGTCTCATATTAAAATTTGTTTGATGATCTGAAACATTTAAGTGTGACAAATATGCAAAAATATTGTCATGAGGTGGAGCACAGTTGGGGAACCATGCTCACGCTCTTTTGATTATTCTGGTTATTTTCTGTATTTTCCCACTTCTGGTTACAGTAGTACAGTGGTACCTCTACTTACGAAATTAATTCATTCCGGAAGAATTCTCGTAACGTGAAAATTCCGTAAGTAGAGGCGCGTTTTACATGTAAATGCCGTAATCCATTCCAAGCCCCCCAAAATTCGGGCATAAATTTTTTATAAATCGTAAAAACGCATCAAAACATGTAACAAATACATGTTATAATTAGATTACTGCACAATAAACATAAAATGAGAGTTTAAAATGAGAGAAAGAATAATAAAAGAGAATAATAAAAATTATGTTCATTTACCTTTTAACTAAGATCGTCGGCGTCACCTTTTGCCTCCTTTGGTTCATGTTCTGTCTCATCAGTGGTTTTTGCCTGACGTTTTGTGAAGAAACGATCCAAGGACGTTTGTTTTTGTCGGCTTGTAACGATCCTTCGAAAATGTGCAAGGCAAACATCATCATAGTGAGCGATAGCCCGACTAGTGAACACTTTTTCCGGGTGATTCGTGGCCAATGGGATACCAGGAAGATGCTAGGCGATAGCCAATGGCAGAGCAGCTACAGGTATGTTTACGTTCGGTAAACTACGGGAGCTGCGAGGAGCGCGTACTTTTTTTTGCCTTTCGTATCCTGAAATTTCGTTCGTAACAAGAGGCAATATTTTCCCGTTGAGGCATGTCGTAACCTGAAAATTCCGTATGTAGAGACGTTCGTAAGTAGAGGTACCACTGTATTCAACATGCATGATGTCATCTGAGTTTGCCTTTTGTTTCTGTTGTGAGTCATCTGGTGTATTTATTATTATATATTCTGGTTTTTGGTCTTGAACTTATTTAGGTCTCCACCTGCTGTTCCCCATCCTAGGGGTGGTATTCATGATTATTCTCCAGAACCTTTAGTATTTCTCATTTTGTATTTATGTCCTTCTGTGCTTTTGTTTTTACAGTGTGCTGTGTTTGTTTCCCCTGATAGTTCAGGTTCCCTTCTAGCACAGCCGTCAATAGTTTGGAGTGATTACTCCCTGATCTTGTGATCCACACATGTCTCTTTTTGTAATTAACCCTCCTGTTTCATTTAAGGGTGACAGCGTCTCCATTCGGTGCGACATCCTAAAACCTAGTTCAGATGTCGATTCCACGTCTGTTTCCATTTTGGTTCCTGCTACGCCTGAGTATTGTAAGTGTTCTGTTCTTTTGTATATTAAATTCGCACAACTCACAGTTCAGCACCTGGGTCTTCGTTCCTTCCCCGAGGGGCGATTCGTGACAGTAGGACGCGGCCAGTGAGTGACCCAGCTGCTGTTAGTGTGCGTTTTTTCTTTTCACTCACCTGTTTTTGTGTTGCTGGAAGAAGAGGAGTCAGCATGTCCCCAGCACGCCAGGTCTCAGCCAATAAGGGAGGGCTGCCGGGGGTCCCTTGGGTCCCTGCCGGGGGTCCTTTGTCGCTGAAGCTTTCACCTCCCGCAGCCCGAAGAAGATCTGGGAGAATGTGGATGTAACAGTCGGGATTGTGTAGGTACATCCCAGGTTGAGAAAGCATCCCGGGATCATGGAACTGCTGTCAGCCATCTCCATTCTCCAGCAGTCATTTCCTGGGTTGGCGGTAGGCTCGCTTCCAGTGGGGTCCAAGCCAATGAGGAGGTGCTCCCCGAAATAGATGTCTCCTGCCTCTCTCTGTTCACCAACCCCAAGACACCGCCTTCCAGCGCCGACCTCCATTTCTCCCCGAGCCACAGTGGTACCGGACCTGACAGAGGAGAGTCAGTGGATGCAGATGCTTCAAACTTCCCGCCACTATCCAGCTACAGCTCACCGGAAGAACTCTTCCACCTCTCAGCCAGCAGCTCTCTCTTTGCCATGTCAAAAAATTACCACAGCAGTCTCCTCCTCTCGTCCTAGTTCGTCCTTGTCGGTTGTCCCGTCAGCTCCCTCTCCCTCCCTGGTCACTGCTGCTACCCTCTCCTCCACAGCGTCTCCTCCCACTGCTGAAGATCCGGCCGTCACATCCCCAGCTCCGCCCATCATCGAGTCTGCAGGGGCGGCTCCTCCATGTTCTTCAGGGGGGCCCACTACCGTTGCAGCCACTGAGAAGGATGACACTGGGCCTGCTGCAGCAGACACCATCGTGCCCCGGGAATTCAGGCAAGTGATTTTTCATTCTCTATTACCTAAAAACAAATTATCCTGACTGATTCCCGGTGGTGAGGCTCAGTCTTTGCAGTCCACTGAGTCCTCACTGCCTGCTGCAGATACAAATTCCTCATCTGCTACCTCTGTGTCTCCTCAAATTTCCCCCGAGTGTCCGCTGGCCCCGGGATTTAGCCACCGGACGATGGAGGAGCCTGCAGTCCTGGGGGAACAGGTCCCAGCCCTGCAGCCATAGTCCAGACGGAGGGAGAGCCTTCAAGCGACCTGAAGCCTGCGCCGATGGTAGAGCATTCCCTGGCTTCAGCTACACAGGATTTAGCACCAGCGGTGAGGCAACCTCCAACTGCCATGCCAGATGACCCACCTGCTTCGGGCACTTCTCCTGGAGGTCCTGGGACTGCATCTTCCACCATGCCTGCTGCAGGGGCTGCCGCAGCAGAGTCGTAGTTGGACCTCCAGAGGGCCGGGTACGAGTCGCTTCTGCCTGGATTGATGGAATCCTGGACGGCAGCGGAGCTTGAGCTCAGGCAAGTGCTTTTTCTTTGTTTTCACTTTATCTTTTTTGGAGAGATCTTGCCTAGCTCTTGGTGGGGAGGGCCAGGTGCAGCCGTCAGGTGCACCTAAACTCACCTCACCGGGCTCCACTGCTGCTGGTGACCCTGACCTGGTGTCAATGTCCCTTCTGTCAGAGCCTTTCCCTAGAGTCACCGTGGATCATCCAACTTTGCCAGAGGTCTCTGTGGGTCCAGCCTCATTGCCCAAGATCCCCGTGGACCCTACCCCTCCGGTTGAAGTCTCCGTGGGTGCTGCCCCCCAGCCCGGGGCCACCGTGGGTGCTGCTTCCCCTCTGGATGATGTCTCCGTGGGTGCTTCATCCCAGTTCAGAACCTCCGTGGGTCTACAACTGGACCCACATCCGGACCCTTGCTCCGGATGTGGATCCAGAGTGAGGGTCTTATTTTTGTTCCCCCCTAGCCTGGTTTCCTCCACTGCCCTCTTGGGTTGAATTATTGTTTTTTTTTGTTTGTTTGTTTGTTTTTTTTCCTTTTCGGGGGGGGGGGGGGCTTTGTTGTTTTTCTTTCTCCTTTTTGATGTTACCTAGGAGTGTCTGGAATCCACCCCTTGGATGGGGGGCTCTGTCATGAGGCGGAGCATGGTTGGAGAACCATGCTCATGCCCTTTTGATTATTCTGGTTATTTTCTGTATTTTCCCACTTCTGGTTAGTATTCAATATGCATGATGTCATCTGAGTTTGCCTTTTGTTTCTGTTGTGAGTCATCTGGTGTATTTATTATTATATGTTCTGGTTTTTGGTCTTGAACTTATTTAGGTCTCCACCTGCTGTTCCCCGTCCTAGGGGTGGTATTCATGATTATTCTCCAGAACCTTTAGTATTTCTCATTTTGTATTTATGTCCTCCTGTGTTTTTATTTTGATGGTGTGCTGTGTTTGTTTCCCTTGTCAGTTCAGGTTCCCTTCTAGCACAGCCGTCATTAGTTTGGACTAATTACTCCCTGCTCTTGTGATCCACACCTGTTTCTTGTTGTAATTATCCCTCCTGTCTTACTTAAGGGCAGTGGCATCTCCATTCAGCGCCACACCCTAAAACCTAGTTTAGATGTCGATTCCATGTCTGTTCCCATTTTGGTTCCTGCTACGTCTGAGTATCGTAAGTGTTGTTCTTTTGTACATTTTGTGTCCTGTATTAAATTCGCACAACTCAAAGTTCAGCAGCTGGGCCTTCATTCCTGCCCCGAGGGGCGATTCATGACAAATATAAGAAACCGGGAATGGAAAAATACTTTTTTACAGCATTGTATGATTTTTTTAATCACTTTTTTGGTGTATTTGTGTTTCTATTTGAGTATCTGGAGTGATGACCAATATAAAAACACAATCCTGTGACTTTGTTAGGGTCAGCCTTTGTCTCAGTACTGCTCTAAAACATGCTGTTCTGATTTTGCTCCAGCCTGGATGTAAGAAGTGGCGCGGCGCTCACTGGGATGATACCGCCCTGCCAGCTCCCAGAGATTGATAAGAACATTGAGCCCTCCTTGAACGTTTTTCAAGAGATTGTTTCCCTTGGAGGTCATTGAGAGATTGCTTTGGACTGAGCTAAAACGTTGAGGACACTGTGTGGACCATGGGGACTACTAAAAGATCATTAAAAGATCGTTGAGAGATCTGGCCACTGTTTAATTGCTCAACGATCTCTCAGTGATCGCCACCCCTGTGTATGGGGGTAAAAGAGCACTAGAAACCTCTCATATACAGTATATACACCCAGAGGCCAGGCGCAGACTGAGAATAGGGAGGGACAGGACAATTCCCGGTGGACTGGCCAATCAGGAGCCAAAGTCGCCTCAAGGATCAGTCTGGTCCCCACCAGGCTATGTGCGGATGTGTCTGAGGTCTGTCAGGTATTATGTGCTTGGCTATATTAAGGTATATGTTATTTTTCAGTAGTTATGTGTTGTCTGAAGTACACTGAATGCACCACAAGGTCAGAGGAGTAAAGGGGCAGAAAAAGTGGATGAAAGTAATAGGAGAGCTTATCTTCTCGGCTGCGGGTTAAATAAAAACGTATTGCTATATCAGTATTAACAATGTAAATAAATGCCTTCAGCGGCAAAATGGAAGGTCGTGGTGGTGGTCAAAAGAAAAGGAAAGGAGGAGCAGAGAGGATGAGAATATAAAAGCAAAAAGCCCTTATCACAGCTGCAGCAAAATGTGATAAAATAATGGAATTGTTTGATGCTAAAACTGCAGGTCAGTCTGACATTTACAAAGGCTAAAGAGGCTTCTGTGTAATTAATTTTCCACTTTTCAAATCATTATATTTGTGTTATAAATTTAGTTTTATTATTAGTCTATTATTAATAATTGTTTTGCCTCTGTCTGGCTCATTGTAAAACTAATAATAAAAATAACAATAATGTTTACAAAATAAATCCTCACACTGTGAATAAATATTATATAAACTAACATTTTTTCCATCCAGGTTAAAGTCATTCTGCAGTTTATGCTCTGCCAATCTCTTTTTGTAAAGTGTTTGCAAGCACATGCAAATTTTTTTATGATTTAACTATATTTTATTTAATTTTTTAAATCACTGTGTTTCTCCTTGCAGCTTTCATGTGTACATTTTCTGTGTAGGGTTTTTTTTTTTTAAAGGTGCTTACATCTTTAAATTGTTTTAACTAGAAAGGCAGCAAACTATTGCTGAGATGGTGGCTCACATATGGCAATGCATGTAATCATAATAATCATTCAACATAAACATATACAGTATGATTATAACAGCCCCTGGCTCTGCTAGAGACCATGCACTGAATAAACAGTTATAGGAGCCACATTTTCATATATAAGTCCTTACATATTTATAGAGGATTTTTATAATAGTTTTGTTTTTCCCAACACAACTATGTGATTATTGCTTTTTATAATGAAACATTTCTTTTACCTAAAAAAAAAGTGAATACCCCATTTTCAGAAGAGTTGGAACACTTCTAGAAATCAAGAATTTCAAACATTTCAGTTATTAGACTTTATACAACAGTTAGTTCCGATGAGCAATTTAATTGAACAATAGGGATTCCAGGAGTTACTAAAATCCATGATAACTGCACTCCAGCTTTCCCTGGATATGTATAACTCCGCTTCAAAGGTGTTCTGGTAACCATTAGTCCCTAAAAGTTATTTACTGTCGACTCCTGGTCGGCACTTTAAGGCTATATTAATGGAATACGGAAAAACAATGGACATTTTTAGGTATTGAAAAATCTGAGAAATTTCTCCAAATGTTGGTGAAATTACATTTGTGAGCAGGTTGGGTTTTTTTAATCCAGCACACACCAACTTTTATGAACTTTTACAAACTTCCTGTGAGTACTGAATACTCACCTGCGCTGAGTATTCGTTTGCTTAAGTTTACCTAAGTTGGCAACAGTTACAGTACATTAGCCTAAGTTGGCAAAAGTTTGCCAACGCTGATTGCAACGCTGGCAAATGCTAGCAAAAGTTCGTAAAAGTTTGTAAAAGTTGGTGTGTGCTGGATTAATAAAAAAAAAACCTGCTCACAAATGTAATTTCACCAAGGTTTGGACTAATTTCTCAGATTTTTCAAAACGTCTGTAAAAGTCGGTCCAAATGCAATAGTGTGAATCCAGCTTTAACTTAGGCCGACTTAGGTAAACTCTGCATAACTTAGTCCAGTGCTCAAGAACTTTTACAAACTGAGCAAAACTTTCACCGTCTATTTTCAAATGTTGGCACCGAAAAGCGCGCTGAAACAGCTTCCATCTCTTAGAAGAAGAGGAAAGCGGAGACCCTACCGAGAGATACCAATGTTTTATTGATGCCAATGAAATGGCTTTAAAGATGTGTGTTCTAAGGAGGGTGGAATCGTGGAAGTCACTAAGATCGAGGCATCCTGACATAGTGAGGGCAAGAGAGAAGTTGGAGATAGTGACACATGCTGTGACAAGTCAAGGCATGCATGCAGCTGTAGACGAGGCTAGGACCTCACTCTATGGCACCTATGAACACCTAATGACGGAAGATCTAGAGGAAAAAGTTGCGAGAGTGGAACAAGCTCACTTACGTGGACAGTACAGTGAAGCCTGAAAGGTTGTTAACAAGATCAGCAGTCGTAAAATGTCAACAAGAGGCCAGATCGCAAAGGCGGGCCCAAAAGAATGAGTTACCAACTGGTTTAGTCACTTTAAGAAGTTGCTTGGCAGCTCTTCTGACAGCCTGAACACCGAGGAGGACAATATTCCAGATATTTTAGGCAACCTAGATATCGACAATGGTCCTTTGACTGTGGACGAGTATGAAAAGGTGAAGAAAACACTCTCTCAAAAAGAGCGCAAGTCCGGATAACATTCCCCCAAAGGTCTTTAAAACCTGTGACCTGGATGATATCATTCTGGCCCTCTGCGATCTTGCACTAATGAATGAAGGCAAACCAAACCAGTTGTCGCTTTCTAATATCATTCCACTATTTAAGTCAGGCAATCTCTCATGCACTGATAACTACAGGGGAATAAGCCTCACATGTGTCATAGCTAAGATGTATAATTGGATGATACTGAACCGAATCCAAGGACCTCTTGACTGTCACTTCTGATTCAATCAAAATGGGTTTTACCAAAATAGATGTCCCAAACATTTACACAAATGAGTTTTACAAGGCTTTAGGAGACTATTGGGAAATCAGGCCAATTTTTGATCTTTCAGTAGTCACCCGACAATCTCAGTGCTGTGTAAAGGGGGTACTAATAAGTCACCCTTTGCAGCTATAACAGCTTTAACTAGAAAAGCACTCGGAGAGCGCAGACCTCCGCCAAGCGGCACAGTTCCCCCCATACAGTGTTTGTGTGTACGTTTTCAGATTCCTTGACCATGAAAACATATGACTAGCAACTGGATTGACAATGATAGGATTAGTGGTTCAGTAGTTATTCACGAAAATGGCATTTTCCGTAATGGCGGCCACAGTTCCCCCCATACAGTGTTTGTGTGTACGTTTTCAGATTCCTTGACCATGAAAACATATGACTAGCAATTGGATTGACAATGATAGGCTTAGTGGTTCAGTAGTTATTCACGAAAATAGCATTTTGCGTAATGGCGGTTTTCTTCTGGACGGTGATCCGGATCACCACCAAAATGTAATCATCTGTAGGATACCCCATTTCTGACAATCTGTGAAAATTTCATGAAAATCCGTCCATAAGTATTTGAGTTATCTTGCTAACAAACAAACAAACAGACAGACAAACAGACAGACAAACCAACGCCGATGATCACATAACCTCCTTGGCGGAGGTAACTATTCTGGGAAGGCTTTCCACAAGGTTTAGGAGTGTGTTTATTGGAATCTTTGACCATTCTTCCAGAAGTGCATTTGTGAGGTCAGGCACTGATGTTGGACGAGTATTCCTGGCTCACAGTTTCTGCTCCAATTCATCCCAAAGGTGTTCTATCGAGTTGAGGTCAGGGCTCTGTGCAGACCAGTCCAGTTCCTCTACACCAAACTCACTCATCAATGTCTTCATGGACCTTGCTTTGTGTATTGGAGCCCATTCATCTGGAGGGATGCCCCAGTACTTTTGGCAATATGTCCTTGTCCTTGTCCTCACGAGAGCCAGGATTGAATCCAATAGTTGAATAAGCAATTAAGAATATTTATGGTGTAAATTCTTAGGGGTTGTGCAGTGAAGGGATATTTTTATTGAATAAAACACAAGTGGACATAAGAGTTTGAGGAGTTTTGCCCTTGAGAGAAATTGTGTTGCTCATTTTTCTGAATGCCTTTTCCTCTTAGAAAACACAGACCAGCTGGGGAAATACAGAGAAAATGAAGAGAACTTAAAATCTGCAGCAAAAAAGACTTGCAGCTTTCCTAATTTATTCAGCAGCTCCCTTGTGAACAATGGCACAGTGCAAATTGTTTGTCTGCAGTAACCTAAGAAAGAAGTAAAATTGATCATGATCAGCACAATTATAAAATGTCTTGGTTAGGGGTTGGTCAAAATGTCAAGTTTTCTAATGCCAGTGACCTGGGTTTTTTTTTAATTTGGGAAGACGTCTTGAGTTTAAGAAGTTGTTTGGCAAAAGGTCTGAACCTGCACCACTCTTGCTGCGAGTCAGCAGTGCTCACCACTGATCAACCATGCTGCTCTAGCTTGTGATATACTGGCCACAGAGGAAGCCTAAAATGCTTGATCAAAATGACTGTTCCTATTTTTTCCTACATTTGACCCTTAATGCTGTTTCACTTAAACTGGATAAACAAAGCAGTCCTCTGTACTGCTGTTATACACTTCCTCTTAACCCCAGTTGTGCGATATATGATCCATCAAAGCTCATTCAAGTCAGCTGTTTTAAGTCGGAGTCTGCAGCTGTTCACCAAAACTATGAATTAGCCTCTGGCGATAATGCGCTGCCAGACTGAAGAGCATCAGGAGGCCAGCTTAACGATGTGTGCAGCCTGGAGGGAAGCCAGACACAAAACTGCAAAATGCCTTTAGTTCACAAAGCATCATTTCACGTTATTTAGTGTTGACCAGCAACAGCCAGGCATCAACTCTAACCCCAGAGCCTGATTTCCACTGCATTCATTTGCATCGACGTTGTGAAAAGTGACTACAAGTAAACAGGTTAAGAACAACAAGAAACAGTGATGACGTAACAGATTCCTCACCTGTTTGTTCATGAATATGTAGATAAAAGGGTTGATGACGGTGGAGAACTTGGCGAGCAGTGATGGTGTGATGGACGCTTCGGGCGTCAAGAGGTCCTGGGGTCCAAATGTGGCGATGAGGGCGGCCACCCCATATGGCAGCCAGCAGACCAGGTAACAAGCCACCATGGTGACCACCATGACCAGCACCCGCTGCTCTCTGCGACGGGTCACCACTGAACTCACGCTGCGGACCTGAGGGACAAAAAACAAAAAAAACTTTATGGCTATACGATGAATCAAAGTTCAATTGGGGAAAATCAAAACTTGTTAATCTACAATATTATTCTTGTAATTTTCCCTGTTTTGTCAGGTTTTACTTTTAAAAAAATGCAGGATTTCTCACAACTTTGTTTTTTGTGGGGTCAGAGGCATAGGAACAAGACCAGAGTTCAGCTTAAAGTGTCACAGGATCAAGTGTGCTTCAGTGTCTGAGATGACCTGGCCCATCAGAGAAGACAACAGCACCCACAACACCGACCCGCAGAGAGCACTGAACTGACATAAAAATGCACAAATCCAAACTGAGAGGGATCAGAGTGCAACCAGACCCAATACAACCCGAAGGTAATTAGAGCAGATAAAAAAACATAGTTGCTGCTTATAAATCCTGACAGAGAGAGGAAGGGAAACACCGGCAGCAGCATGAAGCGTTTTCAATTTATTCAGCCTATTAACAAGCAGCCGCCGTAGGACATAGCGGCAGTAATAATGTTCTCAGAGCAACAGTGGGAATCAGAATAATTCCTTTAAATAGTTTAAAGGCCCATTAATGTGATAAACTGAGGGGCCTATTTTCAGCTCCAGTGCTTAAAAAGTTGAAGAAATATCGGTTTATGACATGTGTAAAGTATGTGGGACATATTGGCACACTCAGGCCCAAAGCTTTCAAAACCTATTACTGGCGGAGATGGTCTTCTTCTTCTTGCTGCTCCCTTTAGAAGTCACTACAGGGGATCATCTGCCTCCATCTCAGCATATCCCTTGCATCCTCTTCCTCTTTTCCTCCTCCCTGGTAGCTCCATCTTCAACATCCTTTGTCCAATATATCCACTATCCCTCCTCTGCACATGTACAAACCGTCTCAGCCTTGACTCTCTTACTTTGTCTCTAAACTGCTCACCCTGAGCTGTCCCTCTGATATACTCATTTCTAATCCTGTCACTTCTAGTCACTCCCAATAAGAATCTTAGCATCTTTAACTCTGCCACCTCTAGCTTCACCTCCTGTCTTTTTGTCAGTGCCACTGTCTCTACACATCATTGCAGGTTTTGTGAACCTTCCCTTTCACTCTAGCTGATATCTTTCTGTCACAAATCATCCCTGACACTTGTCTCCACCCACTCCACCATGCCTGCACTCTCTTCTTTACCTCTCTTGTGTGCTATCCATTGCTTTGGATGGTTGATCCCAGGTATTTAAACTCATCTACCTTCACTACCACTACTCCTTGGATCTTTACCATTACACCTGCCTCCCTCTCATTCACACTCATGTACTGTATTCTGACTTTCATTCCTCTTCTTTCCAGTGCATACCTCCACCTCTCCAGGTTCTTTTCCACCTGCTCCCTACTCTCACTACAGATCACAGCTTCTTCTTCTTCTTGGTCCTATTTTCATATGGTGTCACTGTAGCTGATGAGTGCCCTCAAGTATGCTCTATGTGCAGACATCAGTTGATAGTGCTATGAGATGACTGTTGTTGTGAAATGGCGCTATATAAATAAAGTTGAATTGAACTGAATTGAATTGAATCTCCTGGCTGACTCCTTCTCGATGCCTTCTTCTTCTCCTTCCCTGTAGTTCTGATTTCATTACCACTTTCTCAAGCCTCTCATCTGGCATTCAGCATACATGCCCAAACCACCCCAATCTGGTCTCCCATACCTTTTCCGAGATTGATGCTGCCATTACAGTCCCTCTAATTTTTCCATTGGTGACTCTGTCCTCCAACGATACCCTCACTACATATCACAATGTTGTCTGCAAACATCATGGTCCACGGAGACTCCTGCCTGACCTCGTCTGTCAGCCTGTCCATCACCATCGCAAACAAGAAGGGGCTCAGAGCCGATCCCTAATGTAACTCCACCCTCACCTTGAATCATCTGTCGCTCCTACAAGCACACCTCACCACATCTCGCTGTCCTCATGCTTGTTCTGTTCCACCCTCATATACTTCTCTGCCACTCCTGACTTTCTTATATAGTATTATACAACAGTTAGTTCTGACTGAGCAATTTAAATGGACAATAGGGATTCCAGGAGTTACTATAGTCCGTGATAATTGCACTCCAATTTCACTGATATGTATCACTTCGCCTCAATGGTGTTCTAGTAATGTTAATTACTAACAGCATTTTTCCATCAACTCTGACAATTGCAGTAGTGTTTTGGATACCTTAATTTCCACAGTGAAGTGCTGTGTTGACAAGAAGAAATTATACTGTACATCCATGACCCGGAAGGCCCACCCTTTTGCAAAAGGTCTACTTTCGTCCCGGTCGCCGGAAGATGGCGATCCGGACCAGTTCGCTCTTCTAAACCCGCATTCTCCAGCCCCGAAACTTGGACTATAACTCATATTCAGATTGAAAACATTTTCAGAGCTGACAGCTTCAAAGCAAGTAAGTTCAATTGGTGATTTTGAACGCAAGTTTCTGTCACAGGAAACTAATCAAATCCGACTAATATGTCCGGCGGGAAAACGAACGCTAAGCTAACAACAACTACTACTGACCACGACTACACCCCGATGGAAACCTCTGTTAGTAGCGGTCCTGGTAAGAGAAAAAGTTCTCCCGTCACTCCAACTAAGTCCTCTGCGCCGCCACTTTCCAAGATGAAAACCGCCCAAGAGCAATCTTACGACAACTTGGTAGATGCTATCACAAAACTAACCACCAAAGTTGATGATTTTGGAGCGCAGTTAAGGGAGACCGCCACAATGGTAGCCAGCATCACCCGTCTTGTTGAAATTAATACTGCTGACATCAAAAATTGCCAGACCAAACTACAGAGCTTTGAGAGAGACATCCCCAAGCTTATACAAGAAAACGAAGAGCTAAAGGAAAGGATTACTGAGCTGGAGAGGTACAAGAGGCGCTGGAACCTTAAAATACACGGGATCAAAGAAAAGGATAACGAAATGATCCGTGAGGAGGTAATCCACATTCTGTCAGAAATTGCACCGCAGTGGGCAACGACCATGGGCACTATTGTTGATAATGTCCACCGCCTGGGAAAACGTGAAAATGGGAGAAACCGCCAGGTTATTCTTCAGTTTGTCATGAGATACCACTGTGAAGAAATTTGGAGGCTGACCAAAAACTCCAAATTCTGCAGAATAGCCGGGATCCGATTCAAGCAAGATTTCTGTAAAGCCGACAGGGATGCCCGCGCAGCAGCATGGCCACAGATGGAGCAAGCCCGTGCAGCTGGGAAAAACGTCTGGTATAAAGGCCATGTGGGATACATCGACGGTAGAAGAGTCAGCATCTAAGGGTCTGGTTCACGACTATGGCTGAACAAGCACTTTGACTCTTTTATGTTCTGTACATGTTGCTAAGCTACTTCAATGTTTACTTTATAGGGAGTCATTTCATAGTCCCCTTTTGAAGTACGCTGTGTTCCTGGCAGCTGTCATTTGGATATGTTTACATGCGTTTTTTTTACTCAGGTTCCTGAATCTTTTTTTTTAAAGGGTAGATTTATAAGGCAGCTCCTTTTCAATGCCATTTTGATAATTTGCATTACATATTTTCGATAATTTTATAGATTAGGTTTTTGGATTCTGTCATAACAAGCGTGCAGCTTGGGGGAAAAGGAGGAAGGGAAAGGGGAAAGAAAAGGGAAAAAAGGAAAAGAAGGAGAAGGAAAAAAGAGGAAGAAAAAGGAAAAAAGGGAAGAAAAAAAAAGGGGAAAAAAGTTATGAGTTAAAACATATATTTAGCAATTTAATCAGGGGCTTTCTTCAAGTGTACTTGGTCCAAAGTAACAACCTAAACCGTTTATCTACTTGTTATTTTTATTTTATTATTATTTTAATTTTTTCCTTATTCTATTTCATCCTTTATGTCTTTTATTACAACCTTTTCTTTTGCATCACTTAATGCTAGGGGTTTACGAGACTCTATAAAAAGAAAGGCTACATTTCTATTCCTTAAAAATGAAAAAGCACATTGTTATCTTATTCAGGAGACTCACAGCAACAATACAGATGAAAAAATGTGGACAAATCAATGGGGAGAAAAAATATACTATAGTCATGGCACAAATAGATCAGCAGGGGTCGCCATACTCCTAAATAACTTTCCTGGGAAAGTAGTTGCAACCAAAAGAGACGACACAGGACACTGGATTATTTGCGTTTTTGAAATACACAAACAATTCTTGATTCTTGTTAACATTTATGGATTTATTAACCTCAGTCAGAACAAACAATTAATTACAGACGTGACTAACATATTGAAGGAATTATCCCAAATATATATCAATCCTGTTTTTGTGTTGGGTGGCGACTACAATATGGTTATGGATGAATGGCTTGATAGGCAACCTTCAAGATTTCCTAATCATCAGTATAATACCACTTTACTAGACTTCTGTAACACGTTTCAGCTTAGTGACATATGGCGTGCGTTAAATCCAGATACTCAAACCTTTACTTGGTTTAAACCTGATGGCACCATTAAATCGCGATTAGACTACTGGCTTATTTCTGAATTCCAACCTAATATAGACATAAATACCTCAATTTCTGCAGCTCCGCTTACAGATCATTGTATGATCAAGTTAATCATAACTCCCACTAGTGCAGTCAGAAGAAATAAAGGCTACTGGAAATTTAATTCAAATCTTCTAAAACATGACCCTTTCTGTCAGGATGTTAAAAGGACAATCGACAGTATAACTAAAGATACATTATTGTCAACTTACAGGGAGAAATGGGAATTTCTTAAATTTAAAATCCGTCAGATTTCCATTTCATACAGCAAAGTCATAAGCCGAGCCAATAAACAAAAAGAAATGGATATTGTAAAAGAGATCCATTTAATATGCAACAAACACTCCTTATGTGAAGAGGACAAACAAAAACTGATTTTATTGCACTCTTCCCTAGATAACATCTATATTAATAAAGCCAAAGGAGCATATATTAGGTCAAGAGCGAAATGGTTAGAGGAGGGAGAGAGAAGCTCAGCATACTTCTGTAGACTTGAGAAAAGAAGACAAGAACGAAATGCCATTAAGTCTCTTATAATTGATGGTAAAGAATGTACTGATTCTGTGAGGATCTCTAAAGAAATATTTAAATTTTACAGTGAATTATACTCCTCCTCTTACTCACATACTAATGCAGAGGGTTTCTTTGAATCCATTTCAGGACGGATACCGAAAATTGATGAATATTTTAGAAAATCATGTGACGCAGAGATCCAAATGGAGGAAGTTGAGAAAGCTTTAAAATCCTTAGCTCTAGACAAATCACCTGGCTCAGACGGCTTGACAGCCAATTTTTACAGGCACTTCTGGATTAACCTAAAAGACTTATTTTTTAATATGTTAAAGGAAATCCGTGCTACATCAGTTTTACCAAATACTATGAAACAAGGAGTCATCACACTGATTCCCAAACCTGGCAAGGACCCAAAATTGATTGATAATCTCAGACCAATTACTTTACTTAATAATGATTACAAAATTTTAACACATATTTATGCCAACAGACTCAAAACTGGCATCACTGATCTTATCTCAGAGACACAATCAGGTTTTATTAAAGGGCGCTCAATACACAACAATATACGCCTTGTATTGGACTTACTTGACTATAGGGACCTAATTGATGAGGGGTTTATTTTATTTTTGGATTTTTTTAAAGCTTTTGATATGATTGAACACAAATTTATGTTTAGGACCTTAGAGCTTTTTGGTTTTGGGGAGCACTTTTTAGACTTTATAAAACTAATTTACACGGATACCAACAGCTCAGTTCTATTACCACATGGTTCCTCCCCTAGATTTTCAATAGGCAAAGGAATAAAACAAGGCTGCCCGGTTTCGCCTCTGTTGTTCATTGCAGCAGCTGAAATGCTCTCAATTTTTATAAAAAACTCTGACTTTGATAAATTAACAGTATTTGGAAAACAACTAACAATCAGCCAACTGGCTGACGACACAGCCATATTCATGCACAACTCTGATCAAGTCCCTAAAATTCTCAATGATATAGATGTTTTCTCTAAAGCCTCTGGGCTTAAACTGAATCTAGGTAAATGTGAATTATTACCTATTCATGATTGCAGTCTATCAGCCATTCATACCATTCCCGTCAAACAAACAGTGAAATATTTGGGCATGCATATCACTAAAGATGCTGATCAATTAGTCAAGCTCAATATATGGAATTGCTTGGAGAAATCAAAAACTTATCTCAACTCCTGGTCTCAAAGAGATATTTCCATCATGGGAAGAACATTTCTGACAAAAATGGAATGCATCTCCCGATTTATTTATCCAGCCCATTCATTGCCAATGCCCAAAGATGCAGTTAAAGCCATCAATCAAACCATTTTCAATTATATCTGGAAAGGGAAAACACATTATATTAAAAAAAGGTACCATGATTCAAGAACATGAGGAAGGTGGTGTTAAAGCTATAGACTTTGAATGCATTAATGGCACCATCAAAATTAACTGGCTGAGACAATTTATTAAACAACCCAAACATTTCTGGTTTCATATTCCCAATGAAATTTTTGCTAAATTTGGGGGCATTGAATTCCTGCTCAGATGTGACTATGACCCAAAAAAGCTCCCCTATAAACTCTCCTCATTTCATCAACAGGTCTTACTATATTGGAGATTGATTTATAAACATAATTTTAGCCCTCATATGACCCCTCTGTGGAATTGTAGATATGTACTATATAAACACAAATCAATATTCCTACAAAACTGGCAAAATAAGGGCATTTGGTCTGTACTACACTTATTAGACAGCACAGGGAGCATTTTAACTTTTGAGAATTTCTGTGCTAAATATAACATAAATGATAAACGAGAATATAACCAAGTAATGGAGGCAATACCTCAGACAGTTATACTAATGGCCTCAACTTTAAATAGATTTGGCTCTTGCCCAAACCTCCCTTTGCTTTTGGTGAATGGTTTCCACCTAGATGACTCAAAATTAAACAATTTAACGATTAGGAAAATATTTAATAAAGAAATCTTCCCAGCAACAGTTTCTAGAGCTGCTATTCTTAATTTTTTCTCCAAAAAAGAAGCTCAAATTCTAAGATCTAAATTCTTTAAATTTCCTATTTCACCAAAAGCAAAAGAGATCCACTATAAAGTTTTAAATGGAATTTATCCTTCTGCTGAGTTTCTAAGTAAACGCTTTGGCTTTGAGAACAATAACTGTTCCTTTTGTAATGAACATATAGAAAGTACAGATCACATTTTCTTTTACTGTATGTACACCATTGCATTTTGGGATGATTTTCATCACTGGTTATCTAAACATGTACCAACCCCTGTTTTTAACTGTCAGAATATTTTGTATGGCTTTATTATTAAGAACTCATTGCATGATATGTCTATTAATACCCTCGTAATCTTGGGAAAATTTTATGTACACAAAAATAGATTTTTAAAATGCAAGCCAAATTTTAATGTATTTCATAAAGAACTCTGCCTTTTTTTCTCATCACTGAAACACATGAAGAAGCGGAATGCTGGGAAACTCCACTGTTTGGTCCATGATTGGAAACTCATGGAAAACCCCTAGAACTCTGGACACTCTGGACTGAAAAGAACCCCCGTTTCTCTTTTTGTCTACTTTTATTATGCTTTTAGTTACTTTATCTTATTATTATTTACTATTCTTACTACTTTATCTTATCCTTCTTACCTCTTGTAAGACTGTTGACTGAACTACACAATTTAGATAAAAAATTGCTAATTGCCATGTTTATCACATCTACGTCAAAACTTTGTACTTTCACCTTGTTCTTAATAAAGTTTTGGAAAAAAAAAAAAAACTTTCGTCCCGGTCATTTTAAGATCATTAAACAATTTCACATCTGTTTAAAAAAAACAGGCAGTGGTAGAGTTTGTTTATTGTCTCGATTAACAAACCACAATACCTTTGTGATGACGGACTCTTTGTTTCATCTGAAAATGTGAAGAAAAGCGAGCAAAATGTGCTAAATTGCTAGCATGTGCTAAATCGCTAGCATGCTAACTGCTAGCTTCTGCCGACTGGTATTAGATACATTTTGATCTGGGATTTTCTGAAGTATCGATTTAACAGGTATGTTTTATAAACACTTATTACGTTTGCACTTGACAATACTTAATTTGTTTACATGTTTGTGAAATGACAATAGACGTCTTCATGCTGATAGAGATGTTTAGCAACAGTTCACTGGCTAGATTTTGGGAGGTTTTTTTTTCTCAGCTGCACAAAATAACTGCTTAAACAAACAAATTATAATATTTTGTCCAGTATTGCTGTCATTTAATAACTTTTGCTTGCAGGAACTGTTGTATAAAACAGACATTCTATTCTACGACACGGTGGTGGCATCAGCCATCACTTTTGGAGTGGTCTGCTGGGGCAACGGCATTACAGCAGCCGATAGGAAGAGACTGAACAAACTGATCAAGAAAGCTAGCTCTGTCCTGGGGCAACGCCTTGACCCAGTGGAGGAGATAGGAGAGAGAAGGATGGTGGCTAAACTGTCATCTCTGCTGGAGTCCGAGTCCCACCCTACGCAGGACATACTGAATGCACTGAGGAGCTCATTTAGCAGCAGACTACATCATCCTAGGTGCGCAACCGAGAGGTTTCGCAGGTCCTTCCTACCTATGGCTGTCAGACTGTATAACCTAAGCAAGGCTGCTCGCAGAGATAGCAAAAAAACGTGACGAGTTAATAGTATTGAATGCAAAAGACGCAACAGACTTACACAAATGTCCCCTCCAGTATACAACTAGGACAATATCAGTCGCTACGGAGGGTGACAGTATGTATGGGTACATATTCATACTATGTAGGATAACTAAGTAGACGGTTATGCTGTTTATTCCATCTAGCTACAATGCTCTGCACTGTGTGTATATATATTTATATATTTATGTGTACATATGTATATTCGCTGCTCTTGTTTTTCTTGTCTTCGTGATTGTTGCTCTGAGTGTTGCTGTCCCTGTGCTGTTGCAATCCTGGAATTTCCCCATTGTGGGACTAATAAAGGCTTATCTTATCTTATCTCATCTTATCTTATAAAAGCAATATTACACTCGAGTTTGTTACGTATCATGGATATACGAACTCCAGCAGGGTGTGATCGGCTTGTTCCCTCCCAATCATGCCCTGCTGGAGTTTGTATATTCATGATATCAAACTCACTCTCATGTAATATTGCTAAAATGCACTTTCTTTCTTTGCACCCCATCATATGGTTTCTCTAGATCTACAAGGACACAGTACAATTCCTTTTTCATCCACACTCTTAATCAAATATTGCATCTGTAATACTCTTTCTTGACATGAAACCACACTGCTGCTCAATTATCATCACCCCTCTTCTTCTTCTCCAAGGAGATGGTGTGCCTGGCTATCTGTTAAGTGATGCCTGTTAAGTAATGATGCAATAACCTCGCAGAGTAGAACAGCAAATCCAAATGAGGTGTTTCAGGCAGAGTTTTCATCCTAGTTTCTGTGAAATGGTAAATGGCGTTGACTTATATTGTGCCCCCCCCCACCCCCGCCATCTCTGGATGACCAAAGTGCTTTAAAGATCCTGCTATCTTCCCATTCACACACACATTCACA
Source organism: Pholidichthys leucotaenia (assembly GCA_020510985.1). Lineage (NCBI taxonomy): Eukaryota > Metazoa > Chordata > Actinopteri > Cichliformes > Pholidichthyidae > Pholidichthys > Pholidichthys leucotaenia. The sequence goes on from CM035844.1 coordinate 205,937,892, forward strand.
CACTCATGATGGCGGAGCCGCCATGCAGGCCTGACCCACCAGGAGCAACTGGGGCTTCAGTGTTTTGCTCAAGGTAACTTACTGGCAACAGTGTTGCCAGTAAGCTACTTTAATTTAGAATTACAGTGTACTATACTGTAATTCAATTACAGTATAGTACTGTAATTTAAAACAATACAATAATGGTTACTTTGTTAAATGAAGGCTTATTAATCTAAATATCATTATCAGCAATACAAAAATGATAAATGACTGAATTAAAATCTCTGTTCAGACTACTGTAATGTGTGCCAAAGCTGTCTCAGTAGGTTAAATACAGTCTTCTTCTTCGTCTTTTGGCTGCTCCCTTTAGGGGTCACCACAGCAGATCATCTGCCTCCATCTCACCCTGTCCCTTGCATCTTCCTCTGTAACACCAACCCCCTCCATGCCCTCTTTCACTACATCCATGAATCTTCTCTGTGGTCTTCCTGTTTGACATGATTTAATATTAGACCCAGGAGCAGATAACCGACTTGGTTAGAATAACAATAATCTTTATCGAAAGTTAGTGTGAGAGTGTGAGTGAGTGCAGAGCGGGAAGAGTCTGGCAACCCTGCAGAGACGAGAGAGAAGGAGACATGAGCAATCTTGTAGCACACAGATGAATATAGTGGAAGAAATAATAATCTTACGGAGCTGGGTATGGTATGAGTGAAACAACTTGCAGCCATGTTCTGTCCTGGCTGCCGAAGTCCCGCGAAGGTGAGGAAGTGCCAGTGCAGATATATACAGTGCCAGGTGCCGAGCATTCCTTAGCTGAGGAGGGAAGGGAAAAAGTTCAGTCTAGTGCTGAGGCACTTACAAGATGCCGGCAAGGAAGAGGAGCCTCCAGCTCATGGGTAGAGTCCTGGTCCGCTGCCCGGAGTTGGGTTGGTCCACAAAGGAGATGGTCCACATGTGCACAGGTGACAAGGACAAGTAGAGTTGGATGCAGGATGATGAGAACAGGTTGGAAGGTTGCTTACAGTTGTAGAAAGGGAGGCGAGGCTCTCAGCTGACGAGGTGAAGAGTAGACAGGTGTCCAGAAGCACTTTAGCTGCATAGGACCATTGATGTCTCTGTGCAGGAGGGAGGGCCCCACTCCTTCTAAAGGCTGCCTGATTAGGGAGCGCAGGTGTGGGTGAAAACCATAGCTGTGAAACATAATTAGTGAGAGAGAAGAATAACAGCACACAGTTTGGATCATCACAGTGTCCCCCCCTCAAGGAATGCCTCCTGGCAGCCAACTCAACCTTCCAGGGTGAGCCCAATGGAAAGCCCTAACCAGTTCCCAATTTGTGATGAAGGAAGCCCAGATCCATGATCTCTCCTCAGGTCCATAACCAGCCCAGGCCACCAGGTACTGCAGGCCTTGCCCCCTGAGCCGTACATCCATGATGCGGTTGACCTTAAATGTTGGACCACCATCGATCATCACCGGAGGGGTAGGCGGCTTAGATGGGGATACAGAGGGCTGGTGGAAAATGGCTTTACTTGAGAAACATGGAAGGTAGGACAGATGCAAAGAGCAGTGGGAACAGACAAGCAAACAGCAGCCGGGTTGATTATGTGAGTGATGGGGTACGGGACAATAAAGTGAGGAGAGAGCTTCCTGGAATCAGTTTTAAGATTAATGTGCTTTGTGGACAACCATACCTTTTGCCCAACCCGGTAAGGGGGGGTCGAGGTCCTCTGGTGGTTGGTGATCTCAGAGTTGCGACCCGCAGTGCAGCAGAGAGCAGCCCTGGTGGTCCTCCAAATCCGGTGACAGCACTTGATGTGGGCCTGCACAGATGGAACAGCAATCTTTACCTCCCTCTCCGGGAACAGAGGGGGGTTGTAACCCAAGGACACCTCGAAGGGGGAGAGACCTGTAGCCGCAGAAATGGTGAAGTTGTGTGCATACCACTTACTGACTGGCTGCATGAATGACGGAGTACATGCAGATCTCCAAAAGGAGGCCTAAGATGGCAGGACTTGGCAGAGTCAGGAATGACATCAATTTTTTTTCCTTCCGGTTCTGGTGCCACACGAGTTGGCTGCCTTTTGCAACAGCGGCTCAATTCTGAGTCTTTTTATCTTCTTTCTTCTTTCTGATCCGGTGATAACTTTCTGATCCGGCACACCTTTCACTCTATATATATCACGGACACACAGATCGCCCCAAAGGTCTCCCAAGTCGGCGGACAGAGCCACTGTTTACAGCAGGAGACGATACAGCAGGGAAGAGCTAGCTAGCACTCAACCGCCACCCGGTGCTAATGGAGAAACTCGACATACCGGGAGAACTGAACCGAAAACGACGCGGGTGCCGGGCTGGAGTTTAGGCGGCATGCAAGAAATATAAGACAGAATAATAAAGAGCGATGGCAAGAACCAAGCAGACCGCCCGTAAATCTACTGGAGGAAAAGCCCCCAGGAAGCAGCTGGCCACCAAGGCTGCTCGGAAAAGCGCTCCGGCCACCGGCAGAGTGAAGAAGCCTCACCGTTACAGGCCTGGTACCGTGGCTCTGAGAGAGATCCGTCGCTACCAGAAATCCATGGAGCTGCTCATCCGTAAGCTGCCCTTCCAGCGCCAGGTGAGGGAGATCGCTCAGGACTTCAAGACCGACCTGCGCTTCCAGAGCTCCGCCATCATGGCTCTGCAGGAGACCAGCGAGGCCTACCTGGTGGGTCTCTTCGAGGACACCAACCTGTGTGCCATCCACGCCAAGAGGGTCACCATCATGCCCAAAGACATCCAGCTGGCCCGCCGCATCCGCAGAGAGAGAGCTTAGACTTTCTGCTGCACATCCACCAACCACAATGCTCCGCACTGTGTGTCTATATACTGTATATATATCTATATCTATATCTATATCTATATCTATCTATCTATATATATATATATATATATACAGTATATATATTAATATGTACATATGTATACTAGCTGCTCTTGTTTTTCTTGCCTTCTGATTGTTGCTCTGAGTGTTGCTATCCCTGTGCTGTTGCAATCCTGGAATTTCCCCATTGGGGGACTAATAAAGGCTTATCTTATCTTATCTTATCTTATACTTGATCCAAGGTAGGTACGTAGTCCAGGATGCAGGATTAGAGGCCATGACACACCTCAGGGCTGCCTCCAACTCTTGGCTGGCATGTTCGCACTGGCCATTACTGTGAGGGTGGTATCCTGAGGACAAGCTGACCGTCCCCCCAATGGCTTTGCAAAAGGATCGCCAAACCTGGGAGACAAACTGAGGACCCCGGTCCGAGACTACGTCCACCAGAATCCCATGGAGGTGGACAACATGCAGCACAAAACGGTCGGCCGTCTCCTTGGCAGATGGGAGCTTAATTAAGGGGATGAAATGAGCTGCCTTAGAGAACCTGTCCATGATGGTGAGGATGACTGTATGTCCAGCAAAGGGGGGAAGCCTGGTTACGAAGTCCAAAGCAACATGGGACCATGGTCTGCTGGGGATGGGTAGGGGATGCAGCAGTCCCAAGGGGGGAGAAGAGGATGATTTACCGGTGGTGCACTGGGAACAAGACCGGATGAACTCGTCGATGTCCCTCCTCATCGATGGCCACCAGAAGGTCCTTTGCAGCTGCGACAAGGTGTGAGAAACACCGGGATGACACATGACCATAGAAGAGTGTAACCAATTGATGACCTTGCCACGGACTGAGGAAGGAACATAAACCCATCCTGCAGACCCCCACCTAGGTCAGGCTCAGTGACCTGTGCCCTCTTTACTCTCTCCTTGATCTCCCAGGAGAGTACGCCCACCACACATGAGGGAGAGACAATAGGATGTGGCTTAGGCAACACCGTGTCAGAGGAGAACTGTCTTGAGAGATAATTAGGCTTGGTGTTTTTGGACCCGGGGCAGTAGGTGATGGTACAATTAAACCTGCCAAAGAACAGGGACCAGCGGGCTTGTCTCAAGTTTAGCCGTTTAGCTGTCCTGAGGTGCTCCAAGTTCTTGTGGTCGGTCCAGACCACAAACGGCAACGAGGCTCCCTCCAGCCAGTGGTGCCACTCCTCCAAGGCCAACTTGACCACTAGCAGCTCCCGATCCCCCACATCGTAGTTCCTCTCGGCTGGAGACAGACATCGGGAGAAGTAAGCACAGGGACGGACCTTATTGTCGGTGACCAAATCCTGAGAAAGGACCACCACCACTCCAGAATCCGAGGCATCCACCTCCACCAGGAACTGCAAGTGTGGGTCCACCTAGGCGAGGATAGGGGGAGAGGAGAAGTGAGACTTTAATTCACAAAATGCCGCATCGGCCTCTTCAGACCACCAAAAGGGAACCTTGGTGGAGGTGAGGCAGGTAAGAGGCAGAGCAACCACACTGTAGTCACAGATAAAGCGCTGATAAAAATTGGCGAACTCCAGGAACTGCTTCCCTTTACCTGGATGAGCCCGGACCTCTTTATGGGCGATGACAAACCCCAGAAAGGTGGTAGAGGATGTATGGAACTCACATTTCTCATCCTTGCCGTAGAGTTGATTTTCCAGTAGCAGCTGAAGGACCCTCCTTACATGTACCCGATGCTCATCTAAAGAATGAGAAAAAATGAGTATGTCATCCAGGGACACAAACACAAAGGAATCCAGGAAGTCCCTTAGAATGTCATTGATGAGACATTGGAACACTGCTGGCGCCTTCGTTAGCCCAAAAGGCATCACCAAATACTCAAAATGGCCACTAGGTGTGCGGAACCCCGTCTTCCACTCATCGCCCTCCTTGATCTGGACCAGATGGTAGGCATTGCGCAGGTCCAACTTAGTGAAGACAGAGGCCCCCTGAAGTGAGTCAAAGGTGGAGTTAATGAGGGGCAGGGAGTGCTTGTCTTTCACAGTAATGTTATTTAGCTCCCTGAAATCAATGCAGGGTTGGAGGGAACCATCCTTCTTACCCACAAAAAAAAAAAAAAAAAAACACCCCCACCACCGATGAAGAAGGCCTGATGATGCCTGAACTTAATGACTCCTCAATGTATTTATCCATCGCCTCCCGCTCCGGGGCACTATACAGCCTACTGGATGGCAACGCGGCTCTCGGAAAGAGGTTAATGGCACAGTCATAAGGGCGGTGGGTGGGTGGGGGGGTGGGGGGTAGAGAAAGTGCCTTAGCTTTACTGAAGACTAGAGCAAGGTCACGGTATTCAGGGGGAACCGAGGTGCGATTGGGCATGTGGGTGGGCGGGGAACTAATAGAGACAGAGGAAGAACAGGCTGCAGACTGCAAACATGTGGCTAAACAAAAGGTGCTCCATGAAACAACCCTCCCCCACTGCCAATCAACAACTGGGTTGTGGAGTCTTAACCATGGATACCCTAAGATGACAGGGGAGGCAGAGATGGGCAAAACAAACAAAACTCAAGTGCTCCTGATGGCTACCTGAAACCAAAATGGGAATGGGAGCAGTCTTTTTTGTGATTCTAATGAGTGGGTCTCTGGAAACAGCAACCAGATTCAATGGAGTTTCCAGATCTTGACAAGGGACCTTCAGCCGGGTTGCCAGATTCTCTGAAATGAAGCTCTGTTCTGCGCCTGAATCAATGAGAGCAGTAGTAGAAAAATCAGTATGACAGTGCTGAAAGCGAATGGGCAATACCAGTCGTGTAAGGGTTTTAGATTTGCCCACGTCCGTTAGCCCCCTAGTGTGGTGAACGGACCCCCCCCCCCCATACACACCCCCCGTGGGGTGGTTGGGGCAGGAGGTGACCTCGTGATCAGCACTGGCCCAATACATGCACAACCCGAGATTGCGGCGGTGCTGTCGTTCCGTGGGGGGCAGCCTAGACCAGTCCAACAACATAGGTTTCCCGGTGTCAGAGGGTTTGGGGCAGCGGGAGGACTGGGAGAGGACGCTGAGAGGAGAGGCGCGGCTAAGAACATGTACGATTAGTAAGACGATGCTCGTTGGCCTGCCGCCTTAAACGGTTATCTGTATTGATGGCTAGTGAGATCAACTTGTCTAATGAGGAGGGTTTATCTAGATGGACCGGCTCATCACAAAGGCTAGGGCTAAGGCTGCACGTGAAAATACAACATAATGATGCATCCTTCCATCCCATTTCAGCCGCAACAACCTGGAAATCAACGGAGTAGTCAGCCATGGACCTGCCCCCCTGCCGGAGATTGAGAAGGCGGGTGGTGAGGACATTATCCCAATCACAGTGATCAAAAACCTGGGTGAATCCGGATGCAAATCAGTTATAGGTGTAGTTCGGATAATCAGGGCGATCCATTATTGCACAGGCCCGCCCCTCCAGCAGATTTACCATGTAGCTAATATGGCTATGGCTAGTGGGGAAATCCTCCGGCACCCACTGAAAAACTAAACTACACTGAAGGAGGAATCCCCGGGCCTCGCCCAGCTTGCCGCTAAAACGGGTTGGTGTGGAAACTGGCGTTAACCGAGGATGCCGCGCTGAAGGGGAGGATGGAGGTGGCGGTGTGACGGATACCCCAGAAGCAGACTGAGAGGGCAGTGCTGCGGTAAGCTGAACGAGCCGTAAATTTATCTGAGTTAATTGATTCAAGATTACTTGTTGTTGGAATGTGAGCTGGTCTAACCGAGCCTCCATGATGTTAAGTCTTTGTACGGTAGCACCGTCTGCTGGGTCTGACTGACGGAGACATACTGACATGATTTAATATTAGACCCAGGAGCAAACAACAGACTCAGTTAGAGTAACAATAATCTTTATTGAAAGTGAGTGTGAGAGTGTGAGTGAGTGCAGAGCAGGAAGAGTCTGGCAACCCTGCAGAGATGAGAGAGAAGGAGACATGAGCAATCTTGTAGCACACAGATGAATATAGTGGAAGAAATAATCTTACCGAGCTGGGTATGGTATGAGTGAAACAACTTGCAGCCATGTTCTGTCCTGGCTGCTGAAGTCCCGCGAAGGTGAGGAAGTGCCGGTGCAGATATATATAGTGCCAGGTGCCGAGCATTCCTTAGCTGAGGAGGGAAGGGAAAAAGTTCAGTCTAGTGCTGAGGCACTTACAAGATGCCGGCGAGGAAGAGGAGCCTCCAGCTCATGGAAAGAGTCCTGGTCCGCCACCCGGAGTTGGGTTGGTACACAAAGGAGATGGTCCACCTGTGCACAGGTAACAAGGACAAGCAGAGTTGGATGCAGGATGATGAGAACAGGTTGGAAGGTTGCTTACAGTTGTAGAAAGGGAGGTGAGGCTCCCAGCTGACGAGGTGAAGAGTAGACAGGTGTCGAGAAGCACTTTAGCCGCGTAGGAGCATTGACGTCTCTGTGCCGGAGTGAGAGCACCACTCCTTATAAAGGCTACCTGATTAGGGAGTGCAAGTGTGGGTGAAAACCGCAGCTGTGAAACATAATTAGTGAGAGAGGAGAATAACAACACACAGCTCGGATCACCACACTGTTTTCCTCCTGCCTGGCAGCTCCATCTTCAACATCCTTTGTCCAATATATCCACTATCCCTCCTCTGCACATGTCCAAACCATCTCAGCCTTGCCTCTCTTATTTTGTCTCCAAACCGCTCAGCCTGAGCTGTCCCTCTGATATACTCATTTCTAATCCTGTCCCTCCTAGTCAATCCCAATGAAAATCTTAACATCTTCAACTCTGCCACCTCCAGCTCAGTTTCCTGTCTTTTTGTCAGTGCCATGTCTCCAAACCATACATCATTGAAGGTCTCACTACTGTCTTGTAAATCTTCCCTTGCATGCTTGTTGCTACACTTCTGTAGGCTAAATATAGTAACGTACAGTAAATGACTGGATGCTACAGCTGAATTCCACAAAAATTCCCATAATGCAACAAAAATTACAGTAACTCCCTGGAAATATGTTTTAAAGAATCATACTGGGTGAAATATGGTATGTAACTGTAGAAATTACAGCCATGTCTAACAGTGCACTTTGACATGCAGACTGCAGAGGGAGCAGGAATCAAACCATTGATCCTTCGATCAGTAGTTGGTCACACTACACCTGTGCAACAGCCGCCCCATAGTTTCTGTGGGAGAGGAGAACTTCTCTGCAGGAAGACTTTGGGTCATTTGACTTTGCGGATTATATCACAAAATCTTACATGAACTACTAAAGTAAAGGTAAAAACCACAAGAAGCATAAGAGGGAGCATTTAACTCAAAGGAAACAAATATAATGACGAAAGAGAGGAACTGCACTAAAATTTGAGTTTTGATACAATCAAAACTTGGTAAAAAAAGAGTAGTCCAAGACATAATTTGAAGTACTTTTTTGGGTCTTACTAGGTTACTGTTTTGCTTCTAGATGCAACAGAAAATAAGAAAAGATCTCTGTTTATTAAATGAAGTTTAATGCTTCTGCTGTGGTTTGAGAGCAGACTATTTTTCCCCCAATAGCCTTAAATAGAAGCCTTGAAAATGAAGGAGACATCATAAAACTTATGTCATTCTGCACAAACTGTTGCTTAATTTTCCTTGAGCTCTTTAGTCACGGTGAGTTTATGATCTCAAAGATTGCAGTGAAGCTAAAAAAAAAAAAAAGAGAAAGAGCAAAAGAAGTGAGACATGCAAGGCTCCTAAATTAATTTTTCTCTTCCAAGAATATGAAACCAAGTACAAAACCCCTAGGGATCACATGTTTTTGTTGGGGGGGTATGCATTTACAGAGAAACTGAGCAGACTGGAGTATCCTGTAACTCAGTGTGTATGCAGGCAGTGGTGTCAAGTGATAATTGGGAAGTTTGTAAAAGCCCGGAAAGGGGCTCTATTTTGGTCCAGCCATATGTTAGGATCTGGACATTTCGCCACTTCTCCAATTTTCCCTGCCAGCAGGGGGGATATCCTTAAGTTGGAGATCCAAGCATGAACCTGCCACCTATTTGAATCCCTGCTGCTCCCTCTAGTTATCCTGTTCTCGGCTATAACTGCAACCCAGATTATGAAATATAAGTGCTCTTTTCTTTTCTTATTTTTAATGGAACTGATCACGTGACTGACAGCCAGAGAGAGGCACGACCTATCAATAGAACTCCTTAGATAACAGATGGGCTGGAATCTGCAAACAGGCTGGGCTGACATTTAGAACCGCTCAAACAGACCTTCCTCCGCCAGCATAAATACTGCATTCGGAACCTTCTAAATATTCATAAAAAAAGGCAATATCATTTAAGAGTCAAAAATAAATAGAGGGGCCATAAAAGGATGGATGAGGAGGATAGGGGCTGTGCAAGCACAGCTTTGTTGGTTTTGAAAGAGATGTACCTGCTTCTTATGATTAAAACTCATAAAAGGAAGGAGGTACAGTCACTGTTCAGTCAACAAATATCAAGTGAAATTTTTGCTCCGTGTGATTACATTGCTTCATTTATGTTGCACTTGATTAAAAGTTTAAAAGTGTCTCAGAATGTGACAAGTGGAATTGTAGATGTATCTGTTTATATGGAATGTTAGTTGTATTCATCTTCATAAAAGATGACAGTGCGGCCTTTAAAATATTTCCAATCATTCTTTCCAAATGCAGTTTGATAGTACAATAAAGCTGGTTTTATGCTTTGCCCATCTGCTTGACCGTGGGGCTTGTGTGACAAGAAGTTTGTTATCCTCTCCAGTCCACTAGGCTCCAATGAGTCCCTCAGCGGCTGAGCGCGTGCAGCCATGTGCTGACTACACTTACAAAAGATTCAACCTCCAGTTCAAAAGGTGGCGCCATTGACACAACATGCAAAAATGAAGCAAAAAAAAAAGAAGAATTTAAAAGAAACTTGACGAGACTAGAGAAAGAAAAAAAAAGATTAGCGGTAAACGTGATAAACACAGGAGTTCCTTTTCTTGCCTTCATGCAGCTGCTATTGTCGTTGCTAAAATGTGCGTGGCTCTTGCTTTTTTCTCTTTCGTATAGCCGGTGAACAGATTGGCGTGTCAGTGCACTTGCGCTACCCATCAGGCTGGGGTAAAACTGCAGGTGATGATTATGTGCATGTGTTAAACACTTGGTCAAACACTAGATGCAAATGAAGCATATATTGATAGTATTAGTATCACATCACACGCTGGACATGTTGGAGGTGCAACTGCTGCATTCAGCAGCAAAATGTTCTAATTATGGGGAACTATTGTGCTACCGGCAGCTCGGTGGTGCAGTGGTTAGCACTGTGGCAGCACAGCAAGAAGGTCACGGGATCGATCCCACCCCTGACCATCGTGGGTTCGATCCCACCTCTTGACCATCGGCGACCCTTCTGTGTGGAGTTTGCATGTTTGCCTCGTGGGTGTACTCCGGTTTCCTCCCACAGGCCAAAGACATGCAAGTTAGGTCAATTGGGGATTCTAAATTGTCCTTAGGAGTGAATGGTTGTATGTCTCTCTGTTTTGGCCCTGCGATGGACTGACGATCTGTCCAGGGTGTACTCTGCCTCTTGCCCAAAGACACTGGGATAGACTCCAGCACCCCCCACCACCACTCGAAAATGATTAAGCAGTAGGAGATGGATGGATGGAGTACCTTAATTTCCACAGTGAGGTGCTGTTCTAAAAAGAGACTGTTGTTAGCACCAAGCTAATAGTTAACTATATTATTGTATTAACTGTATTATTATTATTGCTAAATTAGTCAACCCAAATTTTAGATTAAAGCCTCACAGGGTGATGCATGCTTCTGACTCTTTAGTTCATCTGAAGATACCAATAAGAATCAGGGGCAGAAAAAATAAAACTAGAGACACCAAACGCTAGCTTCCCCACAGACAGACCACCGCTCTCCAGCCTTTTATTTTTTTTTTTTTGCAAACATCAAGTCCTTTAACAAGATGGATGAACTGAGGTTACATTTATCATTCTAATCAGCCAACACTTTTAACTGCAACTGGCATTTACCATCCTAATTTTCATGTAAATTTGCTACTCTTTCCACGAGTTTGCTACTTTTTTCATCAATTTGCAACTTTTTGTCATAAATTTAAATTTTTTTCTTGTTAACATGCAACTCTTTAACTCATGAATGTGCTATTTTTTTCCTCAAAAATGTGTTACTTGTTTCATCATAAATCTGCAAATTTTTGATTGTGAATTTGTGACTTTTTCCTGTTAAATGTGCAACATTCATATGCTGGTTAAATTTTTATTTTATGTAATGCCTTTAATTTTCTCTCTTCAAGACAATAACTCATTTGTTTTTATAAAGCTTTTATTTTAAAGGGTTTGAACTCTTCCCTTTTACAAAAATAGCGGCCCTTAAACACAGTCTTGCAGAGGTCCCCAACCACCTATAGTGCCACCACTAATCTTTACTCGTTGTTTAATAAATGTTGTTTATTGTTTATTATTATAATGTTGTTTATTAGCTCTGTCCTGGGGCAGCGCCTTGATCCGATGGAGGAGATAGGAGAGAGAAGGACGGTGGCTAAACTGTCATCTCTGCTGGAGTCCGAGTTCCACCCTATGCAGGACATACTGAATGCACTGAGGAGCTCATTTAGCAGCAGAATACATCATCCCAGGTGCACAACCGAGAGGTTTCGTAGGTCCTTCCTACCAACGGCTGTCAGACTGTACAACCTAAGCAGGGCTGCTCGCAGAGATAGCAAAAAGACGTAACAAACTAATAGTTTTTTGAATGCAAAAGATGCAATAGACTTACACAATGGTCCCCTCCGGCATACAACTAGGAACTTACCGGTCGCTATGGAGGGTGAGAATATGTATGGGCACATAATCATACCATGTAGGATAACTAAGTAGACGGTTATGCTGTTTCATTCCATCTAGCAACAATTCTCTGCACTGTGTGTGTTTATATATTTACATATTTATTCCATCTAGCTACAATGCTCAGCACTGGGTGTGTTTATATATTTATATATCTACATATTATTCCATCTAGCTACATTGCTCCGCACTGTGTGTGTTTATATACTTGCATATTTATTCCACCTAGCTGCAATGCTCCGTACTGTGGGTGTTTATATATTTACATATTTATTCCATCTAGCTACAATGCTCTGCACTGTGTGTTCATATATTCATATATTTATTCCATCCAGCTACAATGCTCTGCACTGTGTGTCTGTGTGTGTGTGTATATATATATATTTTATAGTAATACGTACATATGTATATTAGCTGCTCTTGCTTGCTTGTTTTTTTCTTGCCTTCTGATTGTTGCTCTGAGTGTTGCTATCCCTGTGCTGTTGCAATCCTGGAATTTCCCCGTTGTGGGACTAATAAAGGCTTATCTTATCTTATCTTATCTTATTGTTCCCCCAAAAAGTGACATGAAATATCCACCCATGTGCTTCCTCCATACTGATAAGTGATCATAAAATGATTCAGGCTAAATAGGTTTATTCCACAGCTGTTGTTTCACTTAATCAAAAAAATGTCACTCATGCCACTGAGTTTGAACTAAAAGAGACATTTCCGTCTTTGAGCCACCACCGTTTGAAGGGTGAACTAAATCATCCCCGTTACTCTGGTGCACCTGCAGCCTTTCATTCCAGCAGACAGCTGCTGTGTCAGCTGGATCACGGAGGATCTTTTGAGACTATTTCAGGCCAATATATTCTGAATGGCAGAGTGTGCAGGAGAAAACTATAATGTGGTATGATATGTGACAGTGGCAGCCCAATGACGGTGCAGAGAACAACACAAGATCAAGGACATGCTAGGTCATTTTCCTAGGTACACAAACATGTTTTTCTCCTATACCCCCTTTACACAGGGGTGGAGATCATTGAGAGATCTAGTTAAGACATCTGTCCAATTTTTGATCTATCAATGATCTTGGTCTCCTCAAAGTTTTGTCTCAGTCCAACACACACAAGGATATCCCAAATGTTCCCAAAGATCAAAAATTCGCCCAATCTCTCAACGATCTCCATGCTGTGTAAAGGGGCCCTTAGCTTTCCTTTCTTCATTTTATTATACTGAGCACCGAGCTAGAAGATGGAAAGTACCATTTTTATATGGTCTTTGTTATGAACCCACAACCTCCCAGGTATCGAGCAGATGCTCTACCACTAGACCACACTCCAGTATTAGTTGATGTAAATCACTCACATGTTTGTTAAGGCCTGTACAGACTCCGCGAGAACAGAGAATTGTTTTCTTTTTCTTGAGGTGGCAAGGACAAGAACAAAGTTCTTTCTGGCCAAGACATTTCATACTTCACAAGAAACTCAAGTGCAGAACTCCTGGGAAATTCACATTTCTGACCAATCACACAATAGTTTTTGGACTCCACACAAGAAAAAAAGTTCTGCCATGATGATGGGTCAAGAACAAGCTGCAAGAACTCCCAAACCAGGGGTGCAAGAACAAAATGATGTCATTTTGTTCTTGCATCCCTGGGAGACAGAACAAGTTTCTCTGTTCTTGCAAAGTATGTAAAGGCATTATGTATGTAACGTTATGTATGTAGCGGCTTTAGTATGAAGGGCCCATTCCAGATTCCACAAACATTCGTATGTCCTATATGTCACTGCATAAACAGCCCACGTAAAAATGATTAATTTGACCTGTGGGCGTAATTAATGGCGTAATACTATCATATTCATGATATGAAACAAATAACTGGGTACAAGGGGAGAGTCTGGCAGCCATCTGGGAGCCAGGAGAGAGCTGAGGAACTGAATCTGTTTTTTTATAGGTTCAACTCACAGTCTGTCACCCGGGCAACACAACCAGACCCCCACGCACCCCTCCCTACCCACGCTCCCGTGCAGAACCTCTGTCCATCTCTCCTCTCCTCCTCCCCAGTGGGCACCAGGACCCTCCCTCACTTCACGGTGACTACAGATCAGGTGGATAAACAGCTGGAGAGACTCCGTCAGCGGAAGGCTTCGGGCCCTGACGGCATCTCTGCAAGGACCCTGAGGACCTGTGCCAACCAACTAGCTCCGGTACTGAAACACCTGTACAACCTGAGCCTGAGTCTGGAGAGAGTACCAGTGCTGTGGAAGACATCCTGCCTGGTTCCTGTCCCCAAGAAGTCATCTCCGTCGGATTTGAATGACTACCGACCAGTTGCCCTCACATCTCATGTGATGAAGGTCCTGGAGAGACTGGTCTTAGCCCACCTGAGGCCGCAGGTGAAGACGTGGCTGGACCCTCTGCAGTTTGCATATCAGCCCCATTTAGGAGTTGAAGATGCTGTCATCTACCTGCTGCAACAAGCCCATCTGCACCTGGATGGTGGAGGAGATACTGTGAGAATCACTTTTTTTGATTTCTCCAGTGCCTTTAACACCATCCAGCCACTGCTGCTGGGCAAGAAGCTGCGGGTGATGGGGGTTGACAGCTCTGTGATCTCCTGGATTACCGACTACCTGACAGGCAGACCACAGTTTGTCAGGCTGGGCAGTGTCTTGTCTGGAGTGGTGGCTAGTGATACGGGAGCGCCACAGGGGACTGTGCTCTCTCCTTTTCTTTTTACCTTATACACCACTGACTTTCAGTACAACACTGAGTCATGCCACCTGCAAAAATTCTCTGATGACTCAGCTGTTGTGGGGTGTATAAGAGGAGGAGAGGAGGGGGAGTACAGGGCACTGGCAGACAGATTTGTGGAGTGGACAGAGCAGAATCACCTGAGGTTGAATGTCAGCAAGACCAGGGAGATGGTGATTGACTTCAGGAAGAGGAAGGCTCCTTTTCAGCCACTGCAGATTGGGGGAGAGGATGTGGGAGTAGTTAAGGACTACAAATATCTGGGTGTCAGGATCAGCAGCGGGTTGGACTGGAGATCCAACACCGATGCTGCGCACAAGAAGAGGATGAGCAGACTCTACTTCCTGAGAAAGCTGAGATCCTTCAACGTGTGCAGCAGGATGCTGGAGCTTTTCTACCAGACTGTTGTCACCAGCGCCATCTTCTTTGCTGCTGTCTGTTGGGGTAGCAGTATCAGGGCCAGAGATACCAACAGACTTGACAAGATTATCAAGAGGGCTGGCTCTGTAATTGGTCTCAGACCAGAGACCTTTGAGACAGCGGTGGAGAGGAGAACACTAAATAAACTGCGATCCATCATGGACAATCCTGATCACCCCCTCCACCACACACTAGATCAGGGGTGGGCAATCATGTGCCATGGAGGGCCATTCTACTGCAGGTTTTCTGTTCCACCCAGTCTCTTCAGCAGGTGTTTTCAATGATTAGCAATCCTTGAAGCTGGTCAGAGCACACACCTGCTGAAGAGACTGGGTGGATCAAAAAACCTGCAGTGGAATGGCCCTCACTGCCCACCCCTGCACTAGATAGACAGCGAAGCACTTTCTCCAGTAGACTACTACAGCTTCGTTGTCGAACGGCCAGGTACAGGAAATCTTTCCTGCCACATGCAATTGAATCGGTGAATTCCAAAAGGGCCCAAGTCCACACTTTTTCAAAACCCAGATATTACATGTTTAATGAACTTTAAGAGACAAGCTATCTGATTATTTGCAAAAACGTCCCAAGTCAACTTTAATGCATTGACTATTCACAGCATTGTTTATGCATTGAGTGCAAGAGAGACCCAAGTCCAGGACTTGGGCCCTTCCTGCATGGATTAAACTTAAAGTCATAGGTGGCAGCACAAATTTCAGAAATGATATAGAAGTTTCCGAAAATATGTCTGCTCAGGTCACATCCAGATTCCGCCTTCTAAAGCCATCGTGCAGGGTTGTTACATACCCAGAGGAGCCACTCTACAGCGAGCAACTTGGTGTAAAGGCAGCTAAAGTAAAGGATGTTCAGAAATTGGCGAAATATCTTTCACCAGAGGCTCAGCAGTTCCTCAGTAATTTAACAGTTTGTGATGCTAGGCGTGAAGATGAGTCTGACTTTGACGATTAGTTACCAGTAGATAGACCTCTATGTTAATCTGCCCACTTTTAGATGAAAATCTCATTTGCTGGCAGTTATCAAAACAATAGTTTGAATATAAAGTGATCATAAAAGGTGTTCAAAACATGGCATAATTAAAAAAAAACGTTTTCAGCATGTGAGAAATAGATATTATGCGCTTCTTTTCATATGTTCTTATTGTTTAATTCAAGAAGGGCCCAAGTCCAGGGACTTTAGTTTGCCAATCCTCTGAAATTAAAATCAGAATCAGAATCAGAATCAGATTTATTGCCATTGTTCATGTAGTACACAAACTAGGAATGTGTCTCGGTGCCATGCTGCAACATTAAAAACATGATGAGATAAAGAGATAAACTAAAAAACTAAGGGACTAAAAACGTGCAATAAGTGTAGAAAAATAAGTAATAATAATAATAATAATAGTAATAATGAGTAATACTAGTCAAGGCAGTTTTAAATAAATTAGCAAGTAGCAGATAATATGGGGTACCACAGTGCAGTTGATAATGCAACAGAAAAACAGTGATGAATGTCATGAGTCTGGTTGAGCTGCTGTACATAGTGCACGAGAGTCAATAAGTCACTTAATGTTCAGCAGTCTGATGGCAGAGGGGAAAAAGCTATTCATGTGCCGGGAGGTTTTAGTCCGAATGGACCGAAGTCTTCTACCTGAGGGGAGGGGGGCAAACAGTACGTGACCAGGGTGTGAAGGATCGGCTATGATCCGGCCAGCACGCCTCCGGGTCCTGGAGATGTACAGGTCCTGGAGAGATGGGAGCTTGCAGCCGATCACCTTCTCAGCAGTGCGCACGACGCGCTGCAGCCTTAGTCTGTCCCTGGCAGTGGCTCCTGCATACCACACAGTTATGGAGGAGGTGAGGATGGACTCGATGATGGCTGTGTAGAACTGCACTAACATCTTGGTGGGTAGCTTGAGCTTCCTCAGCTGCCGCAGAAAGAACATCCTCTGCTGGGCCTTTTTGATGAGGGAGCTGATGGTTGGCTCCCATTTGAGGTCCCGGGTGATGGTGGTGCCCAAGAAGCGGAAGGAATCTGCAATGGTGATGGGAGAGCCTGTGATGGTGAGGGGGGGCAGGGGGGTTGTGACTTTCCTGAAGTCCACAATCATCTCCGCCGTCTTCAGAGCGTTCAGCTGCAGGTTGTTGTGGCTGCACCAGGACACCAGCTGGGCCACCTCTTTCCTGTAGACGGACTCGTCGCCGTTGGAGATGAGCCCGATGAGGGTGGTGTCGTCCGCAAACTTAATCAGCTTAACAGACTGGTGGGAGGAGGTGCAGGAGTTGGTATAAAGGGAGAAGAGTAGGGGGGAAAGTACACAGCCCTGGGGTGATCCGATGCTGATGCTAACAGAGTCTGAGACAGACTTCCCCAGCCGCACATGCTGCCTCCGGTCCGTCAGGAAGTCGGTGATCCACCTGCAGAGGGAGTCAGGCACATCGAGCAGGGACAGCTTGTCCTGGAGCAGAGCGGGGCGGATGGTGTTGAATGCAGAGCTGAAGTCCACAAACAGAATCCTGGCGTAGGTTCCCGGGGAGTCCAGGTGCTGCAGGATGCAGTGGAGGGCCAGGTTGACTGCGTCGTCCACAGACCTGTTGACACGGTAGGCAAACTGCAGCGGGTCCAGGAGGGGAGTGGTGATGGACTTGAGGTGAGACAGGACCAGGCGCTCAAAGGACTTCATGACTACAGAGGTGAGCGCTACAGGTCTGTAGTCGTTAAGTCCAGTAATCCGTGGCTTCTTGGGGACAGGGATGATGGTGGAGGATTTGAGGCAGGTCGGCACGTGACATTGCTTAAGGGAGGTGTTAAAAATGTCTGTGAAGACAGGAGCCAGCTCTTTCGCACAGTGTCTCAGGGTGGAGGGAGATACACCGTCCGGCCCGGGGGCCTTGCGCGGGTTCAGTCTGGAGAACTGTCTGTGCACGTCCTGCTCACTGATGACAAGGGCAGGGGGGGAGGAGGAAGAGGAGGTGGGGACCGCTTTTGATGAATTAGGGGCCGAGGAGGCAGTGGAGCTGGGTGGAGTGGGGGAGTTGGACACAGCTGACGAGGTGTCAAAACGGGTGTAATGTTGGGACAGTTTTTGACAAAGGGCTTTGTCATCCTGACCTTTAGAAGCCTGAGGCCGATAGTTGGTGATTTGCCTCAGTCCTCTCCACACAGAAGCTGAGTCATTAGCAGTGAACTGCTGCTGGAGTCTCTCAGAATACACAGATTTAGCTCTCCTCAGCTCTGTTAAACCGATATTTGACCTCTCTGTAGCGGTCCCTGTCTCCACTTTTCAACGCTGCTTCCTTCTCCTTCCTGATCTGTCTGAGCTTGGCAGTGAACCAGGGCTTATCATTAGAGTACCTCACCCTGGTGTGCGATGGGAGAATGCTCTCCTCACAGAAGTTGATATATGAGTTCACAGTGTCCGTGTACTCATTAAGATCATGTGTGGCTCCTAAAAAAGTGAAATGCTTCATATTATAGCATTTCTAAGCTATGATCTTGTGCTATATCTGAGTAAAGTATGAACCATCTGGCATAGACTACCTTTGAGATATGCAATTTATTTGATTTCCTGCAAAAATATATTTCTTGGACTTGGGCCCCTTTTGAATTCACCGATTCAATTTCACTGTACAATAACTCACTATGATGTTGTATTCTGGTCATAGCTATGCTGCCACACTGCATCTTACAGACTAACTGGTACATCACTTTTCACTCTGCTCCTGATAGTACTTCTTTGTGCAATGGGATGATTCATGTGTTTATACGGGTCATCATGTATTAAGCTATGATGTATATAGGTTTTGTAGTCGTGTTAGTTTTTACTTTCCATGGGTAATCCCTTTGTCTGTCATGCGTGTGTTTCTGTTGTTTGGCTGTCAACTGTCATGCTGCTGTTAAACTGTAATTTCCCAGTTTGGGATCAATAAAGTACATCTATCTATCTATCTATCTATCTATCTATCTATCTATCTATCTATCTATCTATCTATCTATCTATCTATTTATCTATCTATCTATCTATTGTTATGACTCGCCGCTCATCAGCGGCGCCAGCCGCGCGCACACCTGCTCCTCGTCAGCGGTGAGGTATTTAATCCACTCTGCCCTGGGCTTTGGCCTGAAGCCGTCTCTCAACTTCGGCCCCTTTGCTACTACAGATCTCAAACCGACTAGTGAAGATAACTTGGGTAAGCTCCCCTTACCTCTCTCCTCTAGCCTTCCCCTGTGCACAGGTGGACATTCCCGGCGGCGGACTTCCTCATCTCGCCGTTGGCTCTACGCTGCTGCCGCAGGTACTGCAGGTCGCTGTCTCCCGGGCCTCGCCCTTGTCGACGCCAGCCACCTGTCATAACCAAGTAAGCCAGCTATCATCATTATTCCCTGTATTGGTGTGGTGCCCGTTACCCTTCTCCCTCTGCTCTCTCCCACAGGGTTGTCCGGCTGTACGGCCTCCTGCCCCCGTGCCTGACGCAGACGCCACCACCAATACATTCTTATTCCACAGACACGCAGCCATACACTTCCTTGTTGCTAATAAAGCTGTTAAATCTATCCTGAGCCTGCGTGTGTGTCTCCTGGGCCGTGCATTATGTCAGTACGGCTTCAGCAGAGCGGCTCGGCAGACAGCGGGCTCGCACGCCGTCTTTCCACCCTCGAGGCTCGGGTGGATTTAATAGCCCATCAGCAACAGGTGATATTAAATCAATTAATGATCATTACTAACCGATTAGACCGCTTGGACCCCCAGCAGCCGTTCCCCTCAGCTCGTCCGGGTGGCGCGGCTCCTGCGGCTCCGGTGGCCATCCAGCCCGCTCCAGGTGCGCCAACACGGCTCACACCAATCCCCACTCCTGCTCGCTTTAGCGGTAAGCTGGGTGGAGCTCAGGGTTTTATTATGCAGTGTGAGTCCGTGTTTCTTCGCGTTCCCGGAGATTTTCCCTCAGACCATAGCAGAATTGGCTATATAGGTAATCTCCTTGAGGGTGACGCTGGCGGAGCTGATTTCTCTCACCATCAGTTTGGATAACAGGCTGCGCGAGCGCGCCTCCGAGCGGAAGCAGTCTTCTCGCTCGCGGGGCGCCTCTGCACGTCTGCCCCAAGCTCGCCACCTGGCGTTGCCGCCGCTGGAGGTCTCCGCGGAGTCGGAACCAATAGTGACGGGCCGGACAAAGCTCCCCCTGGCGGAGAAACAGCGCCATCGTGACCTGGGCCTCTGCATGTATTGCGGAGGTAGCCAGCACACGGTGGAGCATTGTCCGGAGAAGCCAAACGAGGTGGTCCGTGAGTCACTGTAGGGGGCCTCGCAGACGCTAATCAGTTAAATCCCCTCACACATTTGACGCTGCCCATCCGCTTCTGTCACAACCTCACTGGGCACCTCACACATGCACTGGTGGATTCAGGCGCGGAGGGTAGCTTTATTTCACAAAGCCTGGCAACCCGACTGGGAATCCATTGTCACCCCCTCGACACTCCTCTCGCCCTGGTTAATCTCTCCCGAGTTTCCCTGGGAAAAGTAACTCACCAAACATCCCCCGTCCCGGTGATCATCTCTGGAAACCATCGGGAGGATATCTCCTTCTACGTCCTGCCCACCTCAGTAACTCCTGTCATCCTCGGATATCCCTGGCTCCGCCTCCACAACCCCGCCTTGGACTGGAAGACTGGGAAGGTGTCAGCATGGAGCACTTTCTGCATGGGCACCTGCCTCCAATCCGCGGCCTGCGCCCCGTCCTCGCCTCCCACAGCTCAGGACACCGCGCCCCCGGATCTCACCCTTGTGCCCTCAGAGTTCCACGACCTGGGTGCTGTTTTCAGTAAGTCCAAGGCGATGTCTCTGCCTCCTCACCGGCCCTACGACTGCGCCATTAACATCCGCCAGGGGGCACCCTTACCTTCAGGACGCCTCTATAGTCTGTCAGCGCCGGAGAAGGAGGCAATGAACAGCTATCTGAAGGAGTCACTCAGTGCTGGGATCATCCGACCATCCTCCTCTCCAGTAGGTGCAGGGTTCTACTTCATGGGAAAGAAGGATGGATCTCTTCGTCCTTGTATTGACTATCGAGCTCTCAACGATATCACGGAGAAGGACCGGCATACCCTGCCCCTTATGGATACTGCCTTCCACTCCCTCCAGGGGGCGACCTGGTTTACTAAGCTGGATCTCCGCAGCACTTACCACCTCGTCCGGATCCGGGAGGGAGATGAGTGGAAAACCGCCTTCCGTACCCCAAACGGTCATTTTGAATACCTCGTGATGCCGTTTGGGTTGACCAACGCTCCAGCCGTCTTTCAGCGCCTCATCAATGACGTCCTCCGGGACTTCATCGGCCTGTTTGTATTCGTCTACCTGGACGACATTCTCATGTTCTCCAGGTCCAGGGATGAACACCGGGTCCATGTGAGGCGGGTCCTGCAGAGACTGCTGGAGAACCGTCTGTACGTCAAGGCGGAAAAATGTGAATTCTACACCAAAACGACTTCCTTCTTGGGGTTCCTCATCTCCCATGACCAGGTTCTTCCGGACCCAGAGAAGATCAAAGCGGTGGTGGATTGGTCCACACCTACCTCTCGGAAACAGGTTCAGCAATTCATCGGGTTCGCCAATTTCTACCGCCGCTTTGTCCCGAACTTTGGAGCCATCGTCGGGCCCCTGACCCGCCTCACCTCTCCTAAGACCCCGTTCCGGTGGACTGAAGAGGCCGCTACGGCCTTCCAGGCGCTGAAGACGGAGTTCTCCTCCTCCCGGGTCCTCAGCCAGGTCGACCCCGCGCTGCAGTGCATTGTGGAGGTGGACGCTTCGGACACGGGGGTGGGGGCGGTGTTGTCCCAGCGGTCCCCAGCCAACGGAGTCAAGCGACCCTGCGCCTTCTTCTCTCGGCGCCTGTCCCCGGCGGAACGAAACTACGACGTGGGGGACAGAGAGCTTCTTGCCATCAAGCTTGCCCTTCAAGAATGGCGTCACTGGCTGGAGGGGGCAGCCTTGCCTTTTGTGGTCCTCACTGACCACAAGAACCTGGAGTACCTGAGATCTGCCAAGCGTCTGAACGCCCGCCAGGCGCGTTGGTCCCTGTTCTATGCAAGGTTTAAGTTTAGCATCACATATAGGCCTGGCTCCAAGAACGGCCTGCCCGACGCCCTCTCCAGGCAATTTGCCCCGGAGGCCGCAGAAGACATTGCTCACACCATCTTGCCCAGGTCGTGCGTCGTGGGGGCTGTTTCATGGGACATAGAAGACAAGATCCGGAGGGCGCAGGAATCGGAACCGGACCCTGGCGGCGGACCGGAGGGGAGGCTCTTCGTGCCATCTGCCGTCCGGGGGGACATTATACACTGGCTCCATACCTCCAAGCTCACCTGCCATCCTGGAGCTTCGCGGATGATTGACCTTCTCCAGCGATCCTTTTGGTGGCCAGGCCTGCGGAAGGATGCCGCCCGTTACGCCCGGGCCTGCCCCGTCTGTGCTACCAATAAGTCAGGTAACGCTCCCCCTGCGGGTCTGCTCCAGCCCCTGCCCATCCCTGGCAGGCCCTGGTCGCACATCGCCCTAGACTTCGTCACCGGGCTCCCTATCTCCAACAACTTTGACACAGTTCTGACCATTGTTGACCGTTTTTCCAAGGCCGCCCACTTTGTGCCCCTACGTGGACTTCCCTCAGCCTTGGAGACGGCGGACCTCCTCATCCAGCACGTGGTCAGACTGCATGGAATCCCGGTCGACGTGGTCTCCGACCGCGGCCCCCAGTTCTCTTCGGACGTCTGGAGGTCATTTTGCAACGCCCTGGGAGCCAAGGTAAGCCTCTCCTCCGGCCATCACCCCCAGTCTAACGGGCAGTGTGAGCGGACTAACCAGGAGCTGGAGGCTATGCTCCGCTGCGTCACTTCTTCCAAACCCACATCCTGGAGTTCTCACCTCGCCTGGGTGGAGTACGCCCACAACACCTCTCGCTCTACTGCCATCGGGATGTCGCCCTTTAAAGCATCCTTGGGCTATGATCCACCTCTATTCCCCGCGCAGGAGGGCGAGTTGGCTGTCCCCTCTGTCCAGGCACATCTGAGGCGGTGTCGCTCCCTTTGGTCCACGGCGCGTAATGCGCTTTTACGCACGGCGGAGCGCAATAAGTCTACGGCGGACCGACATAGGAGACCTGCACCTGCCTACCAGGTGGGACAGCAAGTTTGGGTATCCACACAGGACGTTAACCTAAAGGGTGAGAGGAGAAAGCTGGCCCAACGGTTCATCGGCCCTTATCCCATAACCAGAATCATCAACCCGGTGGCTGTGCGTGTGGCTATTCCCTCCTCCCTCCGCATCCATCCCACCTTCCACGTCTCCAAAATTAAACCGGTGGTCTCTGACCCCCTCTGCCCTCCACCTGCGGCGCACCCCGCTCCCCGGATGATTGGTGGCCATCCGGCCTGGACCGTCGCTGACATCTTGGACGCCCGACGCCGGGGTCGCGGATTGCAGTACCTGGTGGATTGGGAGGGCTATGGACCCGAGTGGAGACAGTGGGTGCTTTCCTCGCTGGTGTTGGACCGGTCACTCATTTCTGAGTTTCATCGAGCGCACCCGGAAAAACCATCGCCAGGAGGCGCTGCTAGAGGGGGGAGTACTGTTATGACTCGCCGCTCATCAGCGGCGCCAGCCGCGCGCACACCTGCTCCTCGTCAGCGGCGAGGTATTTAATCCACTCTGCCCTGGGCTTCGGCCTGAAGCCGTCTCTCAACTTCGGCCCCTTTGCTACTACGGATCTCAAACCGACTAGTGAAGATAACTTGGGTAAGCTCCCCTTACCTCTCTCCTCTAGCCTTCCCCTGTGCACAGGTGGACATTCCTGGTGGCGGACTTCCTCATCTCGCCGTTGGCTCTACGCTGCTGCCGCAGGTACTGCAGGTCGCTGTCTCCCGGGCCTCGCCCTTGTCGACGCCAGCCACCTGTCATAACCAAGTAAGCCAGCTATCATCATTATTCCCTGTATTGGTGTGGTGCCCGTTACCCTTCTCCCTCTGCTCTCTCCCACAGGGTTGTCCGGCTGTATGGCCTCCTGCCCCCATGCCTGACGCAGATGCCACCACCAATACATTCTTATTCCACAGACACGCACCCATACACTTCCTTGTTGCTAATAAAGCTGTTAAATCTATCCTGAGCCTGCGTGTGTGTCTCCTGGGCCATGCATTATGTCATCTATATTCATTACACAATGGCTAAACTTATTTAGCAGATATATAAAGAAGTTTAGAATTATAATAACTTGAATCAAAGAATTAAATCATGTCAACTGATAGAGCTATTTAGTGAAAATGATGGTTAGAATAACTCTCACAGCTGGCTTTCGCTACTCATAAACTTTGTCTTAACCTGTATGAAATTCCAGTATACTAGAACCATAGTTTTACCAACCCGATTTCAGTCAAAAATGTAACTAATGAACGTTTTCCACCCCTCAAAAAAGGCACATTTGTACGTAAAATGAAAAAAATAGTGTACCTGGATATGTTTTTACAAGCGGAGTCCATGCCTTCACTCACTGCACATGCGCAAATGCACACGAGAAAAAAAAAACAAAACAAAACACTGTCCTCACCGGGCATGAGCAGAATAACACCTGTTTTAGGAAGTCTTCCAACATTCATTCAGGTGGTGGATGGTTAGCTTCAAGCGGTTTCAAGCAACAAGACCAACAAGATGTGAGTTCAAGTCTCATGCTGATCTTTGAGTGACTTTTTTTTTCCCTGTTGGTTTTTCACTTCACTAATGAAATGTTAGGTTTAGGCGTCACCTCCTGTAATGGTTAGCGTTAGGAAAAAATATTGTGGTGAGGCGTCACCTCTGATGGTGAAAGACAATGAAAGTGAAAGGAAGAGAAACTGACAAACATGAAGATTCAAAGATTCAAGATTCAAAGATTTAAAGATTTTATTTGTCAATACTACTGTACATACAGGACATACAGGAGAATTGAAATGGTGTTTCTCTCTCGCTTCAGTGGTGTGCACAATACAAAAAAGAAAAAGGAATAAGGCTGGGAAAAACAAAACAAAACAACAACAACAGTCTATGTACAGTGATGCAACCCGTAGTGCAAATGGCAACAAAAGATAGACCCAGACCTCCCATTGTGCAAACAGAGATAAATGATTAACGATGATGAAACCCAGCAATCCTATATACAGAAAACTAGAGAGATGTAATACCCGTAGCTGCAGTTCAATGCGGTAGTGTAGGTGGCGATAGTAACAAATAGGACTGCACATGGTTAGTATTGCAAAGACAGACAGCAGCAGATATGGCATTTGTGCAAATGGTTGCAGTTAAAGTGCAGAGACATACAGCAGCAAATGCATTACTACTGATGGTGTGCCAGTCTTTCTGTGCCAACAGCTGAGGTAGTTATTGTGCGGGTTTTTGCGTCACAGTCCAGGGGGTGGGGGTGGGGGAAGTGGACAGAGTTCAGGGTCCTGATGGCCTGATGAACGAAGCTGCTTAGCAGTCTTGTGGTGTAGGCCTGGAGGCTCCGGTACCTCTTCCCCGAGGGCAGGGGGCTGAAGAGGGAGTGTGAAGGGTGGGAGGTGT
Source organism: Pholidichthys leucotaenia (assembly GCA_020510985.1). Taxonomy (NCBI): domain Eukaryota; kingdom Metazoa; phylum Chordata; class Actinopteri; order Cichliformes; family Pholidichthyidae; genus Pholidichthys; species Pholidichthys leucotaenia. The sequence continues at coordinate 205,963,330 of CM035844.1, forward strand.
TGTGCAATGTTGATGGTGCTGCGGGTGAGGCGGGTGAAGTACATGTCTGAGAGGGGGAGCTGGGGGGCACCGATGAGCTTGCTGGCAGCTTTCACTGTGTGTTGTATTGTCTTCCGGCAGAAGGCAGTGCAGCTTCCATACCACACCGTGATGCAGCTGCAGATTAAGGTGCTGGTAGACCAATTTCTTAAAGCTGTAAACACCATGTATCCACTGCACGTGAAAAATGCTTTTTCCGTGTCTATGTATATTTTCTGAGAGTGAGAAAATGTACAATTTTATGTTTTTTTTTGTTTTTTTTTATGAGACTGGTCTAGGATTTACACTGACTCTGGATGCAGTCTGTTATGGCTGCGATGCAGACTCCGCAGCATAGTTCTCATTCTCGTCAATGTTCTAATCCCCACCTGGACTGGACCACTATGGAACGAATCCGGCTCTTCGGATTCAGTTTGCACGTGAAACGCAATGAGTCTATTTTTGATAGATGCCAGATCCAATCCGCATGGAAATGCCACAGTATCTTGCAGTATTTAATAGCTGTTTGTTCATTAAAAATGATTTAAGGATCATCCGTTATTTTCTGAGGGCTACTCCTTCACCAGAGAAGATAAAAACTTTGACATAACATACAAACACTTCATAGAATTAAAATTAACAGGCTAATTATGTATTATTTAGAGAACAAAAATCCAGGTGGAAAGCTGGTACGTCATGTTTCCTTGTTATTATCATGTGATTGCAATCTGTTCTCGTCTGACTCGCTCAGATCTTTCTCAGGATCTCGCATTATTTTATATAATTATCGCACAACCTTGTATTTTGAACCTTGTTGCTTCAAAACACAAATGGAGCTTGTAGGGATGGACGTAAGGCTCCGTCCACACTGCGTCCATACTGTACTGTATCCGGAGTCAATGTAAATCCTGGGTAAGATTTGTGCATCCCACAAGTTCAGTCAAATTTATCATACATCAAGTTTACTCACAAATGTTAACATGCAAGGTTCTTACATGAGACCCCATACTGTATGTCTTAATATATATTTTGTACATGCAGTATAAGAAGTTGGTATTATATTTCAAGTTTTTGTGAAGCTATTAATCTGAAAATCTTTCTCATACCACTGAATGCAGTCTAAATCTTTATCCAGCTGAATAAATTCTGAATGTAATCCACCTGTGCCCTCCACAAATTTAACAAGCCACCACTGCATCAGCTGCAAGACCCAGAATAGGTTAGGCTAATTTTTAGGCTACGACCTAATTGTCCACTACAGTGAAGAGTGAAAGAGGCTAAATTTGAAAACTTTATGTGCAGAGGAGAAGCCTGAATGTGTATCCTGAATTTTAACTCCAACCATCCTCCCAGAGGGGAGATAAGAAGTTCTTGTGGTAATGAGTACAGTTTAATATCCACACAAATCCGTATCAATATAAATCAAAGCAGTCCATCTTCTGAATTAATTTCCCACTCTCCTTATTAAATATATTACATATTTTATGTACAGCCACTTTAGTTTCTTATTATGAAGAAATACACTGAACCCTCCTGGAACGATAACATCACAGTAAAAAGTAACAGGAAGTGATAACTCAGACTGGTGAAGATTGCAGGGACAGAAGGCAATAGAAGCGATGCTGTCACAAATGCCCCTCCGAGGCAGAGAGGAAAGACCTAGATGCTGAACTGCAGTTTGTGGCATTTATTAACAGAAACACAAAATACAAAAAGTGCACAAAAATAAACTTACACATGAGTAGCGCTAGAAGATAGTGAGGCAATTGTTGGAACAGGGAGTGGGTGCCGACGGGAATGAATAGCTTAGACGAGGCTCTGACAACCAGTGAATGCAACAGTCAGTCTTAAATAAGGCATAACCCAATGAGAATGAATGACAGCCGGTGTGAATCACATGAGTGGGCAGGTTGACCTAATTACATGACAGGAATCAGCTGAGAGTCAAGTGAGGAGGGAAGACAGGACTGACAGGTTGACAGGGGCACCGCCCACTACCAGACCGAAACCAGGAAGTGCCACTGACAGTGGCAGTCCCGGAGAGAAAGCGAGAACTACAATAAGGACACATAATAAACTCAAGGATAAATGCAAATAATACCAAACGTATAAATAACAAGACTGTGATTAGATTAGATTAGATTAGATTCAACTTTATTGTCATTACACATGTATGAATACAAGGTAACGAAACACAGTTTAGCATCCAATCAGAAGTGCAAAGGACAGCAGTGCAGTATATACGGTAATTAACAGTATGTGCAATTTAAGCAAATATATGCAGCAGTGCAGAAAGTTAAAAGTACTGTTATGTGCAAATAATGTGCAATAAGTTAGATGTAGTTATGTAGTTATGCAGTTATGTACAGGTGAGGATGGTAAAAGATGATTGTAAGAAAGTCAGCGGGGAACTAAGTTCAATAACGTGACAGATGTTGGAAAGAAACTGTTCCTAAACCTGCTGGTTCTAGTCCGAAGGCTTCTGAAACGTCTTCTGGAGGGGAGAAGCTGGAACAGTCCATGAGCAGGATGGTTGGAGTCCCTAAGAATGCTGCGTGCCCGGCGCAGACATCTTTTCCTGTAGACGTCCTCTATAGCTGGAAGTGGAGTCCCTGTGATGCGTTGGGCGGTTTTCACCACCCGCTGCAGTGCCTTGCGGTCAGCTACAGAGCAGCTCCCATACCAGAGTGTGATACAGTTGGTCAGGGTGCTCTCTATCACGCAGCGGTAGAAGTTGCTCAGGATGTCAGTTGACAGATGGTTCTTCTTCAATGTCCTCAAGAAGAAGAGGCGCTGATGGGCCTTCTTGATCAGGCTGGTGGTGTTAACTGACCAGGACAGGTCCTCCGAGATGTGGGTCCCCAGGAATTTGAAGCTGGGGACACGTTCAACAGCTATGCCATTGATATGGATGGGGTCATGTGTCTCTTCCCTCTCCTTCCTGTAGTCCACTATGAGCTCCTTGGTTTTGCTGGTGTTAAGGAGCAGGTTATTGTCAGCGCACCAAGTAGCCAAGTGCTCAACCTCTGCCCTGTAATCTGACTCGTCGTTGTCCCTGATGAGTCCAATCACCGTGGTGTCATCTGCGAACTTTATGATGGAATTGGATCCATACATAGGCCTGCAGTCATGGGTGTAGAGGGAGTAGAGGAATGGGCTGAGCACACAGCCCTGTGGTACACCAGTGTTGAGTGTGATGATGGAAGAACGGTTGGGGCCTGACCTAACATGCTGGGGTCTGTTGGTCAGAAAATCCATGATCCAGTTGCAGGTGGAGGTACTGATTCCCAGGTCCCCAAGTTTGGTGAGCAACTTGGAGGGGATAACTGTGTTGAATGCTGAGCTGAAGTCAATAAACAGCATTCTTGCGTAGGTGTTCTTGTCATCCAGGTGTGAGAGTACATAGTGCAGCGCTGTAGAAACCACATCCTCTGTACTCCTGTTGCTCCGGTAGGCAAACTGATGAGGGTCCAGTGTAGGGGGCAGGCCTTTTTTGAGCTGTGCCAAGACCAGTCGCTCAAAGCACTTCATGACTATGGGCGTCAGTGCCACAGGGCGATAGTCATTTAGGCACGATGGTGTTGAATGTTTCGGCACTGGTACTATTGAAGTGGTCTTGAAGCACGCTGGTACCACGGCCTGGGCCAGGGACAGATTGAAGATGTCTGTGAAGACCCCTGCCAGCTGCTCAGCGCATGCCCTCAGCACACGCCCAGGAATGCCATCAGGGCCAGCAGCCTTACGTACGTTGACATGACTCAGTGCATTACGGACGTCGGTGTGGGTGAGTGTGAGGTGGTGGAGGTCATCAGAGGGTGGGAAATTGATGTTCTTTTCATTGTTGTCCTTGTCAAAACGAGCATAGAAGTTATTTAGCTCATTGAGAAAGGGCACAGTCATGGCTATAGGTATGGAGTTGCTGGGCTTATAATCAGAGATAGCTTGAATGCCCTGCCACATACGTCGGGGGTCAGAGTCCCCAAAATGTTCCTCCACCTTCAGCTTGTAGCTGTGCTTGGCCTTCTTGACGCCCCTCTTCAGATCTGCCCTGGATGAACTGTAGGCCTGTGCATCACCAGATCTAAAGGCATTGTTACGTGCTTTTAGCAGAAGTCGCACTTCTCTGTTCATCCACGGCTTCTGATTTGGGTACGTGGTGATCTGTCTTTCCGTGGTGACACTGTCAATAGTGGTGTTGATATGGTCCAGGACTGAGTGGGTGTAAGAGTTGATGTTTATGTGGGAGCCACAGGTAGCATGAGAGGTGAACATACTCCAGTCTGTGTTCCTAAACTTCTCCTGGAGTACAGAGTCAACCCCCTCTGGCCACACTTTGATGGTCCTCACTGATGGCTTCACCCGGTTGATGAGCGGTACATACTTGGGGGTAAGGAACAAGGATAAATGATCAGACTGACCTAGGTGGGGGAGGGGAGTTGCTGTGTAGGCTCCCACAATAATGGTGTAAACATGGTCCAATGTTTTGTCCCCTCTTGTGTGACAGGAGACATGCTGGTAGAATTTAGGAAGCACTGTCTTGAGGTTAGAGTGGTTAAAATCACTCGCCACAATAAATGCTGCCTCTGGGTGTGCAGTTTGTTGTTTGCTAATAGCTGCATGCAGTTCTTTCATAGCAAGCTTAGCATTAGCATCCGGAGAAATGTAAGCGGCTGTTATGATGGTACAAGTGAACTCGCGTGGCAGATAGAAAGGTCTACATTTAACCATGAGAAACTCCAGGTTAGCTGAGCAGTGTCTCTCAACAGTGACAGAGTTCGTACACCAAGCCTTGTTAATATAAATGCACAATCCCCCCCCTCTTGTCTTACCGGAATCAACTGCTGCTCTGTCTGCCCGGAGCGTGTGTAGGCCGGCTAACTCGATAGCATTGTCGGGTATTCCACTGTGAAGCCATGTTTCCGTAAAAATCATGATATTGCAGTTCATAAGTTTCTTATTGTTGGTGATCCGAAGCCGTAGTTCACTCATTTTGCTCGTCAGAGACCGTACATTAGCAAGGAAAATACTGGGTAGCGATAGCCGGTGCGGTGTTAGCTTTAGCTTAGCTCTTAGCCCACCGCGTTTACCCCTCCTTTGTTTACGGTCCTTACACCGCCTGCGAGCACTTCCGGTCGGCCGGGAAGCCTGCCGAGCGTCGGGAGTTCTCCAGAGCTCCAGGATGAGACGTAGATTCAGACGTAGGTTGCTGATAAAAAGGTCGTTATCGTTGTTTTGTAAACCAATATTCAAAAGCTCATCTCGGGTGTAAGATGTAAAAGCAGAGCTGTTCTGAACGAACATACCCGAAATGAGCAGAAATAACACTGCTAGTCCCCAGAATCTGGTAGGACGCTGAGCCTCGCGTTGTGCACGCGCCGCCATCTTGCGTTTTAATTATGAACGTAAACTAAGAAATAATACAAGATATAAGAAAACCAACCAAGGACAAAATGACAGGAACCAAAGAACACAAAATACAACAAATATACAAATATGGAAAAAGGCCATGAGACTGAGCACGGTGGAATCCCCCTGTACTCAGATCATGACAGATGATGTCTCAGGATAAAGTAAAAAATAAGTAGCACAGCCTGAGAAACTGCCCCAAAAAGTAATAAAAAACTTAACATTCCTCTTTTTGAAGTGGTGCACACAGGGGTACCATAACAAGAAAATAAAAAGTCAGTCACCTCATAATATTCTGCAGCATTCTGGAAAAGTTTGTTTCACAAAACTTTTATTTTTGTGCCAGTCTCACCGGGCCAAAGTGCCAAGCTAAAAATCCAAATATGCCTCCTAAACCCACGGTTGCCAGGAAATGGGCTGGGTCTCATGCTGTCATCCTAATTTACAATTATGTTATCTTGTCTTCAGGGCATGGGCCCCAGCCCTCGTCCTCGCTTTAAGTTTCATTTTGGAATTTTCTGTATTTCATTCTGATTATTATCTTTATCCTGGATTGCCTCTATTATTCAGTTTTGTATATTTATTTCTCCATGGGTCATCCTCTTAGTTTGCTATCGGTATTATTATGATCATTATTATCTCTGTCATGGTCTTGTCTCTCCTGATCCTCTGTGTGTGATTATCTGTGCTGCCCTGCTCTTTCTGTCTCTGACCATGTCCTGCTGTCTCCGTTTGCCACTGATGATGCCCACCTGTTCTGAATTGTATTTGATTACTCCTGTGTCTATTTACCGTATGTGAAGCCCCAGTCTATGCTCCCCATGCTTGTCCTCGTCGCACTCTGTGTGAACAACACACTTCTGTTCTGCCTTATGATCCACTCCAGTGTTCCTGCCTAGTCGAGTGGGTTTTTGTTACAGCTTCCGAGCTGTTTGTTTTTGTGTTTTTTCCTTGAGCTGTGCCCGTTCGGCCAGCTAAAAATAAATCTACTGCCTACTTGAATATTGAGTTTGGGTCCAATTCTCCATCTCCCGTGACAGTAGGACAACCATCAGTATGGATCCAGCATATTTAAAGTTTCGGCAGATGGGCCTCAATGAGAAGGAAGCGTGGGAAGCGACCAGTGTTGGGCAAGTTACTAAAAAATAGTAACTAGTTACAGTTAGTAGTTACTTCTTTGCAAAAGTAACTGAGTTACTTTTGAGTTACTGCATGATTAAAGTAACTAGTTACTTGGAAAAATAACTTTCACATTACTTTTAAATGCATACTTAAATCATTTTGCACACAGCAAGATCAAGGGCCCCTTGTTCTCATCAGAAAAAAGAAGAAAAAAAACTGTTCAGAAAAAAAAAGTCTCATCTTACAAAGAAAAAAATATCTGATTTACACAAACTATTGTAATCAATAGAAAGTCAAAAATTTACTAGAAATAAAGCTGTGAATTCACAGGGAAAATTTTGGACCCCCTGGTGGGCCTTTTTTGCCCCACGAGCCATATGTTTGACACCCCTGGACCAGCCCATTAAAAACGCATATTTAGAGGATTTACTTCCATGAAATACTTGCATATCACAACAGCATGTAAGTGAATGAGATAAAATAAAATAGAAAGCACAGATAAAAGAAAGATCACCACTTAGAAGAAGCTTTACTGCAACAAATCACAGTCACTTTTTCTCTGTGCGTAAGAAAACTTTAACCTGTTGAACTTCGGGATTCCGCGGGTGGTCACGTCTCTGCGTCATAGTGCGTCTCAGTGCGCACTGAAAAAAAAAAAGCTGCATTTCCGTTCTTCCAGTACAGACACAGCCGCGAACAGAAAGCCAAAGGAGTGTTTGATTGGTTTAGATTTGATTGACCTCTCATTCGACTAATAAGAGCCTTGAATTGGGTTTCTGAAACCTTGAAGAACCAATGACTGAAAACCTAGCAAGAAGGACCTGCCTACCAACGACCGTGAATACAGCGAGCCAATTGAAGCAGAGAAGTTCGACGATTGAAACGCGGGCGTCCCCGTGCGTAAAATCTTTTTTGCCTAAGCCGCTGGGTGACTCACATTGAGACCTGTGTGTAACGGTAGCGTTAGCCACTCTTAGCCATTAGCCAGTCTTTTTTTATTACTACTGTTCTTATTTGTTTTGAAAAATGGTTCGCAAAAACCGCAAGCATGGAAGCAGAGATGGTTTGACCGGGTCGGGTGACCAGAACCATGAGTCTGTAACAACCGGACCAGCTTCATGTTCGTCTGACAATGAGGAACAGATGTTCGCCAACGACACTGCTGTTGTGGACAGGTAAGTGTTATAAGCTAAATTATTCTTTATCAATGAAAATAGTAATAAAAATGACTTTTGACCGATCGGTAATTACAACGGTCCGTCATGGCCACAAGTTTTTTTGTGCGCTGAGCTCCTCTGTAGGGGGGGGGGGAGTTGTTATCCTCTACGTTGCAGATATTTTAGTATAATTTTCAGTGCACTGTAGGTTATTTTTTCTTGAAAAAAAGGCCACACATTTTTTACGTGGCATGCTTCTTTGTGTGTGGGGGGCTTGTTTGTTCATTCATTCATTCATGAATGACCAAACAACCCCCCCCCCCCAACACACACACAGCCCTGAGTGTCACCTTTCATTAGAGCCCAAGATGAAGCTTCTATGTTGAAGCATTCAAAAGTTATAGACGTTTTCCAAACTGTGCCATTTGGCACAGTTTGGCACAGTTCAAAAACGCCTGGGAACAACCTGAGAAAAAAGCTGTGTAATATATTCATTTTTTGTGGTATTGTTACAAAATTTTGACCTCAGCTTGATAATACTTGGTTCTACATTTCTGTTGCATTTTCCAACCAGTATCTGACAGCTGTGTGTTATTTGCAAGCATTTGTATCTAAAAAAAACACCCAGGCGAACTTTATTTTCTTCAAATTCAGTATGTTTAGATGACTGTTACTCAGTGGCAGGAGCACTTAGAGAGATTATGACTGTTTTGCCAAAAAAATTCAGAGTGTTTTCTTTTAAATGAGACCAACCCCATGAAGTTGCTGCAAAGGGTTGAAGAACAGCTTTTGATTTACTTTGGGCACGTTATTTTTTGGCGTTTTTAGGGAAATTGACCAGAGTTCAACATTAAATGCATTTAATGCGGACATTAAATGCGAGATACTTGCTCAAAAAATACTCATGTTTAACCACAGAGGTAGGTGCTGTTAGAGGCAACTTACCGCTCGGACAACAGGTGATCAGGGCGTGATATGAGAAGTCGCCACCGCCACGGCATTTCTTCCCACAGAGTTGTGATGTGAACTGGGGCAGGACAGAAAACCGACCCGCGGAGGAGACTGTGTGACGGCTGAGTCACTTACGGTAGGGTCAGTTTATATTTATTTGCTTATTTATTTGCTTGCCTTTGCCTTTGGCATGACAACCTCCAGTGGCTTGTGGCGCTGGGGATGGCAGCTGTCCTGCCAATAGCCACTGAAACTGTGTATTCATCCATAGTTAGCAGCTGATGAGAAGGGTGTCTAGCAACTGCAAGTTGTATTATCGTCTGTTTGCGCTAAAATATCTATCCATATTAATAAAACGAGTAACACGAGTAACGCATCTGATCAAATTTCAGTAACTGTAATGCATTACTGGATTTTTAAACAGTTTGTGTTTAAACCGGTAAACCGGTAATGTGCTGTGTAGTTTCATTACACAGCACATTACTGCAAAAGTAGTAGCGTTACAGTAACGCGTTACTCCCAACACTGGAAGCGACCAACATTGAGGCTCGCATCGAGGATGCCCAGAATTCCCACACGCCAGAGGACGCCCTCATCTGCCTCGAATGTGCCAAGGAGTTGAGTGAGGCACTTCCAGCCCTCCGACAGTTCCCTGTGCTCACCCATCTGCATGAGATGAGTGTTTACAGGGAGATTCTCATCCGTGGGATAGTGGAACTGCTTCCGGCCGTGGGAGTGGAACCGATGGAGGAGGGACCGCATCCATTCGGGGAGGGGGGGGAGACGTGGTCATTGCTGGCCTGGCTTCTCATCCCTGGCAAAGGTGCCCCAGGCCTCTATTTCCTCCTCCTTTGGTCAAGCACAACACCATCGGGCATACTCCCCCTGCTAGATGAGTTCCAGCTTCTCCCGGGAGGATTCACCGGATGGGTCAGCGGTAGCAAAGCGGGAATACGGGCAGGTATCTGTTCATTTTTTAACATCATTTAATAAAGAGACTTGTCTGGTTTCTGGTGGGGAGACTCAGCTGCGGCTGCCTTCCACTGCTGAGTTCTCTTCACTTCCCTCTGCAATAAACTCTGCTGCCCTGTCCATCCACACATCCTCACTGGCATCTCCTGTGTCCCATTCTGGTTTTTGTGAGAGACTGGCTATACTGGGTGGCAATCTACCGGTCTGGGATGAGCCAGCTGCCCCTGAAGCTCCTCCAGTTGCAGCTACCTCCAGGAGGGGGTTCCAAGTAGTTGTGGCCCCCAGACCTGACGTTCCACCGGTTGCTGTTGCTGCATCTGGGCTGTGTGAGGATCATCCAGTACGGGCTCTACGCTGCTCCCCAGCTCCAGTACGGGCACCACATCACTCCCCAGCTCCAGTACTAGCACCATGTCACTTCCCAGCACCACCACCTGCTCTGGCTCTTCTCCGGACTGCTCCAGCTGCTCATGAGGTGCACACCACAGCTCCAGCTGTTCCCAAGGTGCACACAACACCTCCAGCCGTCCCTAAGGTGCACACAACAGCTCCAGCCATCTCCGAGGTGCACACAACAGCTCCAGCCATCTCCGAGGTGCACACAACAGCTCCAGCCATCCCCCAGGTGCACACAACAGCTCCAGCTATCCCCCAGGTGCACACAGCAGTGCCAGCTGTCTCCCAGGTGCATACAACAGTGCCAGCCATCAGCCAGGTGCACACAATGGCTTCCGCTGTCCTTGAGGCACACGCCACAGCTCCAGCTGTTCCCACAGTGCACACTCCAGTTCCTGCTCTACCCAAGGTGTATGCTCTAGTTCATGCAGCTCATCTGGAGGAGGTCACCCCAGCAGCAGAGGACCAGGAGCTCAGGCAAGTGCTTTTCTTTACTTTTATAACATCTATACTAGTTAAGACTTGCCTAGCTCCTGGTGTTTTTGGTGACTGCAGTGGGTGTGGTTCTCCAGGCATCAGAGCCGGATGCTCCAGCACCATCCATACCAGAGGTTGGGTGACCTCCACCCGTTGTACCAGAGGTCGAGCAGTCCGCTCTAACCATAGCCCAAGATGCCGGTGTGCCTCCAACTGTAGCCCAAGAGGCTGGTTTGCCTCCAACCATAGCCCATGAGGCCGGCGTGCCTCCACCTTTTGTTCCAGAGGCTGGGGTCAGCGTGCAGCAGTCATCATCACAGAGCATAGGGCCCCTGTGTTTGTTTGGTGAGCTTTGTGTTCCTGCGGCTGCTGTTCCACCTTATTGTCCAGCTTGATGGCCTATGGACATTGGCAGGATGCTGGACTGTCCCTGCACTCTGGTCTGGGGGTCCATGGACTGGGGCAGGCCCCCAAACCCACATTGTTCTCCAGTCCAAGGGCCTATGGACTTTGGTAGACCCCCTGATCTGCTGTTTGTTGTGGTCCAGTGGCCCATAGACTTGGGTAGACCCCCTGACCCGCTTTGTTTTGAGTTTTGGTGCCTTGGACCTTATTTGGCCCATGAACTGTGTTTGTCTTGGACATTGTTGTGGGTGGGTTACAGTTTGTTTCGACCCACCTAGCCTTGTACCCCCACCACCCACTCTGTTAGGGTTTTTTGGTCTTTTTTCTTTTGTTGGTGTTCCCCTGCGGTCGTCTGGAAGCCACCCCTTAAGAGGGGGTACTGTCAAGGTGTGGGCTGCATCTCATGCTCTCAGCCTAATCTACAACTGCGTTATCTTGTCTTCAGGGCATGGGCCCCAGCTGTTGCCCTTGCTTTAAGTTTCATTTTGGAATTTTCTCTATTTCATTCTGATTATTGTCTTTATCCTGGAATGCCATTATTGTTCTGTTTTGTATATGTATTTCTCCGTGGGTCATCCTCTTAGTTTGCTATCACTATTATTATTATCATTATTAGCTCTGCCATGGTCTTGTCTCTCCTGATCCTCTGTGTGTGTCTGACCATGTCCTGCTGTCTCCGTTTGCCGCTGATGATGCCCACCTGTTATGTATTGTATTTGATTACTCCTGTGTCTATTTATGTGAAGCCCCAAACTGTGTTCCTCATGGTTGTCCTCATCATGCTCTGTGTGAACAACACACTTCTGTTCTGCCTTATGATCCAGTCCTGTGCTCCTGCCTAGTTGAGTGAGTTTTTGTTACAGCTCCCGAGCTGTTTGTTTTTGTGTTTTTTCCTTGAGCTGCGCCTGTTCGGCCAGCTCAAAATAAATCTGCCAACTTGAATATTGCGTTTGGGTCCAATTTCCCACAAACTGTGACAGTGCTGTCAAATTCAATCCTACTGAGGGTCAACAAGAGGTTAACGAATAAAGCCAGTGGCCAGGTTATCATTTGTCTTTTTCTGTAATAAAAAAAAAAAAGTGTTGCAAGTTAGATTTTGTTTTAGGATACATTTTAAGAGTTTACTATTCTTTTTCAAATCACTGCATAATTTAGCATCATCTTATTTATCTAACCTTTTATGTCCCTCCTTTCCTCCAAGGTCACTGCGCTCATCTGACCAGATGCTTCTCGCAGTCCCTTCATTTAAAGCTAAAGCTTAGAAGAAGTACTGTAGTTACCCCTAAACTCCAAAATAACCTGACACCTCTTTTTAAAAAAAAAGCCTACCGCCGATCCTTCTCTCCCTCAGAATTCTATTCCATTTTCAAAGTTGCCTTTTATTTAAAAAAAAAAAATATAGAAAAGGTGTTGGCCAAACAGCTAAATGATATCTTAGCTCAGTGCAACGTTCTCGACAAGTTCCAATCTGGGTTTCTTCATCAACCATCCAATGAAACTGCTTTTCTTAGAGTAGAAGATATTTTACTGCAGAGACATGTCAGTGAATACTCTGTTCTTGTAGTTCTGGGTTTAACAGCAGCATTTGACACAATTGACCATGGTATTTAATTGACAGACGAAGAACATGGGTGGGCATCTCTGCATCAGCCCCACAATAGTTTGCATCATACCCCTCAGACAGAACTTTTGTGGTTGCTGTGAATAGCATTCATCTTCGTCTGCCACTTTGCCTTGTGGTGTCCCCCAAGGTTCTGTAGTGGTTCAGGCTGCACACTGTTCTCCCTCTCCCTTAACTGTCTATTCCCCACAGCTGAGCTCCTCATCTGCCGGTAATCAGCCCCACTCCTTAAACAGGAGCTACACGCTGCAGACTGCATGGAGTTCGTTAGACTTGCTCATGCCACTTCGGGATCAGCTACCCAGTGTGCAGCCTCCAGTCAGTGCTGTCCTACCATGCCACCATAAGCCCACATCTAATTCTTCCTCAAATCTCCTCTCCTCTTTACCCCTTAGGACACCCTTGGCAGAGTGGACCTTTTCCTTGGCGGAACCACGGATCCGGATTCCCCCATCTTCACTAAGCCTGTGTCCTCAGCCCTCTTTCCCCAGTGTCACTATTCACTCAATGCTTCACTCACTCCCTGAGACCCCTTCACCACGCTGAAAAGACACCAGAGGAAGCTAGCCAACGCTGGGTTCCTTGAGCAAATCTGTAAGAAAGGCAGAACATAAGCTAAAGTCAAATGCAGCCCTTGCCCCTGTAACTAATTGTTTTTCTCTTCTCTCCTCTGCAGGGTTGCCAGACTCTCCGTGTCATCACTCCTGCGCATTAATTCAATAAATTCACATTACTGCATTACAACCTTGGTCTCTCTTGCCGTCTATGTTTGGGTCTATAATCACTTATCATGTCAGTACGAGCTCTTCTAGAGAACCTAGCAGCCGCGGCCTGGGAGACCATGGTCGATCGGGTAGATGGTCTGGAGCAGCGTGTGGACCATATCATTCTGCAGAGGCAGTCGGTAGTAACCCAGCTTCAAAAGGTGTCTGATCACTTAGACCAGCTTGCCTCCTCACCAACCCACCACCCTGTTCCCACTGCAACCACCCCCTACCCGGCTGTACTCAAGCAGTTTCCACACTGGCTCGCTACAATGGGAGTTTGGGGGGGGGGGGGGTCCTCTTGCAGTGAAACCTAGTGTTTCAGTGCCTCCCGGATGTTTGCCCACCGAACATAGCAAAATAAGTTACGTGGTCAACCTTCTTGAGGGTTGGGCTCTCACTTGGGCACAAACTATTGTTATGAGCTCAGAATATCCATCCTACACGTTCAGTCATTTTTCAGAGGAATTCATGAAGATTTTCAATCACTCTGACCGTGAGGGCAGCACCTCCTCCTGCCTTTGTAACCTGCGTCAGGGAGCCAGATCTGCGGCCAAATTTTCTGTCGAATTCTGGGTGCTTGTGACAGAAGCAGGCTGGGATGATACTGTGCTATGCTTGACCTTTATCGTAGCCTCAATTCTAATCTGCGGGATGAGCTAATTAGCTGCAAGGAACCAGAGTCCCTCGATGCATTAATCTCTCTGGTCATCGAGCTAGACAACCACCTGGGTGAACGAGCCTGGGAGCGACAATGCGGAGGTCGCAGGCCTCGTCCGGTCTCTTCTCTGCCTTCCTCTCCTCGGCAAAGCCCTTCCTTGCACAGTTCACCCGAATCTTGCAAACCCATGCAATTAGGTCGCTCCCAACTGTCTTTAGTGGGGTGTCGCCGATGTTTGGCTGAGGGGCTCTGCATGTACTGCGCAGGCTCCGGTCATGGGGTAGATGAGTGCCCAGTTAAGCCAAAAGACACCGCTCGCCCGCTGTTGTAGGGGGACAGGCGGGCATAGTCCCCAAACACCCTCAAACTAAACTTTTACTGCCCATCTGCATTTTGCTAGCCAACTCTCACCAAACTGGTTTTGCTCTAGTGGACTCAGGGGTGGAACAGAATTTCATCTCGGAGAGGAAGGCTGGCTGGGTATTCCATGTTCAGTTCTCCAAGAATCACTCAGGTTAGTGGCATTAACTGGTAAACCATTTTTTTTCTGTTTCCAAAATTTCTTCCCCACTCCCTGTGTTAATTTCTGGTAATCACAGAGAAAGCATCCGTTTCCCTGTTATTCCCTCCTCCACTGCATCTGTTGTGTTATGCTATCCCTGGCTTCACCTACACAATCCTACCATCTAACTAACTAACTCACTAACTAACCTGCACTTATATAGTGCTTTTCTAGTCACAAAGACCACTCAAAGTGCTTTCACTAGTACTAACCCTCTATTCTAAGGGCCTATAGGAAACAGATATCTAGGGACAATTTAGAACAGCTAATTAACCTAACATGCATGTCTTTGGATTGTGGGAGGAAACCGGAGCCCCCAGAGTAAACCCATGCAGCACAGGGAGAACATGCAAACTCCACACAGAAAGGTTCCAGCCCCTGCCAGCCTGGGGATTCGAACCAGGAACCTTCTAGCTGTAAGGCAACACACTGCACCACCGTGCTGCCCATCTATTTGCCTTCTTTGCCCATCTATTGGCAAAGAGGGGTAATTACATCGTGGAGTACATTCTGCCTCTCTGCTTTCCCACAACCAGCTGCATTTTCCCTTCCTAAACTCCCATCTGCTAAGGAGACAGCGGAGCTCCTGACTAACCATGTGGTGAGGCTGCACGGTATACCCTCTGACATTATGTCTGACTGTGGTCCCCAGTTTTCTTCCCAGGTGTGGCGCACCTTCTGTAAGGCCACTGGGGCCACCGTCAGCCTAACATCAGGCTACCTACTACCTGCAGAGCAGTGGGCAGTGTGAGCGGTTTAACCAGGAGCTGGAGGCCACGCTTCGATGAGTCACTTCTTCCAACCCTGCTTCTTGGAGTACTCACCTGCCTTTGGTGGAATACGCCCATAATTCTGCAACCTCTGCTACCACGGGGGTGTCGCTGTTCGAGGCCTCACTGGGGTATCAACCTCCTCAGTTCTCCTCGGAGGAGGAGGAGATTGCAATACCCTCCATTCACCATCATGTCCAGGGGTTCCGCCCCATCTGAAGGGAAACCAAAGCGGCGCTATTGTGGACGGCTGAGCAGAATTCCAGATGGACAAACCGATGAAGGAGCGTGGCCCCTACCTACACTGTCAGGCAGAAGGTATGAATTTCACCCAGGAACATTCACCTGAAAACGGATGCTAAGAAAATGTCTCCCCAGTTCATCAGGCCTTATCCCATCTGCCACATCCTTAACCCATCTTCTGTCCACCTCAGTCTTCCCCTTCTCTCCGTATACACCCCTCTTTTCATGTTTCAGAAATCAAGCCAGCATTCTCCAGCCCACTCTACCCTGCCTCCAAGCCACCTCCTCTGCCCATGATTATTGATGGGGTCCCGCCTACACGGTTAACTGGATTCTTGACTCCCGGCACCGTGGGTGTGGTACTCATTTTCTGGTGGACTGGAAGGGCTATGGGCTGGAGAAACACTCCTGGATCTCAGGTACGCTTATTGTTGACAAACAGTTGATCAAGGATTTCTACAAGAAGCACTCCAACAAGCCTCAGACACCAGGAGGCGCCCCTCGGGGGGGGGGGGGAGGGGGTACTGTATTGGCTCAGGCTGCACACTGTTCTCCCTCTCCTTTTAACTGTCTATTTCCCACAGCTGAGCTCCTCATCTGCTGTTAATCAGCCCCACCCCTTAAATAGGAGCTACACACTGCAAACTGCAGGAGCTTGTTTCACTCGCTCATGCCATTTCGAGATCAGCTATCCAGTGTGCAGCCTCCAGCCAACGCTGTCCTACCACACCACCATAAACGCTCATCTAATTCTTCCTCAAATCTCCTCTCCTCTCTTCCCCTCAGGACACCCTTCGCGGAGTGGACCTTTTCCTTGGCGGAACCACGGATCCGGATTCCCCCCATCTTCACTCCCCCCCCCCCCCAAGTAAGTCAACTTACCTATGTACACTAGTACACTAAGCCTGTGTCCACATCCCTCTTTCCCATGTCACTATTCACTCAGCATTTCACTCACCTCCCTGAGACCCCTTCACCACGCCGAAGAGTCACCAGAGGAAACCAGCCAATGCCGGGTTCCTTGAGTAAATCTGTAAGAAAGGTAGAACATAAGCTAAAGTCAAATGCAGCCCTTGCCCCTGTAAATACAGTAACTGTTTTTCTCTTCTCTCCTCTGCAGGGTTGCCAAACTCTCTGTGCCATCACTCCTGCACATTAATTCAATAAATTCACATTATTGCATTACAACCTTGGTCTCTCTTTCTGTCTGCATTTGGGGCTATAACCACTTACCATGTCAGGTTCTTTTCTGGGACCCATTTTGTTGTCCCTGTATCTACTGCCTCTTGGACACATCTTGAGTGCTTTCAAAGGAATCACATATCACTTTTGTGCCGATGATATCCAACTGTGCATCTCCTTCCCTCCACAAAACATTTGAAAAAGCATCTATCCTTCAAGACCATATTGATGCCATAAAGAGCTGGATGGCTGCAAATTATCTTTCACTTAACACCGAGAAAACAGAAGTTTTTAAGATAAGATAAGATAAGCCTTTATTAGTCCCACAATGGGGAAATTCCAGGATTGCAACAGCACAGGGATAGCAACACTCAGAGCAACAATCAGAAGGCAAGAAAAAAAAACAAGAGCAGCTAATATACATATGTACATATTACTATAAAATATATATATACACACACACACACAGACACACAGTGCAGAGCATTGTAGCTGGATGGAATAAATATATGAATATATGAACACACAGTGCAGAGCATTGTAGCTAGATGGAATAAATATGTAAATATATAAACACCCACAGTACGGAGCATTGCAGCTAGGTGGAATAAATATGCAAGTATATAAACACACACAGTGCGGAGCAATGTAGCTAGATGGAATAATATGTAGATATATAAAAAACACAGTACGGAGCATTGTAGCTAGATGGAATAAATATATAGATATATAAATATAAACATAAACACACCCAGTGCTGAGCATTGTAGCTAGATGGAATAAATATGTAAATATATAAACACACACAGTGCAGAGCATTGTTGCTAGATGGGATGAAACAGCATAACCGTCTACTTAGTTATCCTACATGGTATGATTATGTGCCCATACATATTCTCACCCTCCATAGCGACCGGTATGTTCCTAGTTGTATGCCGGAGGGGACCATTATGTAAGTCTATTGCATCTTTTGCATTCAAAAAACTATTAGTTTGTTACGTCTTTTTGCTATCTCTGCGAGCAGCCCTGCTTAGGTTGTACAGTCTGACAGCCGTTGGTAGGAAGGACCTACGAAACCTCTCGGTTGTGCACCTGGGATGATGTAGTCTGCTGCTAAATGAGCTCCTCAGTGCATCCAGTATGTCCTGCATAGGGCGGAACTCGGACTCCAGCAGAGATGACAGTTTAGCCACCGTCCTCCTCTCTCCTATTTCCTCCATCGGATCAAGGCGCTGCCCCAGGACAGAGCTAGCTTTCTTAATCAGCTTGTTCAGTCTCTTCCTATCGGCTGCAGTAATGCCACTGCCCCAGCAGACCACTCCAAAAGTGATGGCTGATGCCACCACCGTGTCATAGAATGACTTCAGCAGCGCCCCTTGTACACCAAAAGACCTGAGTCTCCTCAGCAGGAACAGCCTGCGCTGTCCCTTCTTGTAGAGTGCGTCAGTATTGTGTGACCAGTCTAGTTTATTGTTCAGATGAACACCCAGGTACTTATAGGATGTCACCATCTCGATGTCTGTTCCCTGTATATTTACTGGTGCTGTGAGGGGCTACCCATGCCTGCGGCAGTCCACCACCAGCTCCTTAGTTTTCCTCGTGTTGATCTGGAGGCAGTTCCGATGGCACCAGTCCACGAAGTCCTGGATAAGCCCTCTGTACTCAGCTTCATCTCCATTGGAGATGAGGCCAACGATCGCAGAGTCATCAGAGAACTTCTGTAGATGGCAGTGTGTTGTGTTGTGTGAGAAGTTTTTGTTCATGCTTCTGATAGTTTTGTTCCTCTTGTAATTAACAGTCTTTGTTTTTTGTCATCATTGGTTCAATCTTATGTTAGATGCTTTTTCCATCCAAGAAACATTGCCCGCCTCAGTTGAATGGTGTCCAAATCAGAACTTCAAATGATTATTCATGCTTATGTTTCATTATGTCTAGACTATTGTAATTACCTCCGCCAAGGAGGTTATGCGATCATCGGCGTTGGTTTGTCTGTCTGTTTGTTTGTCCGTCTGTTTGTTTGTTTGTTTGTTAGCAAGATAACTCAAAAAGTTATGGACGGATTTTCATGAAATTTTCACAGATTGTCAGAAATGGGGTATCCTACAGATGATTACATTTTGGAGCTGATCTGGATCATCGTCCACAAGAAAACCACCATTACGGAAAATGCCATTTTCGTCAATAACTACTGAACCACTAATCCTATCATTGTGAATCCAATTGCTAGTCATATGTTTTCATGGTCAAGGAATCTGAAAACGTACACACAAACACTGTATGGGGGGAACTGTGGCGCTTGGCGGAGGTCTGCGCTCTCCGAGTGCTTTTCTAGTTCATTATACATTGGAATCAATAAGTCGTTTACACTTGGTTTAAAATGTGGCTGGAAGACTACTTGGTACTAGGTCCTCTAAATTCTGTCATGCAACACCTATTTTGTCCTCTTTGCGCTGGCTCCACATAATATCCAGACTTCAATTTGAAAATCTTGGTGATCACCTTCAGACCAGTGCATGGTCAAATGCCCATTTACATCACTGACCTCTTTTACACACACACACACACACACACACACACACACACACACACACACACACACACACACACACTGTATATATACAGTATATTGTGTGTGTGTGTGTGTGTGTGTGTGTGTGTGTGTGTGTGTGTGTGTGTGTATAACATGCAGGTCTTTGAGACCTTCTGACTAAAACCTGCTGGTAGTTCCTCAGTCAAGGTTGAAAACTAGAGGTGATCGTGTGTTTGAGGTTATAGCTCCTGAACGATGGAATGCTCACCCTTCACACCCAAGATCTGTGGACTTTATTGCAACTTTTTAAGGATTAGCTCAAAACTTATTTGCATAGGCTTGCTTTTAACTAGTGGCCGTTATTGTCCTGGGGCAGCGCCTTGACCCAGTGGAAGAGATAGGAGAGAGAAGGATGGTGACTCTCTGCTGGAGTCCGAGTTCCACCCTATGCAGGACATACTGAATGCACTGATGAGCTCATTTAGCAGTAGGCTACATCATCCTAGGTGCGCGACCGAGAGGTTTCGCAGGTCCTTCCTACCTACGGCTGTCAGACTTTATAATCTAAGCAGGGCTGATCGCAGAGTTAGCAAAAAAACATGACGACCTAATAGTATTGAATGCAAAAGACGCAACAGACTTACACAAAATGGTCCCCTCCAGTATACAACTAGGACAATATAAATCGCTATGGAGGGTGATAGTATGTATGGGTACATACTCATACTATGTGGGGTAACTAAATAGATTGTTATTACCTCCGCCAAGAGGAGGAGGTTATGTGATCATCAGCGTTGGTTTGTTTACCTCCGTCAAGAGGAGGAGGTTATGTGATCATCAGCGTTGGTTTGTCTGTTTGTCTGTTTGTCTGTTTGTTTGTCTGTTTGTCTGTTTGTTAGCAAGATAACTCAAAAAGTTATGGACGGATTTTCATGAAATTTTCACAGATTGTCAGAAATATGATTAGATTTTGGTGGTGATCAGAAAACCGCCATTACAGAAAATGCCATTTTCATGAATAACTACTGAACCACTAATCCTATCATTGTCAATCCAATTGCTAGTCATATGTTTTCATGGTCAAGGAATCTGAAAACGTACACACAAACACTGTATGGCGGGAACTGTGGCCGCCATTACGGAAAATGCCATTTTCGTGAATAACTACTGAACCACTAATCCTATCATTGTCAATCCAATTGCTAGTCATATGTTTTCATGGTCAAGGAATCTAAAAACGTACACACAAACACTGTATGGGGGGAACTGTGGTGCTTGGCGGAGGTCTGCGCTCTCCGAGTGCCTTTCTAGTTTGTATGTTTGTCACACTTAAATGTTTCAGATCATCAAACAAATTTAAATATTAGATGAAGATAGCATAAATAAACACAAAATGCAATTTTTAAATGAAGGTATTTATTATTAAGGGGAAAAAAATCCAAACCTACATGGCCCTGTGTGAAAAAGTGATCGTCCCCTTAACCTAATAAGTGGGTCACCCTTGGCAGCAACAACTGGAGTCAAGCATTTGTGATAACTGGCAATGAGTCTTTTACAGCGCTGTGGAGGAATTTTGGCCCACTCATCTTTTGCAGAATTGTTGTAATTCAGCCACAGTGGAGGGTTTTCGAGCATGAATTGCCTTTTTAAGGCCATGCCACAGCATCTCAATTAGGCATGAGCCGATACCACTTTTTCAAAACCAATACCGATACTGTGACTTTGAATATCAGCTGATACCAATCTTAACCTGGTACAATCTCTCTTATTTAAAACAACAGTACATAATATACTTTGGTAATGACTGGTTGCATTTTGCATACTTATAAAAACATAAATTTAAAAGTCAAAGAATGTATTACAAATTTTACTCAGTTCAGCAATACTGCCGCTTCTTTTAAATTTAAACTTTGCAACATTGGCAGCATTTCACTGGTCAGCACTATGTTAACATGCATTCTGGAGTTTTAAGTGCAAGTTTATTGCAAAGCTTTAAAGCTGAGTATTTAAACATTCAGATAAAATTCAAAGTGCCACTGTGCATAAGGTAAACAATCCTGTAGATCTGAAAATAAAGAAACTAACCCTTAAAGTTGTATTTTTGTTATCCATTATTACCTCCGCCAAGGAGGTTATGTTTTCATCGGCGTTGGTTTGTCTGTCTGTCTGTCTGTCTGTCTGTTTGTTAGCAAGATAACTCAAAAAGTTATGGACGGATTTTCATGAAATTTTCACAGATTGTCAGAAATGGGGTATCCTACAGATGATTAGATTTTGGTGGTGATCCGGATCACCGTCCACAAGAAAACCGCCATTACGCAAAATGCCACTTTCGTGAATAACTACTAAACCACTAATCCTATCATTGCCAATCCAATTGCTTGTCATATGTTTTCATGGTCAAGGAATCTGAAAACGTACACACAAACACTGTATGGGGGGAACTGTGGCGCTAAACCGCCATTACGGAAAATGCCATTTTTTTCTGGTTCCAAGGTTATGAGGTTATACAGCTCATATGTTTTGTTATCCAGCGGTAACCAAACCGCTGTTGTTATCCAGCGGTACCCAGTACCGCTCCTGTCATAGCCAGGAGCGGTACTGGGGTTAAGCTCCCAGTGCTCATAAAATGCTCCTTACGGTGTGCGTCTCGAAAAGCCTCTGACAACTAAGTCCAACTCCTAGCCTGCCCGTGTGGTTTAGTCTCTAAGCCCAGCGGAACTGCTTTTACTAATAGGAGAAGGGGCGAGGGCGGATCTCTGGTGCCTTAAAACCAGATGCTTCGGGTAGATGGTGGCTCGTCAACCTGGGAAGGTAGCCCATCTAGGGGAAGGTAAATCCTGATTTCAAACCTCCGCTGCCTTACGGCACACCCGGTCACGGGAAAGGCTTCGGGAGTCAACCCTGAGGAAAAATCCGGAGTCGGAGCCCCTAAGGCAGTTCTCTGTTGTGCTCAACATCGTTCTGGCAGCTCCTGCGACGGCGCTGGTGCCAAACTATAGCAGCCCTGCTGTTCCTTTGGATTCATCAGTGACGTGGAGAGGGGGGACATGCTGCATGGGTAACATCTTGTCCTCCATATCTTCCTGCCCAGGCTTGAATCCTACCAACGCCCAACGCTGGAAGGTAGAACACCGGTGCGCATCGGCCTGTTCAGCCACAGGCGATGCAGTTCCAGCAGAGTAGATGTTTAGGATTCTCTTCCAAGGTCATCATAGACCGACGGAGGCCGCCGCCGACTGAACCACTAATCCTATCATTGTGGATCCAATTGCTAGTCATATGTTTTCACGGTCAAGGAATCTGAAAACGTACACACAAACACTGTATGGGGGGAACTGTGGCGCTAAACCGCCATTACGGAAAATGCCATTTTCGTCAATAACTACTGAACCACTATTCCTATCATTGTGAATCCAATTGCTAGTCATATGTTTTCATGGTCAAGGAATCTGAAAACTTACACACAAACACTGTATGGGGGGAACTGTGGCGCTTGGCGGAGGTCTGCGCTCTCCGAGTGCTTTTCTAGTGCTATTTATTCCATCTAGCTACAATGCTCCACTGTGTACATATATTTATATATTTATGTGTACATATGTATATTCACTGCTCTTATTTTCTTATCTTCTAAATTATTGCTCTGAGTGTTGCATTCCCTGTGCTGTTGCAATCCTGGAATTTCCCCATTGTGGGACTAATAAAGGCTTATCTTATCTTATCTTATCTTATCTTATTGTGTGTTTTAACAATGCATTTGTGTTTGAGTCCTTCAAGTTAAAACTCAAAACCTACCTTTTTCTCTTGCATTATACGAACCACGTTGCCACACAGTGTGAGCAAAAATTCCTGAATAGAAAAATAAATAAACTAGAAACACACTCAGAGAGTACATACCTCTGCCAAGGCTCCTTCTGTCTGTCATGGATCACCTCCAAAATGTAATGGGTTTGTGTGTAGGAATAGAGCCACTTTGGGTGAAAATTGAATCAAAGTCTGTCCATTAGTTTTGGAGTATTATTGCTAACACACTGTGGGAAGATAAGAGCCAAGGCTTTTATCTTAGGTATGCATTCTCAGAGCATCACCAAAATGTAACGGGTTCATCTGTAGCCCAAGAACCACCTCTATTGGAAATTTCATCCAAATCCATCCAGTAATTTTGGAGTATTGTTGCTAACACCCTGTGAGAAGTTAAGAGCCTTGGCGGAGGTATGCATTCTCAGATCATCACCAAAATGCAACGGTTTCCCCTATAGCCCAAGAACCACCTCTGGTGAAAATTTCATCGAAATCCATTACGTAATTTTGGAGTATTGTTGGTAAAACTCTGTAAGAAGATAAGAGCCTTGGCAGAGGTACGCATTCTTGGATCCTCACCAAAATATAATGGGTTCCTCTCTAGCCCAAGAACCACCTCTGGTGAAAATGTCATCCAAATCCAGCCAGTAGTTTTTGTGTAATCCTGCTGCACAAATACAAACAAAGCCCTTGGTGGATGTATGCACTCTCAGATCATCACCAAAATTTAATCATCTGCTCCCCATGCCAATATACACCTTTCCTGAAAAATTAATCAAAATCTGTTCATAATTTTTTGAGTTACGTTGGTAACAGACCAACCAACCAACCAACCAACCAACCAACCAACCAACGCTATCGAAAACATTACCTCCTCCCTTAGCGGAGGTAATAAAATGCCTCAAGAATCATTTTGGAATTGCACTAGTCCTTCCTGAACTGTAATGGAATTGAATCGTGAGATGCCTAAGAATCCCCACTCTAGTGGTAACCCGGGGTAGGGTACACTATTCTTTCTGCTGTAGGTTCTTTCAATGGGATTCAATGGACCGCTCTTAATCTGGCCATTCACCCAGGATCAATTTGCTTTGGAAGACCCTACAAGGAGCTATGTTGTTTGGAGCAGTTTGTTCATTAGGACACACAAACCCCTCCAACATGATAAAGTGGTGATCCACAGAGGGGATATTATTTCAAAAATGGTTAAAATCTGAAATGTATTAAAGAAGCATGCCGAGTAGTCAGCTCACTCACAAAACATAACAATTCTGCTAAACTTATTTTGCAAAATATCAATCTTAGAAACCTCAATTGGTCATGAAATTCAATAGCCTTTTTGCCATGGCTGGAGAAACGGACACAGTACAGGCAGAATATGAAGGTATACTCACTGCCAATGAAAATGCAACACAATTTTTGTATAAATGTTTTTGGGTCCATCTTATCCGAGCTTGAGTAATAGTGTTTGTACGACTCAAAATATGTCTAGAACTCAGATTCAGTGGTTGTACTCACGGTCACGGTCATAAGAAAATAAGAGCAGTGAATATACATATGCACACATAAATATATAAATATATATACACAGTGCGGAGCATTGTAGCTAGATGGAATAAACAGCATAACTGTCTATTTTGTTACCCTACATAGTATGAATATGTACCCATACATTGTCACCCTCTGTAGCGACTGATATTGTGCTAGTTGTATACTGGAGGGAACCATTTGTGTAAGTCTGTTGCGTCTTTTGCATTCAATACTATTAGGTCGTCACATTTTTTTTGCTATCTCTGTGAGCAGCCCTGCTTAGGTTATACAGTCTGACAGCCATAGGTAGGAAGGAC
The DNA here is from genome assembly GCA_020510985.1 of Pholidichthys leucotaenia. NCBI lineage: Eukaryota > Metazoa > Chordata > Actinopteri > Cichliformes > Pholidichthyidae > Pholidichthys > Pholidichthys leucotaenia. The sequence goes on from CM035844.1 coordinate 205,988,212, forward strand.
ATGCGAAACCTCTTGGTCGTGCACCTAGGATGATGTAGTCTACTGCTAAATTCATTCAGAAATTTTAGCAATATGTCCCCTTTAAACTTGAAGGCAACATCTCTAAAAATTCTGAAATACACTTTTTTGCACTGAAATGTGTCATGATAGACCTACCTTCCATTAGAGCAGTAAAAAAATGTAATGGACTTAGGAGGGCAGGATTTGTGAACTGTTTGATTGGTAAGGGCCTCTTTACACACTTGAGAGATCTGGCCATTTTTTTCATCTTTCATTGATCTCTCAACAAACTTTCAATGATCTCTCAGTGACCTTCAAGATCTCTCAATGATCTTACCATGATCTGAACAGTCTCCACAGATGAGATTGTTTTGACTCAGTCCAAAACAATCTCTTAATAATCACCAAAGGAAAAATTTTTTTAGTTTTTTTGTATAAATTTTCATCTTTTTTGTTATACATTTGATATTATTTTTTGACATTTTTTCACTTTTGTTCTCATTAATTTTCACATTTTTTTGTCATAAATTTGGTATTTTTTTTTATAAATTTTTCACTTTTTTCTTTTAAATTTTCAGATTTTTCTTCATAAATTTGCAACTTTTTTCTCGTGAATTAGTATCTTTTTTCCCCTCATAAATTTACTATTTTTTGTAAATTTTTCACTTTTTTCTCATAAAACTCTGAACTCTAGAGCACTCAATGAGCTCATAGATCTCCCAGTGATCTCTCAGCAATCAGTCAATGAACTCTATTGGTCTCTCATCAAACACTCAGCGATCCCTCATTGATCTCTCAGCCATCTCTACTTTTGAGGCAGAAAAATTTAGCATTCATTGAAAGATCACTGAGAGATTAATGAAAGTGGTCAAGGAGAGCTCAAGGAGCACTCAACAATCTCATCACTCTACCACTGAGCTCTTGTCGATATTTCAGTGACCTTTCCACCAAGAGGTACAGATGGCTGAGAGATCAGTAAGGGATCGCTGAGCATTTAATGAAAGACCAATAGAGTTCATTGAAAGATTACTGAGAGATCAGTGGAGGATCATTGGGAGATTGATGAGATCATTAAATGCTTGTTAACAGATCGTTGACAGATTGTTGAGAGATCACTTCCCTTTGGAGATCATTGGGAGATTGTTTTGGACTTAGTCAAAACTTTAAGGACCATGTAGATCATGGAAGGTCATTAAGAGATCTTGGCGGTCGCTGAGAGATCATTGAAAGCCTGCTTAGAGGCCATTTTGTCATCACTCAGTGATCTCTCAATGATCTCCACCCCGTGTACATTTTTAGTTTTAATTATGAACTTGCAGCCTTGACCATGCAGAATGTGTATCTTTATCTATCAGGTGAACTGATGAACAGAGACCCTGAATCATTTTTTTTTTCTAGCCTCACAAAAGCAAATTCATGTTTCTTCACTAATAGATGAACACGGAGGTGTGAGGTTATACTGGCAGAGGAGCACCTCCTCCCCAGTATTCCATGCTCCTCTATAGGTGGGATGCAGAATCCAGGAAATAGATCCACCAGGCATACACCACAGTCCCTCTGTCCACAGGATCCACAATATGTGTGATGGATCCATCGGCTAGGTAAGGAGGAACCTCCAGACTACTGAGCTTTGAGCCTCCAACCTACTACACACAATTTATGATGAGGGTTTAGAATGATAGCCGAGGACAGGGGAGGGGAGCTATGAGGGCTGCAAGATTTGAATCAAACACGTTTCTTCTCTCTTCAGGGAATTAGAAAGGTTGCCTTCAAGTTAAACTATTGCAGCTCTGACGACATGAAGATTGCAGCTCATCAAGTAAATGGGACTCCACCACAGTTTGTCATTTAGAGATAAAACATTCATTTCATTACAATGGGCAGCATCTCAAAGCATCCATATACATACATCCACACACAACAGCTGTCTCAATCCTTCCATCAGAGGACTGCTAAGATTAGTTTGACTGATTGCTGCTTCGCGCAGAAACATGCCTCACGTATCAAACACTGAGGTCAAAAAGACGGAAAAAAAATCAATGCAAAACAACATTAAATCTTAAGTGTCTCCTTTAAAACGTTCAAGGTCCAAAAACACACATTTTTTAAATGTACATTAAATGTACATTTAAAGGGAAACAAAAGTGATAAATCAGTATGATAATGAATACATAAAATATGATTGAAAACCTTTTGCTCAACAAAAGGCTCTGTCAGCACAAAATTATACAGGAAGTTTGGGGAATATATTTGTTCTTCACTTGGAAAATATTTAAAACAAATAAAAGTGTATAAAGTATAAAAAGCATCAAAGTACTCCGTTTGTGAAGTTGTTAGCGCTGCTGAATGTGGCCTTGCTTTGCTGAATGGAGCGAAGAAAAAAGTTCAGCAGAACTCCAGTTATTTTAAGATGTTTTCAAAGTATGACAAAGCTTGTCCAATGTCACTGCAGAAAGGGAAAAAATAAGTTAGGCTAAAGAATTATTAATTTAGAATCAATTGTCCCTATCAGCAGTTTTTTTCAGCTGTTGTGCTGCTTCTTCCATTTAAAGACCAACAACATGTTAGTATTCAAGCTAAAGTTTCATTACCAACAATCAGTGAGCACTAACTGTTTGCTGAGGGAAAGCTCAGTTGATGGCCTGCTATATGCATAATGTGGTTATTCTGTATGTATCAGATCATCATTAGTTGTATGTTAGTAGTTGTATATTACAGACACCATTCAAATGTTTGTATGGCTTTGACACAAAGGGGAAAAAAGAAATAAGACAAAAATTCAGCGCTTAAAGTTACTACAGAGTGCAAAATTAGCTGTTCCTGAAAATTGGAACCATAGCCGTTTCCTCCATAGGGCAAATATATACGCAAATGCCATTGGCCCCCAGCTGCTCCCCCAAGTCATGGGATGAAACTCAAAGCACATAACATCAGCCACTGGGAAATTCAATTCATTGACTATTTTTTTTTATATTAAAATTGTTTATTATGACCCACCAGGGGGTGGACATCCCCCGTGAAACAATGTGTTTTTAACACAGCGCAACTAAAGGGAGTCTCTCCCCAACATATTGTGTACACTAAAGGTGGTGACAAAGATAAAAGTTACAAACATCTCAACATAAAGAGCTTATATGCACAGCAATAGCACACATTAAACTGACAGTCTAAGGAAAGCATGTTTATTTTCTGATATTTACCATTTCCCATCAGCCCTTGCAGCTGCATTCAGTCAGAAGGCTACAATATTTTTGAGAGAATTAAAAGTAGCCATCTTCATTGTACCAACTAATCTCTGTTTATTGCAGATATACCAAAATCAAAGAGGAAGTTCAGAGGGGACAAAGCTTTTTCTGCTGGTGCTCCTAAATTATAGAATAATCTGCCTTTGTCCATTAGACAGACTCCTTCACTGTCCAGTTTTAAAACTCATCTTAAAACCATTTTTATTCTCTGGCATGACCTCCCGACTGTGGGGCAGATGCTCTATCACTACACCACCACTCCGGTGGTATAATGTAGTCATATAATGTAGTCATATTGTTTTTGCTGTTGTTTCTCTGTCTGTTAATAATAATAATAATAATAATAATAATAATAATAATAATAATAATGGATTGCATTTATATAGCACCTTTCATTCAAATTTTCAGGAAAGGTGTGTAATGGCACACTGAACACATGATTAAATTTTGGTGATGAGCTCAAAATGCATACCTCCGCCAAGGCTCTTATTTTCTCACAGAGTGTGAGCAACAATACTCCAAAACTGCTGAATGGATTTGGATGAAATTTTCACCAGAGGTGGTTCTTGGGCTACGGACGAATCCATTACATTTTGGAGGTGATCCATGAGGGACAGAAGGACCCTTGGCAGAGGTCTGCACTCTCTGAGTGCTTTCTAGTATTTTATTCATGGTTAATGTACAGCACTTAAAGCGCTTATAAATAAGCTTTAAGTGATTTATAAATATGCTTTAAGTGCTGTATGAGTAAGTGCTTTCTAAATAAAGTTAGACTGTATTGGGTAGTCAATTATATACAGTGGGGAAAAAAGTATTTAGTCAGCCACCAATTGTGCAAGTTCTCCCACTTAAAAGATGAGAGAGGTCTCCAATTTTCATCATAGGTATACCTCAACTATGAGAGACAAAATGAGAAAAAAAAATCCAGAAAATCACATTGAAGGATTTTTAGTGAATTAATTGGTAAATTCCTCGGTAAAATAAGTATTTGGTCAATAACAAAAGTTCATCTCAATACTTTGTTATATACCCTTTGTTGGCAATGACAGAGGTCAAACATTTTCTGTAAGTCTTCACAAGGTTTTCACACACTGTTGCTGGTATTTTGGCCCATTCCTCCATGCAGATCTCCTCTAGAGCAGTGATGTTTTGGGGCTATTGCTGGGCAACACGGACTTTCAACTCCCTCCAAAGACTTTCTATGGGGTTGAGATCTGGAAACTGGCTAGGCCACTCCAGGACCTTGCAATGCATCTTACGAAGCCACTCCTTCATTGCCCGGGCGGTGTGTTTGGGATCATTGTCATGCTGAAAGACCCAGCCACATTTCATCTTCAATGCCCTTGCTGATGGAAGGAGGTTTTCACTCAGAATCTCACGATACATGGCCCCATTCATTCCTCCCTTTACACAGATCAGTCGTCCTGGTCCCTTTGCAGAAAAACAGCCCCAAAGCATGATGTTTCCACCCCCATGCTTCGCAGTAGGTATGGTGTTCTTTCTCCTCCAAACACGACAAGTTGAGTTTTTACAATAAAGTCCTATTTTGGTTTCATCTGATGATATGACATTCTCCCAATCCTCTTCTGGATCATCCAAATGCTCTCTAGCAAACTTCAGACGGGCCTGGACATGTACTGGCTTAAGCAGGGGGACACATCTGGCACTGCAGGATTTGAGTCCCTAGCGGCGTAGTGTGTTACTGATGGTAGCCTTTGTTACTTTGGTTCCAGCTCTCTGCAGGTCATTCACTAGGTCCCCCCGTGTGGTTCTGGGATTTTTGCTCACCGTTCTCGTGATCATTTTGACCCCACGGGGTGAGATCTTGCATGGAGCACCAGATCGAGGGAGATTATTTGTGATCTTGTATGTCTCCATTTTCTAATAATTGCTCCCACAGTTGATTTCTTCACACCAAGCTGCTTACCTATTGCAGATTCAGTCTTCCCAACCTGGTGCAGGTCTACAATTTTGTTTCTGGTGTCCTTTGACAGCTCTTTGGTCTTGGCCATAGTGGAGTTTGGAGTCTGACTGTTTGAGGTTGTGGACAGTGTCTTTTATACTGATAAAGAGTTCAAACAGGTGCCATTAATACAGGTAACGAGTGAAGAACAGAGGAGCCTCTTAAAGAAGAAGTTACAGGTCTGTGAGAGCCAGAAATCTTGCTTGTTTGTAGGTGACCAAATATTTATTTTACCGAGGAATTTACCAATTAATTCATTAAAAATCCTTCAATGTGATTTTCTGGATTTTTTTTTCTCATTTTGTCTCTCATAGTTGAGGTATACCTATGATGAAAATTGGAGACCTCTCTCATCTTTTAAGTGGGAGAACTTGCACAATTGGTGGCTGACTAAATACTTTTTTCCCCACTGTAGGTATATATATATATACACTACCGTTCAAAAGTTTGGGGTCACCCAGACAATTATTTTGTGTTTTCCATGAAAAGTCACACTTATTTACCACCATGAGTTGTAAAATGAATAGAAAATATAGTCGACATTGACAAGGTTAGAAATAATGATTAGTACTTGAAATAATAATTTTTTCCAGATACTCAACCTGCTCAAAGGAAGGTCAGTTTTATAGCTTTTCAAACCAGCTAAACTGTTTTCAGCTGTGCTAACATGGAAGGCGGTCACCTGCCGGAGAGCCAGTGTCGCTTCAGAGAGGGTCGTGGAACTGCTGACATGATCTTCACCACACGCCAACTTCAAGAGAAGTGTCAAGAGCAGGACGGGGACCTCTACACAACATTTGTAGTTCTGACCAAGGCTTTTGGTACAGTGAGGGGCTGTGGAAGATTATGGCGAAATTCGGCTGTCCAGACAAGTTCATCAACATGGTGCATCAGTTCCACGACTGCATGCTTGCTCGAGTACTGGATGATGGAGACTCCTCCGAAGCTTTCCCAGTCACCAACAGGATCAAACAGGGCTGTGTACTTGCGTCCACACTTTTCAGCATGATGTTCACAGCCATGCTGTCTGATGCCTTCTGCGATAATGAAGAAAGCGCCATCAGGATCAGGTACAGGATGGACGGCAGGCTCTTCAACCTGCTGAGGCTCCAAGCCAAAACCAAGGTGGAAGGGGACTCAGTACGTGACTTCCTGTTTGCAGATGACTGTGCACTCAATGCCACTACAGAGGTCCAGATGCAGCAGAGCATGAACTGCTTCTCCACTGCTTGCGACAACTTTGGGCTCACAATCAGTACGAAGAAAATAGGTCCTGCACCAACCCGCACCACAGAAGACTAACGTGGAACCAGCCATCACTGTCAACGGGGAGACCCTCAAGGCTGTCAACAAGTTCACGTACCTTGGTAGCACACTCTCCAGGTTTGTCAACATCGATGACGAGGTCGATTCGCGCATTGCCAAGGCAAGCTCAGCATTCAGACAGCCACGTGCAACAGTGTGGGAAAGGAGAGGCATCAGGCTGACCACAAAACTGAAGGTGCACAAGGCAGTTGTCCTGCCATACCTACTGTATGCCTGCGAGACCTGGACAGTCCACGAGCGCCATGCCAGAAAGCTAAACTGCTTCCACCTGAACTGCCTCAGAAAGCTCCTAAAGATCACCTAGCAGGACAAAATCCCTTACACAGAGGTCCACTCCAGCTGCCTAGCATCAACATCCTGCTCAAGAGCGCCCAGAATAAGTGGGCTGGCCACCTTGTTCGCATGCCTGATTCACGCCTACCAAAGAGACTGTTCTACGGTGAACTAGCTGAGGGCAAGCGCTCACAAAGTTGTCAGAAGAAGCGCTACAAAGACACTCTTAAGGCCTCCCTGAAGAGCTTTGACATCAGTCCTGACACCTGGAAGACCCTAGCACTAGACTGACCAGACTGGCGTAGCCGTACCAGCAAAGGTGCTGCCTCCTTTGAGCTGAACAGGATTGGCAAGGCCCAGAGAAAATGTGAGCTTCGCAAGTCCAGAGCCACGCCTGTATCTTCTGCCCATGCAGACCACCTATGCCCAACCTGTGGCAGAGCCTTCTGTGCCCGCATCGGACTGATCAGCCACAGCCGGACACACTGCACCCAGTCCTGTTCCCTGTGATGTCCTTGGTCATCGTCGAGAACAATGGACAAACAACAACAACAACATATATACAGTTAGGCCCAAAAATATTTGGACAGTGACACAAGTTTTGTTATTTTAGCTGTTTACGAAAACATATTCAGGATACAATTATATAATCAATATGGGCTTAAAGCGCAGACTCTCAGCTGTAATTTGAGAGTATTCACATCCAAATTGGAGCAAGGGTTTAGGAATTACAGCTCTTTAATACGTAGCCGCCTCTTTTTCAAGGGACCAAAAGTAATTGGACAATTGACTCAGAAGGCTGCAAAAAAAAAAAAATAACAAGGCTGCATGGGCTCTTCCCTCGTTAACCTGTCATCAGTTAAGCAGTTAAAAGGTCTGGAGTTGATTCCAGGTGTGGCGTTTGCATTTGGACGCTGTTGCTGTGAACACACAACATGCGGTCAAAGGAGCTCTCAAAGGAGGTGAAACAGACCATCCTGAGTCTGAAAAAAAAAAGAAGAAATCCATCAGAGAGATAGCAGAAATGTTAGGAGTGGCCAAATCAACAGTTTGGTACATTCTGAGAAAAAAAGAGTGCATTGGTGAGCTTGGGAACTCAAAAAGGCCTGGACGTCCACGGAAGACAACAGTGGTGGATGATCGCAGAATCCTTTCACAACCCCTTCACAACATCCACTCAAGTGAAGAACACTCTCTAGGAAGTAGATGTATCAGTATCTAAGTCTACCATAAAGAGAAGACTTCATGAGAGTAAATACAAAGGATTCACCACAAGGTGCAAACAATTAATCAGCCTCAAAAATAGAAAGGCCAGAATTGACTTTGCCAAAAAACACCTGAAGAAGCCAGCCCAGTTCTGGAACAGCATTCTTTGGACAGATGAGACTAAGATCAACCTGTACCAGAATGATGGGAAGAAGAAAGTTTGGAGAAGAATTGGAACAGCTCATGATCCAAAGCACACCACATCTTCTGTAAAACATGGTGGAGGCAGTGTGATGGCATGGGCATGCATGGCTTCCAATGGCACTGGGTCACTTGTGTTTATTGATGATGTGACAAAAGACAGAAGCAGCCGGATGAATTCTGAAGTGTATAGGGATATACTTTCTGCTCAGATTCAGCCAAATGCAGCAAAGTTGATTGGACGGCGCTTCACCAGTGATCCAAAACATACTGCAAAAGCAACCCAGGAGTTTTTTAAAGCAAAGAAGTAGAATATTCTGCAATGGCCGAGTCAATCACAAGATCTCAACCCAATCGAGCATGCATTTCACTTGCTCAAGACAAAACTTAAGGCAGAAAGACCCACAAACAAGCAACAACTGAAGACAGCTGCAGTAAAGGCCTGGCAAAGCACCACAAAGGAGGAAACCCAGCGTTTGGTGATGTCCATGGGTTCCAGACTTCAGACAGTCATTGCCTGCAAAGGATTCTCAACAAAATATTGAAAAGTAACATTTTACTTAGGGTTATGTTTATTTGTCCAATTACTTTTGAGCCTCTGAAATGAGGAGCGTTTGTATAAAAATAGCTACAATTCCTACATGTTTAATCATATATTTTTGTTCAACCCCTTGAATTAAACCTTAAAGTCTGCACTTCAATAACGTTGTAGTTGTTTCATTTCAAATCCAATGTGGTGGCATGCAGAGCCCAAATCATGAAGATTGTGTCACTGTCCAAATATTTCTGGGCCTAACTGTATATGCACAGAATTTCAAGTACTTCCAGTGTAACAAGATCGCTTCCCCCCTGATGATCTTTTGTGTTCGTTTCTAAGCTGCCAAAATGTCACAGAAAGACAAGTTCACAATTTAAAAAAAACACAGAAAAAACACAGAAAAAACAAGAGAAATTAAGTTGAGGCCTCTGGAAAATTTATGGGTTGATATATGGTTACATAACAATGAAGGTGAGGAAATGTTCCTGTTTTTATAAATATTGCTCTGGTTTTTAAAACGGTGTTATTTTAATTAATATTTTAAGAAGCAGTAGATCAAACATAAAATTTTTAAAAAGTATAAACATACAAAAGACTTTTATGACTTTTACAATTCTAAAAGCTCCTTGGGTTTATTCAGGTGGAAAATTTAGCACTTAGGCTGCCTAATTTTCTTTGTCAATGTTTTTCATACTGTATCATTATGAAAAACATAATCATTTTATATCTGATATTCTGTTCATTTATTTTGCATACAAACAAAATTGTGCACAGGGCCCCTCAAAAACCAGGAAATGGCCCTGATTCAAACTATAACACAAACATTCCCATGCAAATGGAACAAAACTGCATCTTAATGTGCAAAAATGCAATTGTATTTCAAAAAAATTGCTGTAAGGGTTTGCAATAAAAACTGAACTTATTATAAAACAAATAAAGCTTACACGGCGAGACAGCAACCCCCCCCCCCCCCCCCCCCCCACAGAAGCCCTTCTTCCTCCACACTATCCTCCTTCCTTATGGGTCTCAGGTTTCAAAACAACACTCGACAGATATAATCGTGTTCCGCAAAAACTCCAGGAAGGATTTGGAAGTGAGAAAAGCACATGCTGTGTAAGCAGGGGATCATCTTCAGCTCGGGTCACCTTCCACCTTCCCTGCTGCCAGATGACGGCGCACACATCCACATCCACACACCAAACATACAGAATTAAATACATTCCCCGCCTGATGCGATCCTGATCACCTTCAGCATTTCCCCTCTCCTTTCTTCACACGAAGTTGCGTCTCAACTCGCTGACTTGCCGGCGATCTTCACACATTAGATAATAAAATAATCAGATAATAGTGACGCTGTGAAGATGATTAGAATCATTATCGGCTCATCAGCTAAAGCTTATATCTGTAAAATTCTTGTTTTCAGATTCTGGCAACAAGTTGGTTTCCGCTAATCACTTAATGTTGTGCTAATTTGGGCGATAGATTGGTAACGGGAAGAGAATCACCACCAGCAGTGAATTAAGCATTTGAATGTTGCAAAGATAACGGATGAGACAAAGACAGTTATCTCCACAGCTTCAGGGCCTACCCTCTAAAAACTGGCTTTAATATCCAGCACAGTGCCAGCAAGCTTTCTCAGTTTCCCTTAATTGCATTTCCTGATCTAAGACCGCATTGTTTTGGTTATATTGACTGATAGCTGATTTGAGCCTAAACTTTATATGCATTATACATTTATAATGCATATAATGTATAATGCAATGTATAATGCATTATACATTTATGGGGAAAATATCTTAAAAAATAGAAAATGAGAAAACTTGAACAGTTATGCAAAAAATCTCACAAATTTAGATAAATATTTTACAAGTTTCTGAGGAAAACATACCCACAAATTTGATAGAAAAGTCACAGATTTACTGGAAAAAGGTGGACCTTTATGAGAAAATGTAATAAATTTATTTAAGAAATACTGCAGTTTTGCAAGCTAATAAATTTACAAAGAAAAATATAATAAATTTATGAAAAGAGCTGAAAAATTATGAATAAATATTCTCAAAATTTAAGGAAAATGTTCCAACTTTATGAGGGGAAAAAAACCCACAAACTGACAAGCCATAAATTTACCCGAAAAAGCCACAATTTTATAAGAAAACAGTTGCAAAGTTATATGAAAAAAGCAGCATTTTTAACTGAAAAGGGTAACAATCAGATAAGACAATCTGCAGATGATGATGCCAAAATTATCAAAATTTATGAAAAAAAAAGTTTCTATCTTTATTGTGGAAAATGCCACAAATTTACATGGAAAAAAGTCTTCTATTTTACTCAATAAAGGTATTAAATTTTCAAAGAAAAATGTGTCAATTATGGAAAAACCCAAACATATTTATGCCAAAATATAGCAAATTTTGAAAAAAAACCCAAAAACATTACAGTTGAATGGGGAAAACACCCACACAATTTTGCAAGAAAAAAGAGAAACTTTTTGCAAATAATCAAAAAAATACCTGAAAAAGCAGCAATTTTGTGAGAAAAAGGTAACAAAATTACAATTGAAAAAAGCTGCATATTTGTAAGAAAAAACTCTTAATCCTGATGTTGTCAGGCCAAATTGTAGTTAATTCTGTTCAGATATTTTTGTGGCTCCTTGCAGATGTTTTTAAATTCAAAAATCACTCACGGTGGCTCATTGTGCAGTACAGGTTGCTGATCCCTGCTTTATACAATTTACAGCCGTGGACAAAATTGTTGGTACCCCTCTGTTAATCAAAGAAAAACCTACAATGGTCACAGAAATAACGAATCTGACAAAAGTGGTAATAAATAAAAATTCTATGAAAATTAACCAATGAAAATCAGACAATGCTTTTGAATTGTGGTTCAACAGAATTACTTTAAAAAACAAACTTATGAAACAGGCCTGGACAAAAATAATGGTATCCTTAACTTAATATTTTGTTGCACAACCTTTTGAGGCAATCACTGCAATCAAGCGATTTCTGTAACTGTCAATGAGACTTCTGCACCTCTCAGCAGGTGTTTTGGCCCACTCCTCATGAGCAAACTGCTCCAGTTGTCTCAAGTTTGAAAGGTGCCTTCTCCAGATGGCATGCTTCAGCTCCTTCCACAGATGTTCAATAGGATTTAGATCAGGGCTCATAGAAGGCCACTTTAGAATAGTCCAATGTTTCGCTCTTAGCCATTCTTGGGTGTTTTTAGCTGTGTGTTTTGGGTCATTATCCTTTTGCAAGACCCATGACCTGCGACTGAGACCAAGCTGTCTGACACTGGGCAGCACATTTCTCTCTAGAATACCTTGATAGTCTTGAGATTTCATTGTACCCTGCACAGATTCAAGACACCCTGTGCCAGATGCAGCAAAGCAGCCCCAGAACATAACAGAACCTCCTCCACGTTTCACAGTAGGGACAGTGTTCTTTTCTTGGTATGCTTCATTTTTGCGTCTGTGAACATAGAGCTGATGTGCCTTGCCAAAAAGTTCCAGTTTTGTCTCGTCTGTCCATAGAACATTCTCCCAGAAGCTTTGTGGCTTGTCAACATGCAGTTTGGCAAATTCCAGTCTGGCTTTTTTATGATTTGTTTTCAACAGTGGTGTCCTCCTTGGTTGTCTCCCATGAAGTCCACTTTGGCTCAAACAACGACGGATGGTGCGATCTGACACTGCTGTGCCTTGACCTTGGAGTTCACCTTGAATGTGTTTAGAGGTTGTTCTGGGCTCTTTTGTTACCATTCATATTATCCGTCTCTTCCATTTTTCATCAAGTTTCCTCCTGCAGCCACGTCCAGGGAGGTTAGCTACAGTCCCGTGGATCTTAAATTTCTGAATAATATGTGCAACTGTAGTCACAGGAACATCAAGCTGCTTGGAGATGGTCTTATAGCCTTTACCTTTAACATGCTTGTCTATAATTTTCTTTCTAATCTCCTGAGACAACTCTCTCCTTTGATTCCTCTGGTCCATGTTTAGTGTGGTACACACCATGTCACCAAACAGCACAGTGACTACTTGTCACCTTTTAAATAGGCCGACTGACTGATTACAAGTTTGTAGACACCTGTGATGTTAATTAGAGGACACATCTTGGTTGAACATGTCCCTATGGTCACATTATTTTCAAACTTTTCTAGGGGTACCATCATTTTTGTCCAGGCCTGTTTCATGAGTTTGTTTTTTAAAATAATTCTGTTGAACCACAATTCAAAAGCATTGTCTGATTTTCACTGGTTAATTTTCATAGAATTTTTATTTATTACCACTTTTGTCAGATTCAAGTTATTTCCGTGACCATTGTAGGTTTTTCTTTGATTAACAGAGGGGTACCAACAATTTTGTCCACGTGTGTAGCTAACAAGTAAATACGTTTCTATTAGTATGCACGTTGAGGAGTGTCTGTGTCTATTAGACAGATACAAGTCTGACTTTCTTTCTTCCTTTACCCTTATTTTGCTGCGCATCATCTACCTGGGGAAATATCCAGCCTCTGCACTGCTAAATGCTTAACTATGCTTATCAGCTACTTGGCAACTCTGTCAGCTGTTTGATGCGGGGCACTGAAAAAATATCAGAGAAAAGGTCTCTACACAACGACGCTGCAATTATATTGTGTTTTCCATTTCTATGCAGTTGCCTGTAGCTGTAGTCAGTGTATGCATCTTTTGTTTATCTGTCTAATTGGCTTGTTTGTTCAGATAATTAGCGTTTGCATAATTATCACAGGGTCCATACCACTTAGTTAGTGACAATACATATGCATTACACATTCAAACCACTGTTTAAAAAATATGCATGTATAATATCAGAATAGCAACTGCAGAATACAGATCTACTTGAAAACAAACAAACAACAAAAGAAAAACGGCACCATTTCAAACTCAAGCAAAGAATTCAGACACGCTTCAACTGACTCTGTCAACTTTTAAGAGGCCAAGATTAAAGGTCCTATATTGTACATTTTCCAGGAATTAGTGTGAAGTTAGGACATCTTCAAGGATTAGTTTTAAAGACAAAAAACAGTGTCTGTGTTGTTTTAAAGGTCCCATTCACGTAAATATGGTGTGATTGTGTGTTCTAAATTTCTAAAATGTTTTCTTAGGTCACATGACTACAGTAAAAATACCAAAATCATTCTTCATTTAGAAATAATTAAACAACCTTAATGAGCAAGCTCACACCCCCCACACATCTGCATATCAGCAGCCCCTAAAGAAAACCGTGATCAACATAGAATGCACTAGAAAAAAATAAGACACTCACCCAAAAATGGAATCCCTCATTTTAGTCAAAGTTTCTGTATAAATAGGAAGTCAATCTGATCAGAAATGTAAATGCTATAGTGGAGACACCCCCCCACAAAGAAAAATACAAGGAACCCCTCATTAGATGTGTGTTAAAATCAAATGAGTTCAAGGTATTGATGAGTTTAAGCTTCTGTATAAATTTGAAGTCAATCTGATCAGAAATGCAGAAGCAAGAGTAGCGACAATATGTTGTCAAACAAACGAACGGATGGATGGACAGGCAATGTTTCCAGGTCTGCTTGTTATAAGCGACGTTGGGCTTGTTTTTCTTATAAAGTCGCTTGCAGATATCATCAGTCACGAGTTACAGGTTTTTGGGCTTGTTTTCTAAAGTTTAGTTACTTAGTTTAGCTGTCCACAATAAAGCGAAACATGAACGCAACAGTTTTCAGTGGATCTGTCCACAACCTCGTTTCCTTGGTTACCATGCTCGCTCAAGCCAACACGCCCCCACCAACACACACACATACACAACTACACTCAACAGAGCGACAGCAGCCACTTTCAAACTGCAATAGGTGAGCCAGTCGGGAGCGCCGTTAGCATAAATTCACGCCTCAAAAACCCTCCACAGCCACAGCCTTTTCAGACTTTAAGCGCCTCTCATCTCCTGCAGATAACTGTATTTCTTCAAGATATTAAGTTTCATGTCCTCCCATCGCTGATGTCACACAAATGCACCAGTCAACCTGGAAGCTGGTGATGCAAGCCACCATTGAGAGTCACCGACATTTTTACGCATCTTAATTTTACCACCCCTTGTCAAACTCAGTGAAGATCAGTGGTGGAATACACTGATCTATATAGTTCAGTGGTTGCTGCCATTTGTGCTCCATTACAACGGAGAGAATTGAAAAATACACCTGGCATTTTTTTCATATTGGCACTGAATAGCTTTCATGTTAACAAGAGACACTGTGTGTTTGTGAGCGCAGGCTGCACTTTTGTTT
Source organism: Pholidichthys leucotaenia (assembly GCA_020510985.1). NCBI lineage: Eukaryota > Metazoa > Chordata > Actinopteri > Cichliformes > Pholidichthyidae > Pholidichthys > Pholidichthys leucotaenia. Next base: position 206,003,236 of record CM035844.1, read on the forward strand.
GTGTGTTGCGTTTAGTGCCACACAAAGTTATTTCAGAGGGGGCTGTCACGGAAAAAAGAGAAGCAGAGGATAAGTTAATGTGAGGTGAACTGGAATGCTTAGATTGCCCCTCACTGAACCAGGACAGGTAGTTCTCTTCTCCACAGCAGCCGGGGGATAGTCAGAGCTGCCGCAGACTCTGGGGGAGTGACTGAAAAAATGCTCTTAAAATAAACATCTCACTGTCAGCCACTGTGATATTTGTGTAATTGTGGCACACACACATTTGTCTGCTGCAGCTTTGGAATTAATGTAATCTGTCAGAATAATGACAAACAGCCTGCTGAGTCATTTCAGTCACTGTGCTGTGATGTGGTGACTGTGCCATCTACTTTAATGTGCTGTATTTCCTATTTAAATGTGCTTGAATGCTGTTGAAAAATAAACCATATTTGGTCATATATATTATATAAAACCATATTTGGTCATATATATATATATATATATAGAGAGAGAGAGTCATGTGAAAAAATGAGGACACCCTGTATAAGCCTGTGTGTGTGGGTTTTTTTTTTACATATTTGGATATTTAATATTCTGTTGAGGGTGTACCCTGCCTGTCGCCCTAAGATGCTGGAATAGGCTCCAGTCCCCCCGCGACCTGAAAAGGATGAAGCGGTAGAAGATGCATGGATGGATGGATATTTAATATCAATGTTAAAAATACTGGGAGATTCATGTAATACAACTAAATAATTAAAAATGAATTAAAGACTTTTTTCAAATTTTCTGTAAAATGCAATTCTAAACAAATAGTGAGGAATAAATTAGGACACCCCCCATCTTTTTTAGGACACCCCCACATTCATGCCCACTTAAAATGGCTAAAATAAATGTTAAAAAATGCAAATAAAAGAAAAAAGAAGGATAGACATAGATATGCAAACATTTCTTAATAAAGAACTGAATATTTAATGGGGTGTCCTAATTTTTTCACATGACTATATTATAACACACACGCGCACACACACACACACACACACACAGACACACACACACACACACACACACACACACACAGAGCGTATATACCGTTATCAACAGACCTCTCTATTTGAGGACTCAAGTCACTTTTTGGAGGCTTGTTTCCATAGAGCTGGTTGCTTGTTTCTCTTGCTAGATCTGGCACCACAATGGATGAGTCATTGTGTGGGGTATAATAATAATAATTACATTTTAACATTTTGGCAGAATGGGCAGAAGCCAGTTTTGTACTTATCTTTTTCCCTACGTCACTGACAAATGCTGTGGTCTTCAGTTACAGTGCATCCAGAAATTATTCACAGCGCTTCACTTTTCCCACATTTTGTTATGTTACAGCCTTATTCCAAAATGGATTGAATTCTTTTTTTTTTCCCCTCAAAATTCTACACACAACACTGTTGTGATGTGTGTGTGTGTGTGTGTGTGTGTGTGTGTGTGTGTCTGTGTGTGTGTGTTTGGATCTTAGGGCTTGCCGTACCCACCCTGTGTGGTGTGATGTCAGGCGGGCTACGGCCAGACTGTATATGGTTGTGTGTGTGTCCATAATAAAGGGTCATTTCGCTGCATGGCATAACTCTGACTCCGACCATCATTTACAGACATAACATTTTGGCAATGAGGAGAAACTATGGGGGCGTATGGGCTACCTCCACCATTATTACCATTTCTGGAATATCCGGGAGAGCCAGCGATCCTGTGGCCGAACTCGCTGACAATGTTCGAGGGTTACATCGCGGCGCTGGGCTTAAGTAGACTCGACGGAGTATGAAGGTGAGCACTTCTGGCCCACCATCTCGGCAAAAAAGGTCGGAAAATTCTCTGTATGTTGGGAGAAACGAAGTCTTATGCAGATGCTATCCGGCGGCTGGCCGAATATTTTGCCAAACATACGAGGACCATGAAACTGCAGGTAATAGAGCTGTTGATGCCAAAAAGAAGCTAAGCTAGATAGCTTGGGGAAGCTAGCAGCTCAGTCAGTGACTATGAGGAAGTTAGCCACGAAGCTAGGTGCGGGCCAAAACCAAGATACGAGCTACCAGCTAGATTTCGAGGTAGAGCCGGGGCCACGAGTGGGGGAACCCCCGGTCACCGAAGCTGTCAAGCCAGCCAGGGAGCTCAGCACACTGGGGTCGAAGCAGCAACAGCTGGGCACAGAGGCAGTGCAGCGGAGTACCTTGGATGACGATGGTGGGCGCAGTGACGAGGCGCCTGGGTAAACCTGTACCGGTGCGGTGGCTCAGTTGGTAGAGCATCCGCCCCACACCCGGGAGGCAGGGGTTCAAATCCCGGCCGGGTCATGCCGAAGACCATATAAAAGTGGAACTTCTTGCCGTCCAGCTTGGTGCTCAGCAATAATGGAATGGAGGAGGGAAATCTGTGGTGCCACCTTGCATGGCAGCGGCCCTCTGATTCTACATTTGGTGTGTGTGATTAACATGGTAGATAAAACACAATCTCGTTCTACTGTACATGATTGGTTGTACAGTTGAATGACAATAAAGGGTGATTTAATTTTTTCATTCGTCTTCTTCCACTAATTTTAAACAAGTGACACCGACGAGGGTGATGCTGAAAGTCCTGGGAAGCAGCAGCGACAGCCGGACACAGAGACGGCACAGCAGAGAACCTTGGACGGCAGAGAGGAGGTGCCGGGCGCCACGGAGGTTAGGCAGGACCTCAGTGCTGTGGCTCAAAGCACCTTGGACAAGGGTGCCGGGCCTTACAGCGAGGTGCCCGAATCAACGAGTGACATCGACGAGCGAGCATTAGTTTTCTCCGGAGCTTGGCCACAGGGGGCTGGAGTGTTTGGAGCTACAATGGCGGCAGCTGCAGCGGTGTGGAAGGCGGTAGGGGGCGGCCCGACAAGCACGGCAGGACAGCGTGCTTGACAGCAGCACTGTGGGTCCAGACGAGAGAAGCGGTCGAGGGTGAGAAGAAGGGACATTCTCGCTGGGGAGGTCGGTTCCGATCCCGGGGGGCAGACGACTGCCAGGGGTGCGCATGCCATGGGGCTGCCCTGGGCCTCTGAGCCGGTTTTACCTTTGGGTGCCTGTGGACATTGGAGTAACATAAATGACGTTACTGTAAATATGTTCATATGGTGCATCTGAATGAATGTGTATGATTTGGGAATTATTTTGTGCATTTAGTAGAAAATAAAACCCACTGATTTTAGTTGTTTTGGGTGAATGTGTTAGGCTATTCCAGTTCATTGTTTCCCTGCTGTTTCCCTTAGTGCATGATTTGGGTCCTAAATTGGGCTGGGTCTGGATTGTGTGTATGTGTTTTTCACTTTTGTAAGTGGGAGGGGAATGTTGTGTGGTGTGTGTGTGTGTGTGTGTGTGTGTGTGTGTGTGTGTGTCTGTCTGTCTGTCTGTCTGTCTGTCTTTGGCCCTTAGGGCTTGCCGTACTTGCCCTGTGTGGTGTGACATCAGGCGGGCTACAGCCAGACTGTACAGTGATCCCTCACTTATCGCGTTTAATGGGGACCAGAACCGACCGCGAAAAGTGAAAAACCGCGAAGTAGCGTCACCCCCCGCCCCCCCAAGGGCGTCACAAGCACTATTTTGCACAAAAAGGCACAAGAGAACAGCGAAAAGTGCCACTAAGCAACACGAGCGATAAAGAACAATGAATGCGGTCTTCCTTCGCTGGGTGTGGGCGCTCGGCAGGGAGAGAAGCTGGGTAAAACGTCTCGGCCAATCAGCTTGCGAGATTCCCGAGCGGTGAAGAGGTGGGCGGAGAGGAGTGGAGCGGTGGTCAGAGAGGTGGATTTTGAGTTGTGCGGGCTCTCCTTGTTGATACCGGATGTTCTAATGTAGTCTCTCTGCCTTCTGCTAGCGCCCGGGCAACTTTCGTGCCATTTTTTCTCAATTTTGAATTGTTGATGAATATTTTTGAAAAATCCGCGATGCACTGAGGGCGCGAAAGGTGAAACGCGAAGTAGCGAGGGATCACTGTATATAGTTGTGTGTGTCCATAATAAAGGGTCAGTTCACTGCATGGCATAACTCTGACTCCGACCATCATTTACAGACATAACACCCCATAATGACAACGTGAAAAAAGTTTTTCTGAGATTTTTGCTAATTTATTAAAAATAAAAAACTAAGAAATCACATGTACATAAGTATTCACAGCCTTTGCCATGAAGCTCAAAATTGAGCTCATCATCCTTGAGATGTTTCTACAGCTTAATTGGAGTCCTCCTGTGGTAAATTCAGTTAATTGGACATGAATTGGAAAGGGACACACCTGTCTATACAGTATAAGGTCCAACAGTTGACAGTGTATGTCAGAGCACAAACCAAGCATGAAGTCAAAGGAATTGTCTGTAGACCTCCGAGAAAGAATTGTCTCGAGGCACAAATCTGGGGAAGGGTACGGAAAATTTCTGCTGCTTTGATGGTCCCAATGAGCACAGTGGCCTCCGTCATCCATAAATGGAAGAAGTTCGGAACCACCCGGACTCTTCCTAGAGCTAGCTGGCCATCCAAACTGAGCAATCGGGGGAGCAGGGACTTAGTTAGGGAGGTGACCAAGAACCCGATGGTCACTCTGTCAGAGCTCCAGCGTTCCTCTGTGGAAAGAGGAGATCCTTCCAGAACGACAACCATCTCTGCAGCAATCCACCAATCAGGCCTGTATGGTAGAGTGGCCAGACGGAAGCCACTCCTTAGTAAAAGGCACATGGTAGCCCACCTGGAGTTTGCCAAAAGGCACCTGAAGGGCTCTCAAACCATGACAAACAAAATTCTCTGGTCTGATGAGACAAAGATTGAACTCTGGCATGAATGCCTGGCATCATGTTTGGAGGAAACCAGGCACCGCTCATAACCATGCCAATGGTGGTGACAGTATCATGCTGTGGGGATGTTTTTCAGTGGCAGGAACTGGGAGGCTAGTCAAGATAGAGGGAAAGATGAATGCAGCAATGTACAGAGACATCCTGGATGAAAACCTGCTCCAGAGCACTACTGACCTCAGACTGGGACGATGGTTCACCTTTCAGCAGCACAATGACCCTAAGCACACAGCCAAGATATCAAAGGAGTGTCTTCAGGACAACTCTGTGAATGTCCTTGAGTGACCCAGCCAGAGCCCAGACTTGAATCCAGTTGAACATCTCTGGAGAGCTCTGAAAATGGCTGTGCACCAACACTTCCCATCCAACCTGATGGAGCTTGAGAGGTGCTGCAAAGAGAAATGGGCGATACTGCCCAAAGATAGGTGTGCCAAGCTTGTGGCATCGTATTCAAAAAGACTCGAGGTTGTAATTGCTGCCAAAGGTGCATCAACAAAGTACTGAGCAAATGCTGTGAATACTTATGTACATGTGATTTCTTAGTTTTTTATTTGCAAAAATCCCAAAAAAACTTTTTCACATTGTCTTTATGGGGTATTGTGTGTAGAATTTTGAGGAAAAAAAATGAATTTAATCCATTTTGGAACTAGAAAAGCACTCAGAGAGCGCAGACCTCCGCCAAGTGCCACAGTTCCCCCCATACAGTGTTTGTGTGTCCGTTTTCAGATTCCTTGACCATGAAAACATATGACTAGCAATTGGATTGGCAATGATAGGATTAGTGGTTCAGTAGTTATTCACGAAAATCGCATTTTCCGTAATGGCGGTTTTCTTCTGGACGGTGATCCGGATCACCACCAAAATGTAATCATCTGTAGGATACCATTTCTGACAATCTCTGAAAATTTCATGAAAATCCGTCCATAACTTTTTGAGTTATCTTGCTAACAAACAAACAAACAAACAGACAGACAGACAGACAGACAGACAAACCAACACCGATGAAAACATAATCTCCTTGGCGGAGGTAATAAGGCTTTAACATAAAATGTGGAAAAAGTTAAGCATTGTGAATACTTTCTGGATGCACTGTATAACCCCATCACAGAGCTATTGGCTGTGATGATTCATTCAGTCAGGTCAGCCAATCTTTGCTCTCGTGAATGTTTCTGTAATTACTTTACTCCAGGGACCAGTCATATCATAATAAACACAGTGAACCCAGCTATGGGTGATACCCACCCACAGCTCTATTATTGGCCAGGCTAGTTGTCTGCCAAGTAGATGGGCAGGGACCTAAAGGCGTTAGCTTCAAAGCTAACAGTGCTAGTTTTCAAAGCTAACAGTGCTAGTTATAATATTATTGTCTTTGATTTCAGTAACCCTAATAGACATCCGTTTCACTAATCCAAAGTCAATAACAGTATGTCACTCTTAGATGTTACTTTTAGTGGCTAGCTGGTGCTAGCACTGATTCACAAATGTTTCTGTGCTTATTGTACTCCAGGGACCGGTCATATCCTATCAACCATTGACCCCCCCCCCCCCCCCCATTAACCAGTGATGTTTTATTTCATTCATTCTTTAAGCTGAATTTCTGGTAGTTGGCTCAGGTTCGCTATCTGAGCTAGTAGCTGGCCAGCTAACATTAGCAATAGTAAGGCTCTTATGCATTTAAAGTCCAAATGTTACCTAATTTTTTTTCCCTTTTTCCAACGAATTTTGATAAAATACACATAGCTTAAACCAAATATTCATACCGGAGACCATATCACCCACCCGTATTTACATAATTGCACAAAATACACCAGGCGAAGGCCCCGCGAGCAGCTGTCAGTGTGTGACAGCCAATCCAGACCGCGGCCATGTTTTTGACGTCACAAATTTCACCCTGGCTGCCCTGCCGTATCCACATTCACTGCTGTTGTGTCAATTGCTGTTGTGTCCATCTCCTCCACTGACGGATGCAGATTGGGTAGACAGGTTGGCGTGGGTTTTATATTATATTATTGGGGTTGTGCTCCACGGCAAAACAGAATTTAGAAGCTTCCCCGGCAGAGAGCTCGTTTTTGCGCAGCGCCTACGGCTGGCCGGGGAATTTCTGCCAAATGCGCAGCGCCTATGGCTGGCCGGTGAATTTCTGCCAAATGCGCAGCGCCTATGGCTGGCCGGGGAATTTCTGCCAAATGTGCAGCGCCTATGGCTGGCCGGGGAATTTTTGCCAAATGCGCAGCGCCTATGGCTGGCCGGGGAATTTCTGCCAAATGCGCAGAATTTCTGCCAAATGCGCGGGAATTTCTGCCAAATGTGCAGCGCCTATGGCTGGCCGGGGAATTTGTGCCAAATAATGCAAATCAGTTCTTCTTTGTACCATTTCCAACAACGCCTGAAAGTTTCATGGAAATCCGTCCAAAAGTTTTTAAGTTATCTTGCTAACCAACAGACAAACAGACAAACAGACAGACAGACAAACAAACTCCGGCAAAAACATAACCTCCTCCTGGCCTTTTCGGCCTGGCGGAGGTAACTAGGGTACAATCTGTTTCGTCACTTCCGCCTTCTTCCCCAGGCGATTCCGGGGGCCCTGAATGGGAACGTCAGGCCAAGCGCGGCAGTTTTAAATTAACGAATGTTCCGGCGTTACTGAAGCATATGCACCAAGACCCGAACGGATCGGTTCCCTTTTATATCTAGTTTCAAGACATTTTAAGGACCCTATTACGTGACATTTGGACTTTAAACAGACATGCACTGAAAATGAGCTGTTCTGACGAAGGCTGCTGTTATGACCCGAGCGCCGATCTTGGGCCATGCATCATCTCTGCCGGCTTTGTCAGCAGTGGATTACATTCTGGCTCCCCGGGCTCTTATTGTGATAGCGCTCGGTGGGGCTTCCTGCTGTCAAAGTCGATCAGCTGTTCTGCATCACTGCACATTACCTGCCGGCTTAATTAGCGGGCGCTGACAGCAGGTTGATGCAGCAGTATCGTCAAACCGGAGTGGTGGCTCAGTTGGTAGAGCATCCGCCCCACACCCGGGAGGCAGGGGTTCAAATCCCAGCCGGGTCACGCCAAAGACCATATAAAAGTGGAACTTCCTGCCGTCCAGCTTGGTGCTAAGCAATAATGGAATGGAGGAGGGAAATCTGTGGTGGCGCCTTGTATGGCAGCGGCCCTCTGATTCTGCACTTGGGGTGTGTGTGATTTACACTGTAGATAGGTAAAACACAATCTCGTTCTACTGTACATGATTGGTTGTACGGTTGAATGACAATAAGGGTGATTTAATTTTAAATATTCCTGGTCTACATTCGTGTCAAGGTTCATGTATATATTCTTGTTCATGTTCTCGTTAAGATCGTAGGTGGCTGGGTGTAGCCCTACGATCCCATGCCTCTAGTAGTGAGTGTTTTTGCCACAGCGGCTCATAGTTTGTGTTATTGTCTTGTGTCTTGTATATTAAACATTAATGCAAAACTCACTGGCGACTTTTGGCGTCTTATGGTGGCCCGCGAGGGTCACCGCATGACAGTATACTGCTGCCAGATGTCTAAATGGAGACGCCACACCGAGACTCCGTCCCGGTGAGTGTTTGCTTTAATTGGACGATTGTTCTTCCCTGTCTGGGTAACTGCGTGCTGGGAGAATGCCGTCGCGGAGGGGCCACGCTTGGAGTCGGGACTACGAGCTGGTGAAGGCTTTGGACTATGTGGACGAAACGCTGATCGCTGCCTCCCTCCTTGACTATCACAGCGACATACGCTGGTACCTGGACTGCGCTGAGGATGTCCTAAATCATCTCCCCCGCTACGCTGACCCCTCTGAAGTCGGCGCGAGGAGGGATGACATCGCCGCACAGCGCGAGATACTCCGTATGTTGGAAGAGGACTATGGCCGGAAGCAGAGGAGGAGGCATCCTCGCTCCCCGCTTTGGGATCCCGTTCCTGTCCCTGATCCAGCCCAGGAGTTTGCACCGTCCAGGGGTGAGCCCCGAGTGAACTTGACGTCAGCCAGGATTCCCCCGGAGATGCTACATTTGACAGCTGCGTCCATCAGAGACCGTGTAGCAGCTGCTCGCTCTGCCACTCACCCTTCACAGATTATCAAGCACGTGACGGCGGCTGTCAGGTTGGTCGAGAGGAACCCCGAGCTGAGTGATTATCCTGAATTCGCTGCCTTGCTCGCCTCTGTTTCTGCACAAGACCTCCCCTTCACCTCGACATCAGCCAGTGGACGTCGGCGCCACGGCCAAGGCGAACCTCAGCAGAATCCCCGGCTGGACCTGCTGCCGGCGAAGCCCGTCAGTGGACCTTTGTCCTCCTCGTCCTTCCAGGGGGCCCTCTGTCACCATCCAGCAGGGAGAGGGAGGAACTACGTCCTCTACAGCAGGCACCATCCTCCCTCCGGGAGAAAGGCAAGTGCAAGTTCATTCTTTACGTGATAATTGTGATCTGCCTTATCTGACTCCTGGGGGCGGAGTTCAGGGTTCGCAGTCCCCCGAGCTCCTACCACCTGCTGTAGTTGTGATAACCAAACCTGCTGCCTCTGTATCTCCCTCTGCTGAGCGGTCCACGACGCCAGGCCTATGTCGCCGGACGGGGGGAAGGCTGCGGTTCTGGAGAGCCTGGATCCAGCCCCGCAGCCATGCCGTGGACAGAGGAGAAGAGCGGACTGTGGCCTGGAGCCTGTGCCGACGGTGAAGCGTCCTCGGGTCTCCTCACCGAAGCGGTCCGAGCCAGTGGGTCAAGGGTCAACTGCCCCCACGCCACACGGGTCATCGGCGTGGACGTCAGTGTCAGAGGAACCTCAGGCTGCGGAAACCATTATGCCAGCTGCGGAGCCCGACGTAGCTGAGTGGGAACCTGCGGACGAACGTCTTCGCCCTGAACCTGGATCAACGAAGTCCTGGACGGTGACAGAACCCGAGTGCAGGTAAGTGCTCTCTCTTGTGTTTCTTTCTCCTGTCTTGGAGCACTTTTGCCTGCCTCTTGGGGAGGTGAGTCAGGGGCAGCCACCTGCTCTGCCCGAGCTTGTCTCGCTGGGCTCTGTCGCTGCAGGTGATGCTGATCCTGGTTCTTCTCTGTCCTCTGAGCTTTGTTGCAGTGTCACCGGCACGGAGCCAGTCATGGTCGCTGTGTTGGAGGTTCCAGGTTCGGGGGGCGGAGGTCGTTAGCGGTGCTGCGCCGACCCAGTCGGGGTCCTTTGTGGAAGCTACGGTGGCCCAATCGGGGTCCGACGTGGGTGCGCCCGAGGCCCAATCGGGGTCCATCGCGGGAGCTGCTTTGGCCCAATTGGGGTCCGACGTGGGTGCGCCCTAGGCCCAATCGGGGTCCACCGCAGGTGCTGTTTTGGCCCAATTGGGGTCCAACGTGGGTGCAGCCGGGACCCAATCGGGGTCCAGCAGAGGTACAGCGCCGGTGTGGTCCGAGGACCGTGGAGGAGCTGCAGACACTTCGCCGCCTGACTTAGTACGGGCTCATCTTCGCCATCATTCCCCTCTTCGGAGTCATCGCCCCTGCTCATCATCGCCGGGGGCCATGGGGGTCCTTCTCCGCTTGCCCCGGCTCTTCCATGTTTTGTCCTCACCAGGGAGGCCGCAGCGGGCTGTTTTCCCCTGGTTCTGGTGGCTTAGGGACGCGGGTCTGCCGCCCGAGGAACTGCTTTGCCGGTTCAACGCCTTGGGTCGGCCACCCGACTTGCTGTATGTATTACTCAGCGATCTGGTCCACCGGAGGAGTGGACTTTCCGGCCCTGGGACTGTGGTAAGCCGCCCAGTCTTGTTCCGCCCCCCATGACCACCCATCGGCTATTGGACGCGGGGAGACCGCCTGAACTGTTCCCGTGGCGTTTGGTCTCCGCCGGTCGTCATGAACTGTCGGGGGTAGATGTCATTCGTGGTGGTAGTCTGGCCCTGTAATTGTTCTGTTTTTTTTTTTTTTTTGCTGTCCTGTGTGTATTTGATTTGTGCATTTGGGAGTGGTATTCTTGTCATCGTGCTTTGTATTGCTTTTTTTTTTTCTTGGTCTTGATCTTGATTTGTGCTTTAAGGAGTTTTGTATTTTTCTGTTATCGAGCCTGTGTAACTGTGTTTCATGTATTTTGGAGTCGTTTTTTTTTTTTTTTTTCTGATTGTCTGTGCCCTGGTTCACAGTCTGTGATTTGATCCTCTCCCGCCGGGCCTGCCTTCCGCCCACCCTGGGGGGGGGGGGGGGGGCTTGGATGTCTATGGGCATTCTGAGCCCGCCCTCGGAGGGAGGGTACTGTTATGACCCGAGCGCCGATCTCGTCCGCGCTCGGGCCATGCATCATCTCTGCCGGCTTTGTCAGCAGTGGATTACATTCTGGCTTCCTGGGCTCTTATTGTGATAGCACTCAGTGGGGCTTCCTGCTGTCAAAGTCGATCAGCTGGTCTGCATCACCGCTTGTTACCTGCTGGCTTTATTAGCGGGCGCTGACAGCGGGTTGATGCAGCAGTATCGTCAAACAATCCTGGTCTATGTTTGTGTCAAGGTTCATGTATGTATTCTTGTTCATGTTCTCGTTAAGATCGTAGGTGGCTGGGTGTAGCCCTACGATCCCATGCCCCTAGTACTGAGTGTTTTTGCCACAGTGGCTCATAGTTTGTGTTATTGTCTTGTGTCTTGTATATTAAACATCAATGCAAAACTCACTGGCGTATTTTGGTGTGACAGGGTCACCGCGTGACAGTTGCAATAGATGATTCTCAATAATGTTACAATAGTTAAATAATTAAAGCTAATTTGGCCAAAGATGTCACAGACATTTCATTAAGACCTCTGGGAACTGCCAACCAGAGGTTGCATTAACTGAAAATTGTCCTTCATTAACAATTTTTTTTCAGCAATGACTGAAAATTCTGAAAACTTTCTGTCATTTGACAGATTATATTGAGGGTGATCTGATTAAAGTCAATTAAAATGACAGATAATAGCAGATTATACAGAATTGTTACAAGCCTAAAAGTCTAGTCAGAGCAATCTCTGCTGCCAACATGTCAGAAAAGTGCACTAAATGGGGTCTTTAAGTTTCACAAAAAAAGCAGTCAATTGCAATCTCAGTTGTTTTCTGTGAGCTCATTAATATTAATGAACCCCTAATCTGATTGGGTGAAAGTTGTTTAATTTTTAATGAGCCAATCACAAGTAGCAGGATGGTCACGATGAGCAAAATTTGAACAAACCATCAAACAAGGCGAGTAAGTTATCTGCATGTGTTATGTAAAAAAATATTAAAATAATCTATTAATATTCAATTCTATTGAAAGAAATCAGAAAAAAAGTCAGTGTTATTAAGAATATATTTGTCTCATCCAGTTTGGTTGAGAACTTCTTGAATTGTATAAAATTATTTCTCTTAAAAATACTTTATTTTACTTTGTGTCAACCATGTCAAACTCTGAAGAACATCTAAAAATAGAGAGCTGAAATTGTATAACTGACAAAACTAAAAGAAAATTTTCTTTCTTATCAACCACCTCCTCTGTTTTTTCCTGTTTTTTAACACCTACGATCCTCCAACAACATGCCTGCCACCACTGACAGGAAGCAGTATGCCGGGACACTTTTCATTACATCTGGCTCTGTTTTCCTTAGTTTAATTCAGATGGCATCACTGATTAAGTCTGCAGTATGACGCTCTTCCTCCGCTCAAACTCAAGCGAATGTCAGATTCAGTGACAATTTGAAACATTTCAATTTCAGTGATTCTCTGAGAACTGAGACAAAGAAGCTATCACTCTAAAAAGGTCATTTTCATTCAATAATTGAGAAAATTGCCTCATCCCTACTGAGGAAAAAAATGTGCTGTAACTTCAGGTGCTTGGTTTGATCACAGGTGGAATGGTGAAACGCACAGAGAACAGGAAATGTCATACACTGTAGAAAAACAATAATTGTTGACTGCTAGCTGAACATGCAGCACAAGAGTTTGGAGATCTTTGGGTGACCACTGAGAGATCAAAAATTGATGGAGGTACGGACAGGCGGATGGACAGAGAGAGGGACAACCACACAGCCGGAACCTTGGGGGAGATATGTTGCTCTCTTGGGGTGCCCTCTAGTTTCTTCCTTTAACAATGTGCTTATTTATCTTTTAATGATGCTACAGTCCTTACAATTTTTAATAGCTTGTGGCATTCACTGAAAATTTGGTGTTGTACTGGTTCAGTTTTATATTGTTGATATGTACTCTAGTTCTGCTAAACCTTCTTTAATCCCTTTAGTATTTGTAAAAAAAAATATTGTCCTTTTTACATGTTTGGTATCTGTGATGTCAATACTCCCTGTAATGAAATGCCTTGCGAGATTAAACAAGATGTATTGTGCTCTTTTATTAACAACTTTTCCTGTCTTTATCATGAGAATACGTAACCTCCTGAGTTCACACATAAAAAAATAAGTTTTGGCAAAATATAATGATACTTCAACTTTTTCTATAATGACCAAAACACCTGCTAGTGCTAGCAAAATAGAAAAAAAAATCAGGAAAACATTAGTATTATTTTTAATGCAGCAATCATCCACGAGTTGTTGGCATATTCAACTTTAAATGAGGATCTGAACTCCACAGACACAAACTGTCAAGGCGTGGGTTGGAGCCATGTCCTCATCTTATGTTATAGTTTATATTCCTTGTCTCCAGGACATGGTCTCCAGTTCACATTCCTGCTTTAAGTTTATATTCTGGGATTTTCTGTATTTACTATTATTTATTATCATTGTCATGGTTATGTTTTGATTATCCTTTAATGCTGTTTGCCATGATTACAGTCTCATTTATGTTATTTCTGAGTTATTGTTATTTTTACATCAGTCTAGCTTGGTTCTCGTTCTGTTTATTTCCTGATTGAACACAGCTGTTTGGGTTTTGCTTGATTTGCTCTCCACTATTTAAAGACGCAGCCCCTCACCCGGGTGCTGCATCATCGTCGTTATTTGGCATTTCACACACGCTTTGGTCTGTGTCTTGTCATATCGGCGTCAACCCCACATGCTTCTGTTCTACCTTGCCTGTCTTGCTTAGTGGTTTTGTTGTTTATTTTCAGCCCTCGAGCTGTGTTTAACTTCAATTCAATTCAATTCAATTCAACTTTATTTATATAGCGCCATTTCACAACAACAGTCATCTCATAGCACTATCAACTGTAGGGGGGGCCCCCACAGTTGCAGAAAGACCCCAGCAATCAGGCGATCCCCTGTGAGCAAGCACTTGGCGACGGTGGAGAGGAAAAACTCCCTTTTAAGAGGAAGAAACCTCCAGCAGAACCAGGCTCAGGGAGGGGCAGTCATCTGCTGCGACTGGCTGGGGGGTGAGGGGATAGAGAAGAAGAAAAGAACAGACATGTAGAGAGCAAACAGCACGATGGGGACTCAATCTATGGGAGAGAACAAACAAATGTTAATGACCAGCAAAAAAAAAAAAAAATTCATAGAGAGTGAGGAAAGGAGTGAGGCCCAGTGCATTACTGGAGGTCCCCCGGCTGACTAAACCTATTAGCAGCATAACTAAGGGAGGGTTCAGAAACACATGATCCCTCCCTAATTGTAGGCTATATCAAAAAGGTAGGTTTTAGCCCTATTCTTAAAAACAGAGATCGAGTCTGACTCCCGAATCCAGATTGGCAGCTGATTCCACAGGAGAGGAGCTTGATAACTGAAGGCTCTGCCTCCCATTGTACTTTTGGAGATTCTAGGTATTACAAGTAATCCTGCATTTTGGGAGCGTAGTGCTCTGTTAGGATGATACGGTAGTATCAGATCTTTTAAATAAAAAGGAGCCTGATTGTTTAAAGCTTTGTAAGTAAGAAGAAGGATTTTAAACTTAATTCTAAACTCTATGGGAAGCCAATGAAGGGAGGCCAGAACCGGAGAGATATGATCTCTCTTTCTAGTACCTGTTAAAACTCTTGCTGCAGCATTTTGGATCAGCTGAAGACTTTTTAAAGATGTTTTAGGACAGCCTGATAATAAAGAATTACAATAATCTAATCTCGAGCTAACAAAAGCGTGGATCAGCTTCTCAGCATCACTCTGAGACAAGATGCTCCTAATCTTGGCAATATTACGCAAATGATAGAAGGCAGTCTTAGAAACAAATTTAATATGTGAATTGAAGGACAAATCCTGATCAAAAATAACTCCAAGGTTCCTCACAGAGCTATTAAGAGAAAGAGTAACTGCATCCAAACTGAAAGTTTGATGCAGAACTTCTGTTCTTAAATAAAATGTCAAACACTTGCTTCACGCCTGGGTCCAGCTTTCTGCCCTGAGGGGCAAACCATGATAGTATGACGCAGCCAGTCAAGGTCTCAGTGAGCAAGCCCGGCAGGAGGAGGAGGAAGTGGAGCCGTAACGAGCAAGAGGTGGTGGCCATGGTGGAGGACCTGGCAGCCGTCGCTTGAAGCAGCTCTTCCTTGGAGGATGCTTGGGATTGTTGGGGGGAGTAGTGAACTTGATGACAGCTAGACCGAGTTTGCACTCCCACCCCCGGATTCAGAGACTGGTGCTCACTCCACTACCTCTGTTACCAGCTGTCTCCTCCTCGCCAGAGCCAGCTTTCTGGCTGCTGGTTCACTCTCCAGCGGAGCAGAGAGAGCTTCTTGGCTGCAAGCTGGCGTTTGGAGGCCCTGGGTGGAAGGATTCTTCGAGGAGGCGCCGCTACTCTCAATGCTCCACCCCTACACCCGCAGCTCCCGACCAGATGATCTCTGAAGCCACCCAGAGGGAGACATCTAGACCATCCATGGCAGCAGAGTGGGAATGCGGGAACCTTTTCATTTTTTAACATCAATAAATGATGGGTCTTGCCTGGTTCTCGGTGGGAGGGCTCAGTGGCAGCTGTCTGCCGCTATTGGACTCTCACCACCCACCTCTGCCATTCTGTCTGCTGTTGCCACCATCCATCCATCCTCACCTGCCTCTCCTGTGTCCCCATCTGCTTTTTCTGAGTGTTAACCGATACTGCATGGAAACCAGATAGTCTGGGAGGAGTCTGTTGTTCCAGAGAGCCTACTAGCAGCAGCTGCCTCCACACCAATGCCGAAGGACCCTGTGGTTTGTCGGATTGGGTTTGCAGCATTGGCACTTCAGTGTCAGGTTGACAAGGAGAAGCAGGAGGAGTGCCTGCAGGCTGTGTTCGCCCAGACGGAGTTGTTATTGGACTGCAAACCATGGCTTCTCCCAGAGCATGTGCCCCTGCTGGGTTGGAACCAGCTAGCAACGGATGACCCAGTTCCAGTACCAGCTCTTCATCGCTCCACAGCTCCAGTAACAGCTCCTTGTCACTCCCCAGGTCCAGTGCCAGCTCCAGTACCAGCTCCTCATCACTCCCCCGTTCCAGTACCAGCAACTCATCACTATCCAGCTCCAGTACCAGGTCCTCATTCTCCAGTTCCAGTGCCGGCTCCATGTTGCCCTGTGGCTCCAGTACTAGCTCCTTGTCGTTCCCCAGTTCCAGTGCCGGTTCCAGAACATGCAGACCACTTCATTTGAGGTACCCCAACCTCCAGCAGCCATTCCCTAATGATGCAACCTTGATGAGCTGGATCATTGTCGTCCATGAAGATGAAATTAGGCCTGTGTTGTTCATGCAGGGGCACAATGACTGGATTAATGATGTTATTCAGGTTGTATCGGCTTGTCACTACCATTCACAAGGTGTAGGGGCAGTTCTGTATGGACTAGACGCACCTGCCCAGACTGTAACATCACCACCACAGGATTGTCTGGTAACAACAGTGGCTGATGCATAGCACTCTCCTTGATGTGTCCAACATTGTTGGCAGCCATCATTTCTACTTAACGTGAACTGACTTTTATCAGAGAACACCACTGAGGTCCACTGGTCTCTTGTCCTGTGTAAATGCTCCCTGGTCCATGCAAGACGATGATGTCTGTGCCTGGTGGTGTGGTCAGGTACCCTTGCAGGTCATCTAGCACGCAGACCACACCAATGTAAACAGTTTTGAATGGTCTCAGAATCAGAATCAGAATCAGATTTATTGCCATTGTTCATGTAGTACACAAACTAGGAATTTGTCTCGGTGCAATGCTGCAACATTAAACATGATAAAATAAAAGAAATAAACTATACATGTAATAAAGTGTAGAATAAGAGTGAGTAATACTGGTCAGCAGTTAAAATATATTAGCGAGCAGCAGATAATGTGGAGAACCATATAGTGCAGTCAGTAATGCAGGAAGAAAACAGTGATGATTGACATGAGTCTGGTTGAGCTGCTGTACATAGTGCACGAGAGTCAATAAGTCACTTAGTGTTCAGCAGTCTGATGGCAGAGGGAAAGAAGCTGTTCATGTGACGGGAGGTTTTAGTCTGGATGGACCGAAGTCTTCTACCTGAGGGGAGGGGGGCAAACAGTACGTGACCAGGGTGTGAGGGATCGGCTATGATCCGGCCAGCACGCCTCCGGGTCCTGGAGATGTACAGATCCTGAAGAGATGGGAGCTTGCAGCCGATCACCTTCTCAGCAGTGCGCACGATGCGCTGCAGCCTTAGTCTATCCCTGGCAGTGGCTCCTGCGTACCACACGGTTATGGAGGTGGTGAGGATGGACTCGATGATGGCTGTGTAGAACTGCACTAACATCTTGGTGGGTAGCTTGAGCTTCCTCAGCTGCCGCAGGAAGAACATCCTCTGCTGGGCCTTTTTGATGAGGGAGCTGATGGTCGGCTCCCACTTGAGGTCTGACGTGACACTTGGGTGCCTGTCACCTCCCTTAAATGTACGTGGAGTTGAGTGGCGCTCATCATCTGGTTCCGCAGGGCACTGTTCACAATGAAGCGGTCATCAGTGTGGGATGTGGCCGGAGGACATCTACTTCTATGCTTTTCTGTGACTCTACCAGTCTCTCTGTTGCAAGCTGCTGATGACACTCTGTGACACTCTAAGCTCAGTGGCCACTGTCCTCTGAGAACATCCTGTTTGAAGCCTCACAATGGCAAGGTACTGTTGATCAATTATGAGGTGTCGTTTTGGTCTCATGATGTCAAAATGTGAAGACCATGATGAAGAGGACTGTTTAAATACCAAATTGAACCAGAAAATTTATTGGTCAATTCATGGATCAAACACCTGTTGTGAATTTTACCATTAAGCACCTTGTTAGACAACAGCAAGTTATGCAAAAAGTCCTGAAACATTCAGCAGTTGTACACATGCATTCAGACGGTTAGAAAAGGTCAAATTAAGTTCACCTGTAAAGGTTATAGTGCATTTTTACCCAAAAGCCGAATATCCCTAACTCTGTGTGTGTGTGTGCGCGCGCGTGCGCGCGCAGTGGTGTGAGAAAGTGTTTGCCCCCATCCTGATTTCGCATTTTTTTGTATGTTTGTCACACTTAAATGTTTCAGATCATCAAACAAATTTAAATATTTGACAAAAATAACACAAGCAAACACAAAATGCAGTTTTTAAATGAAGGTGTCAAAGCCAGGTGAAGCCAGGTGTTACTGACAGCAATGTCAACCATCTGCCTGACATGATTCGAGACCCACAGACTCAGAAATAAACTCAGTTATCTTTATTGTATTGTGTATGTAAGGGTGTGTGCGAGTTGGAAAACAGCTCAGGCTTGGCCCCGAAGGCTCCAGCCAGGGAGACAGTGTCTTCAGGCCCAGTTGCAGAGGGAGTGGGAACTCCCGGGAGAACGTCGAAGTAGAGAAGGATTCCTTGGAGAATGACGAAGTAGAGGAGAATCCTCTGGAGAACGACGAAGTAGAGACGTAATCTCAGGAGATTGACGAAGTGGTGTAACGGTCTCATCAGACCAGGGAGTTAGACGACTCTGTGCAGACCAGAGGGCAGCACGGCTTAAATAGTTCTGCTGATGAGGAGAGCAAATGTGTGCGCAGCTATGGAAGCTAAGGCAACAGGCAGGCAGAGCGAATCACCACAGTACTCCCCCCCACGTGGCGCCTCTTGACAAACGATCTAACCTACCCGGGCGCGTCCGGTGGAAGTCCCTAATAAGCTGAGGATTCAGCACGAAGGAGGGATGCACCCAGGACCTCCATTCAGGGCCCTCCCAGTCCACCAGGTACTGGAGGTTGCGACCCCGGAGACGGACGTCCAGGATGGCGTTGACTTTCCACGCCAGGTCGCCATCGATCACAACTGGTGGAGGTGGCGTCTTGGGAGGGGGGGGCACAGAGGGCTGGAGCAGAACGGCTTCACCTGGGAGACGTGAAAGGTGGGACAGATGCGGAGGGAGGGGGGTAGAGCTAGGCGCACAGCCACAGGATTCACAGTATGGGTGATAGCAAATGGCCCAATAAAACGCTGAGAGAGCTTTCTAGACTCAGCCTTGAGGTTGATATTTTTTGTAGAAAGCCATACCTGTTGCCCAACCCGGTAGGGTGGAGCCGAGGTCCTGCAAAGATTGACAATGGTGGCGTTGCAATCCGCTGTGCGCTGCAGCGCGGCCCAGGTAGCCTTCCACAACCGGTGGCAGCATCTCAGGTGGGCACGTTCTGAAGGTACGGCAGTGTCTCCCTCCTCTTCGGGAAACAGCGGGGGATTGTAGCCCAGAGAGGCCTCAAAAGGAGACATGCCTATGGCAGACGACACGGTGGTGTTGTGAGTGTACTCAACCCATGGCAGTAGGTGCTCCAGGACGCTGGGTTGGCGGTGGTGACGCACCGTAGCACTGCCTCAGCTCCTGATTGGCACACTCACGTTGGCCGTTGCTCTGAGGGTGGTACCCCGATGACAGGCTCACCGTAGCCCCAGGTTCAGGTTCAGGTTCAGGTTCAGGTTACTTTATTTGTACCCGTAGGTAGATTTGTTTTGCAGTTGGTGACATCCATATTTACAAGCCACTAATTACATTCAACATAGACACAAACACAGGCACACATCTTACAAAATAGGTAAATATAGAATATGTACAATATAATTTTATAGCTTGTTCAACTCTTTGACAGCAGCAGGGACAAAGCTGTTTTTGTAGCGCTGGGTTCTACTTTTTGGGACAGCAAACCTCCGTCTGGAGGGAAGAAGCTGAAAGTTGCAGTGCAAAGGGTGGGAGTCATCATTTAAAATCGAGTCGGCCATCCTCTGTACTTGTTTGGCGTACAGGGATGCCAGGCTCAGCTGTGACTCACCAAGCAAACGACTGGACCATCTGACTACCTGATCCAAGGATTTCCTCTGTTTCAGTTTTATCTGACCAAACCATGACATTAAAGAAAAGGATAAAACAGATTCAATAAAAGCCCGATAAAACATTGTCATTATGGGTCGGTCAATTTGGAAGCGTGCAAGTTTCCTCAAACAATGCAAATTTTGCTGACCCTTTTTGCACACCCTTTCACAGTTCACCTCAAAGTTCAATCCACTATCAATAATCGTCCCAAGATATTTGTACGATTGTACACATTCGGTGGTCTGGCCTTTTAGTATGGTGACTTTGTGCCTGGGAGTTTTCCTCCTAAAGTCAATAATCATATCTTTCGTTTTTGTTGTATTCAGCTGCAGGTAGGAATCCTCACACCAGTGAACAAAGTCATCAACTACTGGGCTGTGGCCACTCTCACCATCCTGGAGGAGACTGACAATGACTGAGTCATCAGCATACTTTATAATGTGTCTGATGTCATGTTTACTCCGACACATGTTTGTGTACAGAATGAAGAGTAGTGGTGACAACACACACCCCTGAGGGGAGCCAGTAGAAGAGCACTTTAGGTCAGACAATGTGCCATTGACCCTTACTCTCTGCGTCCTGTTGGTTAAGAAATCCAGAATCCAACCCACCAGATTATTGCTTAAATCAAATTGTTGCAGGAGCCTTTCAACTAAAATATGAGGTTGGATTGTATTAAAGGCAGAAGAAAAGTCCACAAATAAAAGCCTGGCGTGTGTCCCATTAAAATCCAGATGTTTAAAAAGCATGTCAAA
Source organism: Pholidichthys leucotaenia (assembly GCA_020510985.1). Taxonomy (NCBI): domain Eukaryota; kingdom Metazoa; phylum Chordata; class Actinopteri; order Cichliformes; family Pholidichthyidae; genus Pholidichthys; species Pholidichthys leucotaenia. The sequence goes on from CM035844.1 coordinate 206,023,999, forward strand.
CAGAGTGACAGTGGCATCCTCCACTCCTCTGTGAGGCCTATAGGCAAACTGCAGAGGATCCAATGCATGTTCAGTCTGCCTTAGGACCTCACATCTGACCAGTTTTTCAAAAATTTTCATTAAAATTGAAGTCAAAGCAACTGGTCTAAAGTCATTTACCGTTTTAGGACAGCTGGATTTTGGAACGGGAACAACCACGGCATCTTTCCAGATCTTAGGCACATGTTGTGTCTGTAAGGACTTATTGAAAATGTAATGAAATATAGGACTCAGTTCATGTGCACAGGACTTTACCAAGCGCCCACATATATTATCAGGGCCCTGACTTTTGTTCACTTTTACAGCGCGGAATTCCCTTTCAACATCCTGCATCTCAATATTAAAGTGCTGATTGTCTTTGAGTTTCTGTATCAAATCTTGGATTTCTGTGCTAAAATCAAAGGAGTCAAAACGACCATAAAAACAATTAAGAGCATTAGCCAGCTCTGTGTCTGAACTAAAACCATCTAAAAACACACGATTACTGCGCTCTGTGCTCTGAAGGCCTGCAATAGTTTTCATACTGGCCCAGGCCGAACCAAGTTTATTTGCTGCCATCTTGCTTTCCAATTCTGATTTATAATTTTGTTTTGCTCTTAAAATTTCAGCCTTCAGCTCCTTGGTGGCAACCTGTAGTTCAGAAACAGACCCCTGTTTAAAGGCAAGAGCTTTCCTCTGTAAGCAGGATTTAACTGATTTAGTAACCCATGGTTTGTTGTTGGGGTATATTTTGACACGTTTACATGGAACAATCTTATTTTGACAGTAAGCCATGTATGAGCATGTGAGCTCAGCCAGAGAGTCCAAGTCATCCCCGCAGGCCATTATGAACAGGCCTTTTGCAACGCCCCAATGGCGTTGCAAAAGGCTTTCCATACCTGTGAAACGAACTAGAGCCCACGGTCGGACACGATGTCTAGAGGGATGCCATGCAGCCTCACCACATGGAGGACGAGCAGATCCACTGTCTCCTTCACCGTGGGCAGACCCTGCAGGGGGACGAAGTGGGCTGCCTTTGAGAATCTGTCCATGATGGTGAGGATGACAGTATTGTTGGCAGAGGATGGGTGGCCGGTGACGAAATCCAAGGCCACGTGGGATCAGGGCCTGCCAGGGATAGGGAGAGGATGAAGCAGGCCAGCCGGAGGAGAGGAGGATGTCTTGCCGGTGGCACACTGGGGACAGGCGAAGATATACTCCCCGACATTCTTCCGGAGCAATGGCCACCGAAAGGTCCTCTGAAGAAGAGTCACTGTGCATGCCATCCCCGGATGGCACAAGAGCTTGGAGGAGTGGGTCCAATTAATCACCTCGCCCCGGACGGCAGATGGCACATACAGTACAACCTCCCCGCCGGTCCCCTGCCCGGGTCCACCTCGGTCTCCTGCGCTCTCAGAAGCCTCTCCTTAATACCCCACAAGAGGGCGCCAACGATGCACAATGGGGGAATGATGGGGTGTGCTGGTACCTCCGCAGCATCCAAGGCGAATTGCCTAGATAAGGCGTCAGGCTTGGTGTTCTTGGACCCGGGGCGGTAGGTGATGGTAAAGTCAAACCGGCCAAAAAGCAGGGACCAACGGGCCTGGCGCGCATTCAGTCGTTTAGCCGTCCTGAGGTATTCCAAGTTCTTATGGTCCATCCAGACGATGGACAGCTGTGGAGGATAAGGCAACAGGCAAGCAGAGTGAATCACCACACTGCCAAAACATGGCCAGGTACCACTGATCGGACTTTGCTGGAGTGCAATACAGGGCAGTCATCATATCAGCCAAATCCACTCCTCCCATGTGAATATTGTATTCAGACACAGTCTTTGGGCATGGCACACATATCTTCTTCTTTTCCTCTTTGGAGTAGCATCTTACTTGGCCAACAGGGTTGACAGAAGCACAGGACCTCGCCAAGGTAACTATTTTGTTGTCTGCCCATCTGACCACATCTGTCTACATGAAAGTCAAAGCTGCCTCTTCCTCTTCGTAAGAGGTCTCAATCCTCTTCCAAGCTACAACCCACCAAGCGGTTCTTTTGAATGGTATCCAAACTTCTGAGGCCCATAGACTCCTTTAGATAAGTTAACAATCGCAATGAGGTGAAAAAGATGTCAAAGTAGACAACACAGTCAGAGGGGTTTCTGATGGTTCTGTAGAACATGTCGACTGAAATTCCCAGAAAACATATTTACATTGGTGAATTAAAACTGTAATTTCCCCGTTGCGGGACTAATAAAGGTTTATTTTATCTTATTAATCAGTAATACACATTTAACAGTAAAATGAAGTGTAATCAATATTTAACACCTTGATATTATTTATTATCTATAAAGTATAGGCTTGAAAGCACAAGTATGTCTAAGAGGGATTTTCCCTGTTTTTAATACCCCTATCTGGACAATGTATCCCCCAGGATACAGACATTCAATCTCTGTTTACCAGTGTTGTATAAATGTAATTCATTGTTTTTCAACAAGAACATATAAAATTATCCTTAAAGAGAAATATTTCCAACAACAAATCCCCAAAATATAATTAACAAGAAAAATATCAACACATACCTCATGTCCAGTGTCTTTGTAAACGTAGGTTGCCATTTTGGAGCTTGATATACAGTCCATCCGGAAAGTATTCACAGTACTTCATTTTTTCCACATTTTGTTGTGTTACAGCCTTATTCCAAAAGGGATTAAATACATTTTATCCGTCAAAATTCTACACACAATACCCCATAATGACAATGTGATTATTTTTTTTGAGACTTTTTGCACATTTATTAAAAATAAAAATAAAAAAAAACAAGAAATTACATGTACATGAGTATTCACAGCCTTTGCCATGAAGCTCAAAATTGAGCTCAGGTGCATCCTGTTTCCACAGCTTAATTGGAGTCCTCCTGTGGTAAATTCAGTTGATTGGACATGATTTGGAAAGGCACACACCTGTCTATATAAGGTCCCACAGTTGACAGTGCATGTCAGAGCACAAACCAAGCATGAAGTCAAAGGAATTGTCTGTAGACCTCTGAGAAAGGGTTGTCTCGAGGCACAAATCTGGGAAAGGGTACAGAAAAATTTCTGCTGCTTTGAAGGTCCCAATGAGCACAGTGGCCTCCATCATCCGTAAATGGAAGAAGTTCTGAACCACCAGAACTCTTCCTATAGCTGGCTGGCCGTCCAAACTGAGCGATCGGGGGAGAAGGACCTTAGTCAGGGAGGTGACCAAGAACCCGATGGTCACTGTGTCAGAGCTCCAGCGTTCCTCTGTGGAAAGAGGAGAACCTTCCAGAACGACAACCATCTCTGCAGCAATCCACCAATCAGGCCTGTATGGTAGAGTGGCCAGACGGAAGCAACTCCTTAGTAAAAGGCACATGGTAGCCCACCTGGAGTTTGCCAAAAGGCACCTGAAGGACTCTTAGACCATGACAAACAAAATTCTCTGGTCTGATGAGACAAAGATTGAACTCTTTGGTGTAAATGCCAGGTGTCATATTTGGAGGAAACCAGGCACCGCTCATAACCATGCCAATGGTGGTGGCAGCATTATGCTGTGGGAATGTTTTTCCAGCGGCAGGAAATGGGAGACTAGTCAGGATAGAGGGAAAGATGAATGCAGCAATGTACAGAGACATCCTGGATGAAAACCTGCTCCGAAATGCTCTTGACCTCAGACTGGGGTGACGGTTCACCTTTCAGCAGGACAATGACCCTAAGCACACAGCCAAGATATCGAAGGAGTGGCTTCAGGACAACTCTGTGAATGTCCTTGAATGGCCCAGCCAGATCCCAGACTTGAATCCAGTTGAACTTCTCTGGAGAGATCTGAAAATGGCTGTGCACCGACGCTTCCCATCCAACCTGATGGAGCTTGAGAGGTGCTGCAAAGAGGAATGGGCGAAATTGCCCAAAGATAGGTGTACCAAGCTTGTGGCATCATATTCAAAAAGACTTGAGGCTGTAATTGCTGTCAAAGGTGCATCAACAAAGTATTGAACAAAGGCTGTGAATACTTATGTACATGTGATTTCTTATTTTTTTATTTTCAATAAATTCACAAAAATATCAAATTTTTTTTTAATGTTGTCATTATGGGGTGTTGTGTATAGAATTTTGAGGAAAAACTGAATTTAATCCCTTTTGGAATAAGGCTGTAATATAACAAAATGTGGAAAAAGTGAAGCGCTGTGAATACTTTCCGGATGGACTGTAAATGTATCAATATAATTTTGAATGCTGGCATGAAGTCACATGGCCTTGGTTCTTGATCCATCCCCCCTTAAAAGTTTCTCATGACATGAAATGCAAATACTTAATGTCCCTCCCTCTACAGCCTGCCAAATGTCTGGATCTCCCAGGATACAGAAACTGTTTAAGGGTTAAATCGTTAAGCCTTGGGAAGCAAACTGTTAATATTTTTTATTTATTATTTTACTTCATGCAGCCTTGCATTTGGTGACAAATATAAACGTCAGATCTGTGACATTCATACAAGTGAAAACATACCTGGTGCTGTTGTGTCTGTCCTGTGTCTGTACCACTGATCACACCAACAGTCCTTTTCAGTTTTCGGTGCATGATCTATGTGCTCATTGCTGTTGAAGCCACAGATTTAGCTGTGCTCATCTGTGAGGAGCCTCACACCACGAACAGCAGCAAATATCAGAACTACGCAAAAACATTCAACAATACAAAAACTATAAGTGCTGAAATTAGCTGCCACTTAACTGCAAAACAGGTATGTGGACTACACATTAAAATGAATTTAAAACACTTTTAAAAAAACGCTATTTTAAATGCCCCACTACTCCACTCTTGCTGACTGATTTAACACTACTTCAGCCGAAACCAGAAGTTGCTCCCATAATCGTTTTTACAGCAGCGCCCTCAGGAATAAGGTGGATTTGGTTTGGGTTTTTTAGAATTTTGTAAGTCTTTCATAACAAACTACTTCAAACAACAGCAGCAGAACAGTTCTTATGTGTCTGCAGGCATGGATGGCACCCAAACAGTCACAGGACATGAACCATTAAATGGTGCGGCAAATTAAATATATTATGCAAACAGACCCCACTGGGTTTCGTCCCGGAATCAACGGCTTGGTTTACTGTCATGAGTTGAGACATTAACCCAGTCCTACACAGTTAGTGTGGAGATTTACAACACAAAACCAAACACTGAAGAAAACCTCATTCTTGGACACACTCTCTGTATACAAATGAATAGAATTATGGAGGACACCTTCAATTTATAACCAAAATCACACTGTCAATTATATACAGCTGCAATTTAGTAAAAATCTATTATTTACTAGCAGTTACCTGTGGGATTATTACATTAAACATACGAGGAGGTGCTGAAAAGTTCTTAGTGGCCAACTTTGACCAAATGTGGTTTATTTTTCAATATAGTCTCCCCTTCAGTCCACACACTTCTTCCATCAGTGTTGCAGTGCTTGGATCCCTGTGGTTGAAAAATAAACCAACCATCCATCCATCCATCTTCTGCCACTTTTGCGGAGATCTAGGTCATGGAGGCATCAGTTCAAGCAGAGAAGCCCAGACTTCCCTCTCCCCAGCCACCTGCTCCAGCTCTTCAGAGAGAATACTAAGGCATTCCCAGACCAGCTGGGAGACATAGTCTCTCCAGCGAGTCCTGGGTCTGCCCTGAGGTCTCCTCTCAGTGGGACGTGCCTGAAACACCTCAAGTGGGAGGCGTCCTGATCAGATGCTCAAACCACCTCAACTGGCTCCTTTCAATGTGGAGGAACAGTGGTTCTACCCTGAGCCTCTCCCGGATGACTGAGCTCCTTACCCTATCTCTAAGGGTGATTCCAGCAATCCTACGGAGAAAGTTCATTTCAGCCGCTTCTATCCGTGATCTCATTCTTTCAGTCCTTACCCAAAGGTCAAGACCATAGGTGAGGATAGGAACATAGACTGACCGGTAAATCGACAGCTTTGCCTTAGAGCTTAGCTCCCTCTTCACTACAACAGACCGGTACAATGTTTGCATCACTGCAGATGCTGCTCCGATCCATCTGTCAGTCTCTCACTCCATTCTCCCCTCACTCGTGAATAAGACCCCAGGATACATACATAAATTCCTCCACTTGGGGCAAGAGCTTTTCCCCAACCCGGAGAGGACAATCCACCTTTTTCCGGCTGAGTTAAAAAGGATCATCACCTTATCGTGGTGGGAGGTTTGCGTGCCCTAGTGATCCCAGGAGCTATGTTGTTCGGGGCAATTTGCCTCTGGTAGGGTCACCCAAGATAAGCTGGTCCTGGGTGAAGCGCCAGACTAAGAAAGATCCAACAGACTCTCCTGATGAATGCTAGAACAAGGATTCAGTGTACCCCGCCTGGTATGGGGTAACCGGGACCCCACCCTGGAGACAGGCCTGGGGGAGGGGCTCAGTGGTTAGCACCTGGTGGCCATGTGGCCATGTTTCTGCCCATGGGACCCAGCTGGGCTCAGCCTGAAGGAGTTACATGGGTCCTCCCTCCAGTGGGCTCACCACCTGCAGGAGGACCATGGGGCCCGGTGCTATGTTGATCAGGTGGCGGTCGAAGGTAGAGACCTTGGCGGTCTGATCCCCAGCTTCCGAAACTGATTTTTTTTGAAAATAAACCACATTTTGTCAAATTTGTCCCCTATGAACTGAGGAAAAAGTTGCAAGATTACAGTAAAAAAGCGGCAAATTTATGAAGTTCCAAAATTACAAGAAAAAGTCAACAAATTTGCAACAAAAAAAACACAATTTCACAAGAAAAACTAGCACATTTATGAGGAAAAAAGTTTCAAATTTACAAAAAAAATCACAAATTTATTAGAAAAAGTTGCAAGTCTACAGTAAAACAAGCTGCAAATTTATGAGAAAGTTTCAAATTTTCATGAAAAATTTATGAAATTGGGCGGGGGGTCACAAATTTACAAGAAAATAGTAAATTTATAAGAAAATAAGCTGAAAATAGGTAAACGGGTGATGTCCATGTGGGCAAACACAGATGGGGCCAACATGGAACCCACACACAAACCCACATGGGACCCATAAAACAGCCCAATTTAACCTTTGTTGGGCCCACATGGACATGCTGGCTGGGATGGAAAGGAGTGTGTTGAATATATTCAGGCCACAGCTGCATATCAGTTTTGCATCATATCGGCCGATACCCACATTTAAAAATATTGGATATTAAAAAAGCTGTATCGCTCCTAGTGTCGCGTCACGAGCCCGGCTTCTATGCTGGTTTCTATGCTACTTGTTTTTTTTCAAGTAAATAAGGTTAACAAGTTTGATTTTTTGGTGGACACTTAATGGTTTGTCACTGCTAGATAAAAAGGAAAACAGAAATGTCTGCTAATCTAGCACGTGAAACTTTATCCATGTGATTTTTAAAGATATACAAGTGAGCTTCAAAATTTATTTTCAGACTCTTAACGCGACAGGAGTATTTGCATCACTTCACTGGTTCAGTAGCTATATATATGAAGACGTGAATTACAACCATCATGGGGAAATCGGGCCATCCTTTAACACTCCCCACACCGAAAAGCCATTTACGCTCCAGAAAAATATGACACGGCTTCACATGCTGTGAAGAAAAAAAAAAATGAAATCTCAGAGCGAGTGTTTGACCTATACTTCCACGACAGTTGGGGGAAAAAAAGTGCAAAGCTTTAGACAAGAGGAGAAACTGATGTTGCCAGCTGTAATAGACTGTGCTGTTCAGACATCAAACATGATTGGAGACTCAGACGTCTTGGCTTTCAAGCATGAGCCTTTGAAATGCTTGAACGTGCTCCCTTGTTAGCTACATGGCCCCTGGCGGTACGTAAAGTGGACAGAGGCTTTAGACGCAGTCATGGATCAGTAAAAGGTCATAGCTACATAGATAAGACAGTGTCCTCCTGCTTTGCATTTAAAAATCGCATAATGCATAAATAAACATGATTTTCTGGTGTCTTATCTGAACTCTGCTTCTGCCTGACCATAGGCATAAATCAGGATGGGGGGGGACTGTCCCCCCAATCTGCAAAAACTGAGAATCCCCCCAATTCATCATAAACCTTTTTCATACCATGCTACTTAACAGAATAAAATGCATCTGAAGCACCAATTTTAAATCTGCAACTTTTTTCTTGTTAATTTGTAACTTTTTTAAATTTTAAATCTACACTATTTTCTTGTAAATTTGCTTCTTTTTCTTGTAAATCTGCAATTTTTCCCTCATAAATTTGCAGCTTTTTTCTCATACATTTAAAACTTTTTTCTCATAAACTTGAAGCATTTTCATCGTAAATTTGCAACTTTCTCATAAATCTAAAACTTTTTTCATAAATTTGCAGCTTTTTTCTTTTAAATCTGCAACTTTTTATCATAAATTTGCCACTTTTTTCTTGTAAATTTGCAACTTTTTTTCTGTAAATTTGCAACGTTTTCTGGTAAATTTGGATATTTTTTTTCTCTTAAATCTGCAGTTTTTTTTCTTGTAAATTTGTGACTTTTTTCTTCATAAATTCACTACTTTTTTGTCACAAATCCTCAACTTTTTTCTTGTAAACTTGATACTTTTTTCTTCTAAATTTGCAACATTCATATGGACACTGGTTTACAATAACAACTATAGTGTCCCCTCAATCTTTACTTTTGAGAAAATGTTCTACTTATTGCCCCCCCCCAAACAGAAATTAAATATCTTTCCATGGCTTCAACTGATTTCAGTGGCACACTTCCAGACAGCTGCTTTGACATTCACAACTCATCAGTGCCTCAGCGTTCTGTTTTTTCCCCCCAAAGGCTTGTTTTCCTCACTTCTGGACAACCTATCTCATAGCATTCACATCTGCACAGTCGCACCTGTCTGATGGCGTGCAGCAGCTTGCCGTAGGAGTAAACAATGACGCTGAACGGCAGGATGAGGCAGAAGGTGAAGAGGCAGATGATGTAGGAGATGTTGTTGGGCGTCTGGGTCCTCCAGTCGACCGAGCAGGTGGTGCCGGGACCCTCGGGCCCGTACCTGCTCCAGCCCAGCAGCGGAGGCACGGTCCAGGCCACAGAGTAGAGCCAGGAGAAGCAGATCCCCGCCAGCGCCGGGCGGAAGTCTCTGCCATCGGCGATGGTGGGCGCCATCATGGTGCAGTAGCGCTCGTAGGACAGGACGGCCAGAGAAATCAGCGACACGATACCTGAAGAATGGGGAAGTCAGGGACAAACTGTCAGTGGGTGTGAAGTAAAAAGGTGAAATGAGCTGAAATCCGGAACCAGCAACAGCACAGTCTTATTAGCGTTTGGACTTCTAGGGGGTCTTTGAGTGGAGGGACGTGGAGTAGCTTTTCTCCGTGTTTGCTACACTTCAAATTAATGATGGAGATCCATTTAGATACAGTGTGAAGTCAATTTTCCACTCACTTTGATCATCTTAATGGTTTTTAAACACTGCGTCTTTGGGGCACAAACTGAGAAGAAGAAAATCAAGGATTTCATTAAATGACATTTGCTTTGATAAACTGGTCCAGCCACTGTGTGATGGACTCATTCCCAAACTGTGTACTAAAGTCAGACAACTACATTTCTAACTTCTGTGGGACATGCTGGTGTACTAAACTCAGTTTGCAGCTTCTATACTAAAGCCTGCAATATTTTTTGTTTAATTTTTCTTCATTTACTGTTCATGAAATTTAAACTTAGGGGGGACATTTTGCAGTTTTATTCTGTCTTACTTCAATTATCTGGTTGGATCTAAAATATGGTTACACACAAATATGAGAATTTGGCAACAGTTTATAGCACTGCCCTTGAAGTACTATGAAATTACTGTGTACTTTCGATGTAAGCTTGGACCAGGGACTTTAACCACGCTATAAGCCATTATATTTGTAGATTAAGAGATTTAAACCAGAGGTGCCACTTCATTTCACTCACTCTAATTATTTTAAATAATATTTGAAAGAGTGAGTTGTGTAAAATTTGAGCTATAAACTGTAGTCATTCCCTAGTGGCCAGTTTAATAGACTTTTGGTTGTTATAAGCCTGTTATGTGTCAGTTATTAGGTCATATTGACTGAGGATCTGCACCTAAACAGAAGAAAACCCCAGATGATTTTGCTCATAAGCAGCCTGTCAAATGCCAAAGTCATAAACTAACAAAACATGCTGTGAGGGTTGCAGCTCTGATTATTACTATTGTGATTAAAAAAAAAGAATTCAGAGAGATGACAAAGAGGACGACAAAGAAGAAGACAACGAACATGAAGACAACAAAGAAGATAAAGATGATAAAGACCAATCCTAACCAGACCAAATCTATACAATGTAACACAATGGTGCAGACTTTAAGGTGTGGAAATGCCCAAAGACGAAGAAAACGAAGATGAGGATGACAACATAGAAGACGACAATGAAGCAGAAAAAGATGAAGATGAAGAAGATGAAGATGAAGATGGCAAAAAGGGAGATGATGAAGAAGACAAAGAAGAAGAGGGAGACAAGGAAGATGAAAAATAAAGGCCTTTGCATACACTGTAAGAACAGAGAAATTTGTGCTCTCTCCCAGGGCTGCAAGAAAAAGAATGATGTGATTTTGCTCTTGCAGCCCTGGTTTAGGAGTTCTTGCAGCTTGTTCTTGACACATCATCATGGCACAACATTTTTCTTGTGTGGTGTCCGACAGCAATTGTGTGATTGGTCAGAAATTTGAATTTCCCAGCAGCTCTGCACTTGAGTTTCTTGTGAAGTCTGAAATATCCTAGCCAGAAAAAACTTTGTTCTTGTTCTTGCAACCTCAAGAAAATGAAAAAGAATTATCTGTTCTTGTGGAGTCTGTACAAGCCTTAACTCCTTAAGGATTACATTTGATTACATGATCTGCCTTTCCTATGGCTGGTGTTGCAGATCTGTGCCTGTCACATGATTGGTAAAAAGTCTGAAAAAAACAAAATAAACCCAGATGTACCAAGCATTTCACATCACTAGATGGCAGACACATATAGCTTACTGGTTTGCACTGGAGGACCGAGATCAGCAAAACCAGAACTGTATTGAATCTGATATCACTTCCAGAGTGCAAAAGAAGAGATGTATAAACAACTGTGCAACATATATTCCACAGGGAGGAAGGATTTGCTCCAACTTTTGCTAACTATGATTCTAAAAGGGATTATTTAGTTTCTGAAGGGAAATAATTACCATTTGGACAGCACAAGGTGGACCGGAGCAGAACACTTTTCGTCCACCATTGATGAAGCTGCACATGACGGGAGAGGACAATACTGCCGGGTCCGCGGGGCAAACTAACCGAAATTGAGGTGGAATAAATCAGAAGATAAATGTGATTGTTTCTGGATGTGGGAGAGAAAGCAAAAATAACCAACAGAAGACAAAATAAGGACCGGAATGAGCACATGGACGAGCACACGGACGCATGGCGACACATGACGAGCGGTAGCTCAGATGTTTTTTATCAGCTTGTTTACATTCTACTGATTTTCTGGTTCAAATATTTTGAAGATATAACAAAAAAAAAAAAAACTATCCTTTGTGTAAATATGTCCAAAGTCCACTTTGACCAAAAGTTATGCAATCTGATGTGGCTGCCATCACATTATGCAAATTAGATGCATACATTTATTCCTATCATAATCTTTGGATCATATTCTACAGCTTTTTCAGTGACAGTAAGCCATTATCTCTTAACCCTTTCAAGTTACAGCCTTTGGAATTTGTGATATCTAAACTGAATATTTTCTTGAAAAAAAATATTCGCCACCAGAGGGTGCATGCAGATGGTGCGGATCTGCAGTCTAAATTCTCAAGTAGTTAAGATGAAGACAAAGACAATGAAGTGAAGACAAAGACAAAGAGGAAGATTAAGACAACCGAGACGAAGACGACAAAAACAACGAAGACCTTAAAGAAGAAGGTAAAGAAGACAAACGACAAAAAAGCAGATGACAAAGACAAAGATGATAAAAAAAAAAGATGACAAAGGTGACAGAGAAGACTGTTATGAAATTTAGATTCTTAGAATTAGAATTCTTAGAATCCTGCTCTTTTCGCAGAGCATACCAGGGAGAGAAGTAGAGATAGACGGAGAGAGGGGTCAAGCAAAGTAGGGAATAAATGGAGGGAGAGAGAGAAAGCTGATGGAGCACCAAATCTCAATAACAGCATGACACACTGACTGTTTTATAGTGGTTGCTGTAGAGCAATAACAAGAAAAATACCCACACTGAATTGCAGGAGTTTCAGTTAGTGGATAATCTAAACGGATTGCTACTGATTATTCGAGAACCAGAACTGGCAATCTTTCCAGACATGAGTGGAGAAGCAGGACATTTGGAGCAGAGGTTTTAAACATAATTTTAGATTTGCACATCATTTGAAACTCTGCCAACTTTGGCATCAAGAGATAACAGCACTTTTATGACAGAAAATAGGAACAACAAACTAGATCGGGACAACACTCCAAACTCATCAAACAAACTGTGGAACAAAAATATACCAGATACATGCACAAAATGCATGGAAAGTAAAGGAACCCTATTTCATTGTTTATGGGAATGTAGATTAATAAGAATGTTTTGGGAAGAGGTGAGGGTAACAATTGAAAAAATAATCTCAAAACAAATCATATTGAATCCTAAACTGTTTTTGTTGGGTCTGTACCCAGAAAAGCATAATTTTAATAAAAGTGAAAGAACATTCATAGACCTCAGTTTGCTTAATGCCAAAAAATGTATTGCACTATTATGGAAAAAGACTCATAGACCAGATGTGACTCAGTGGTTAAGACAGATGTTAACAAACCTTCCATTAGAAAGAATAACACATATACTGAAATCAAAGGAAATTGTGTTTGAGAATATATGGAGACCTTTTATTGATTATGTAAAAAATTTAAACATAACTCTTGAAGAAGAAGGTGAATGATGTGTGTGGACCTTGTAAATTCCAAACTGGTGAACATAATATGTATACTTATGTATTGGATTGTCTAGACTAAACAGAGGAGCATTGTTGAAGACTTGATTTTGTTGGTGGTTGTTGGTGTTTTTAGTGCATTTTTTTTTTTGTAGTACTTTAGTGTTAGTGTTTGATTGTTTGTATCATGTTTGTTAAAAAAAAAAAAAAGGTTCAATAAAGATATTGTGGAAAAAAAAAAACTGTGGAAACAAAAAGCAGTGAATTCTCATTTCTGAATCACCCATTTTTAGTCAATTATCTGCCAAAATGAGGGGCACTAATTAATTCTGACACTGGAGAACACTTTTCTAAAATAAATTAAAAGAAAAATGTTCCTTCCAGTCTAATTTCACTGTCAAGATTAAATCAAACCGAGTCATAACATCTTCCACAGTGGGAGAAACTCTCATTATAACCTGTTCACTAAACACTCTTGAAGCTGCTGATTTCCATCAAGACAGAGGCCAACAGGAGGAAAGCCATGTGCCATGTTTTCATCTCTGTGTTAATTGTCAACTGATGAACGAAAATTGGTCTTGAAATGATTTATAATTTAAATCAGAGCTAATCAACACATACAGGCTAGAGTGCTGGACTGGAAGCACTTAAGCGCCATTATTCTGAGCCTTCTGGGGACAGGGACTTTGATTGCCGGCAATCACAGCCATCTCAATGCATTACGGAGCCTTCTGATTGGCTGAAAGCATGCCATGCTACGTTTGGACAGCCAGTAGGGGCCGTAGGTGCAAGGTGTGCTAAGAAGAGCAGAGACAAGTGAGCATCTCGAGAATAATGGAAATGATTTTGTGTTTATCTGCATGTGTCTTCCATCGGCAGGTGGCTAAAGAGGAGATAAGAGCTCTCACAGTTCATTACTGATGCACTCTGGCTATAGAGAAACCATGTGGACTGTACAGGTAAGCCCTGTACAGGTGATACAGTGTGACACTTGAAAATTAGCTATAAAGGGACACTAAAAAGTACAAAATAAGACTGTTTCTTAACCACCTTTTACACAGGGGTGGCAAATGGAATTCTGAGGGTCCTTTCACGCTATAGGATGGAACACAGAGTACATAATGCTAGCCACTGAGACATTCAATTAGTGGACTATCTGGTTTTCTATTATAAGACAGCATCTTATGATCCACCAGGGGGTGCATCGCCCAGGGCACAGTATGCTTTTTCCACAACACAAGAAATGGGGGTCTATCTCCAATATAAAATGCTCGCTAAAGGTGGTGACAAAGATAAAAGTTACAAATATCCCAACAGAGACAGCTTGGACATATACATAGCAATAGCCCACGTTAAGCAGACAATCTAACTAAAGAAAACATGCCTTTTTTCTATTTACCATTTCCCATCTGCCTTTGTGGCTGCATCCATACAGAAGGCTACAATATTTTTGAAAGAATTAAAAGTAGCTGTCCTCATTTGTACCAACAAATCTCCTCATATGTTTATTGCAGCACTGAAAAACTAGATGTAAAATCTAATCAATAGTAAGCTGCAGTGACAATGAAGTTTTATCAGGGAATCAATTTGATATATGCACAGAGTTTCAAGTACTTCCAGTGTAACAAGGTCACTTCCCCATGATGGTCTTTTGAGTGAGTTTTTAAGCTGCCAAAATGTCAGAAAAAGTAGTTCACATTTCAAACAACCCAGTGTAAAAGCAGAGGAAAAGAAACAGTAGAAATTAAGTTGAGGACTCTGGATAATTTATGGGCTGATATACGTATGGATACATAAACATGAAAGTAAGGAAATTTTACTGTTTTTATAAATATTACTCTGGTTTTTAAAACTATTTTTTAAATTAATTAAGGAGCAACAGATCACACTATCAATATCAAATTTTTGTGTTGAAGTCTGGGGTAACAGTTATAAAAGCACCCACACAAACTGTATACATTACAAAAGAGAGCTATAAGAATAGTAAACAATGTAGGTTACAATGATCACACCAACATTTTGTTCTTAAAAACTGAAATCATTGAAATGCATGAATGAGAACATGAAACAGAGTAATAATGCCATACAATTTAAGAAAAAGTACAAAAAAATTATTCTTGAAAGGTATAGACTTGAGGAAGGGAATTGTTTTGTTCCCTAATGAAAAAAAAAAATGATTATACACATTGTTCTTCATGTGTTTGCATTGTTTTTTTTTCTGATTTTGGATTGTCTGTATAGTTGGCAGTTTGTTTTCATTTAAGTATTAACTACAATATTGAAGGGAAGGACTTGAAAAGCTGTTGCTTCTTCCTACTCTTTTTCGGGCACCCCCCAAAAAAAGTATTTTATCGCTTTACATTGTTATTTTATATCTTTTGGTATATTTGTTAATTATTTTTTTGTTTCCTTTTTTATTAACTTTGACTTTTTGTCCAAAATAAATAAATATATATATATATATATATATATATATATATATATATATATATAATTATAATTATAATTATATTAATAAATTAATGTGTAATTAATTAATTAATTTAATTAATGTGTGTGTGTGTGTGTGTGTGTGTGGCATCCTCGTCTTGAAGAGGCAATGGTTAGTGCGTCAAGGGTTGGACCAACGCATGGAATAACTATACAGCCCAATCCTTGATGAAGATTGATGAAGATTGATGGTGCACGTGCTGATGCTGCACGTTCTTTCCTCGCCGCACGCTTGGTCGCCATCTGGACTCTCGTGTTCTCTTCCATCTTGAGAACGCCCTCTTTGACACTATGGCGCCAGGTGGCTCGATCTTTGGCAATAACCTCCCAGTTATTGGTGTTGATCTGCGCACACCACATGTTGCGTTTGCAGACATCTTTAAAACGCAACAGCAGTCGGCCCACATGGCGGACGCCCACCCGCAATTCTCTGTAAAGGATTTCTCTCGGCAGACGGTCAGGCTCCATGCGGTGCACATGGCCGAGCCACCGGAGTCGTCTCTGGCTGAGAAATGCAGGGATGCTTGGCAAGTCAGTGCGCTCAAGGACCTCAGTGTTGGGGATTCTGTCCTGCCACTTGATGTGCCTAAGGCGCCGAAGACAGCGGAGGTGGAACCTGTTTAACCGCTTCTCCTGCCTGGCATAGGCTGTCCAGGACTCGCTGCCATACAGGAGAGTAGACAGGACGCAAGCTTGGTATACGAGTAACTTGGTCTTCAAACTCAGCAGATTGTTGTTCCACACACACTTGTTTAGTTTGGCCATGACAGCAGCTGCTTTGGTGAGTCTGGAGCTGATCTCGGTGTCCAGCGAGAGCATGTTTGAAACAGTAGACCCTAGGTAGGTGAAGGTGTCCACAACCTCCAGCTGTGTGTTGTCAATGGTAATGACAGGAGAGGAGACAGCATCTTGCGCCATGATGTTGGTTTTCTTAAGGCTGATCATGAGCCCAAACTCCTTACAGGCGTGGGACAGTTTGTCGACCAAGTGCTGCAGGCCCTCCTCACTGTGCGATGCTAGAGCAGCGTTGTCTGCAAACAGCAGCTCACGTATGAGGACCTCGTAGACTTTGGTTTTAGCACAAAGTCTTGCAATATTGAGGAGTTTTCCATCTGATCTCGTGCGGACGTAGACACCTTCAGGACAGTCGGCAAAGGCATAGTGGAGGAGCATTGAGAAAAAAATCCCAAAGAGAGTCGGTGCTAGAACGCAACCCTGCTTCACTCCACTGCTGACTGGGAAGGCATCTGAGGTGGCTCCATCAAAGCAAACAGTACTATGCATGTCCATGTGGAAGGAGGAGATGATTGCAAGGAGCTTTGGGGGACAGCCAATCTTTCGCAGGATCTGGAAGAACCCGCTTCAACTAACTAAGTCAAAGGCTTTGGTCAGGTCCACGAACGCAAGGAACAATGACTGCTGCTGCTCTCAACACTTCTCCTGCAGCTGACAGAGGGAGAAGATCATATCCACTGTGGACCTTCCGGCTCTGAAGCCACACTGGGACTCAGGATAGACTCACAAAGCGAGGCTCTGCAGGTGGAACAGGGTGACCTGGGCGAAGACTTTGCCAACTATGCTCAGAAGAGAGATGCCGCGGTAATTGTTGCAGTCACTGCGGTCGCCTTTGTTCTTATACAGCGTGACTATGTTGGCATCTCTCATATCTTGGGGAATGTGACCTTGCTCCCAGCAAAGGCAGAGGAGATCATATAGTGGTTGTAAGATGGCTGTTTTCCCATGTTTCAGAACTTCTGGGGGGATACTGTCTTTCCCTGGACCCTTGCCACAGGCGAGGTAGTCTATGGCTTTGCTGAGCTCTTCCAGCTTGGGCATTTTGTCAAGCACTTCCATGACTGGTAGACCAGGCAAGGCATCGAGGGCAACATCTGTCACGATGTTCTGGGTCGAGTACAATTCAAGATAATGCTCGACCCAGCACTGAAGTTGCTTGCTCTTGTCAGTGATGGCTTCGCCTGTCATGGCTTTGAGCGGTGCTGTTTTGATGCTTGTGGGGCCGATAGCTGTTTTGATGCCCTCATACATTCCTTTGGCATATCTGCAACTGGCAGCTACCTGGATGTTGGTGCACAGGTTCTGCCAGTACTCACTGGCGCAACGGCGGGCAATCTGCTGTGCCTTGCTCCTTGCTGCTCGAAGGGCGTTGCGTGTGCCAGGGCAAGGGTTCTGCTTGTGAGCCAGCAGTGCTTCTCTTTTGGCCTCTGTGACTGGCTGCATTTCATCCCAGTGAGCCTCAAACCAGTCAACATTCTTGCGTTCTTTCTTTCCGAATGCGGTCATGGCTGAGTCATAGATGGCATCGCAAAGGTGGTTCCATTTGGCGTTCATGTCGCCTGGGATATCGGACTAGAGGTGAGCTTCAAGTTTCCTCTGAAAGCTGTCAGCGAAGGTCTGAGCCTTGATCGGATCAGAAATGCCGCAGGTGTTGATGCGGGGGCGACCCTTAGTCTTGGCATGGTGGATATTCCTTGGCTTCAGTCTGACCTTACTGGCAACAAGGGAATGATCTGTATCACAATCAGCACTGTGATAGCTTCTCGTGTGAAAAACACTGCTGAGGTCCGCTCTTCTGGTGATGACAAGATCTAGCTGGTGCCAGTGACGGGACCGGGGGTGTCTCCAAGACACTTTCTGCAGCTCTTTACACTTGAAGTAGGAGTTTGTAATGCAGAGGCCGTGATGACAACAGAATTCCAACAGCCTCTGTCCACTATCATTCATCCTGCCTATGCCAAAGTGGCCAAGACAGGATGGCCACACTTGCCAGTCTGCTCCAACGTGAGCGTTGAAGTCGCCTAGCAAAAATAAGCCTTCAGAGAGGGGGATTCTAAATAGCACTTCCTCTAGAGCCTCGTAGAACTGATCTTTGGCTTCTGGAGTGGACATGAGGGTCGGGGCATACACACAAAGGATGTTCACAAAGCCCGACGATGTCTTCATGCGGAGGGTGAGGATTCTTTTGGACCCTCCTGTAGGGGTTTCTGTGGTGGTGATCAGCGAGTTCCTCACTGCAAAACCTACACCATGCTGCCTGGACTCGTCCTGGGACAGGCCCTGCCAATAAAAGGTGTAGTCTGATTCTCTAAGAGAGCCACTGTCAGCCAGGAGGGTTTCCTGAAGGCAGGCAACATCGATGTTAAGTCATGCCAGTTCCTTATTGATGATGGCGGTCTTGCAAGAGTCATCCATTTGTTGGAGATCAGTGGTAAGTCTGGGGTGCATGGTGTGAACGTTCCAGCTTACAAATCGAAGAGCTGGAGTCTTTGTATGTTTCTCCTTTTGACTGCCTGGTGCAGATTGACGCTTGCTTGTCGGGAGAGACCCCTAAGCTCTACGCACCCAGTAGAGCAGGCAAGCCATGGCGGGGCGGCACCTTACTGGCTGGGGGCTGCTCAGCATGAGGCGGGTGGTAGCTGCCCAATGAAGCTGCGAAGGCTTCTCCCACCATCGGACGAGACCCCTGGCGCTCCTCCCTACGCCAATCAGTTGGAGCTTATAACTGGTAACTGCCTTGTCCCGTGTTGTGTCGGAATCTTGTGACACCGCTGGAGTGGCCTCTCCAGTTTGCGCTAAAAAGCCTGGGCGGGGTAGTATGGAGACACTGGGCACCCCATACGTCAGTGTCCCCCTCTTGGTGTCACTGGCTGAGTCCAAAGGAAAGGATGATCCAATACAGTTTGGGACCAGTTCCACTGCAGGAGTTGCCGGAAGTAGTGCTGAGCATCTGCCAACCACCTTAGGGCTCCACTCCGGATTCATCCTCAAAGTTTACTCCCGAAGCCTTTCCTGTAATCAGGTATATCCGCAAGGCAGTGGGCTGCACGGTGGCGCAGTGGTTAGCACTGTGGCAGCACAGTTTACCCTCAGCAGCACAGTTTACCCTCGGCCGGGGGATCGTGAGATCGTGGGTTCGATCCCAGCCCCCGACCAACAGTGATCTGTGTGGAGTTTGCATGTTCTCCCCGTGTTGCGTGGGTTTACTCCGGGATTTCTCCGGTTTCCTCCCACATGCCAAAAACATGCAGGTTAGGGATACAGGGCGCTTGCGCACGCAGCGACCGGCAGCTGGTGGCTTGTCACCAGACTGCAAAACAAATCTACCTACGGGTACAAATAAATAACAAAAAAAACAAAACAAAAAAAAAGGCAGCAGAGGTTTGGAATCAGAGTTTACCTTCTCCTAGGTAGTTTGCCAGCCAATGTTAATGGGCACCACCTGCCCGGATTTGAAATCAGAGTGGTCCTTCTCCTAGGTGGACTGACACCCAAGTCTGACAAGCCCCACCTACCCAGAGCAACCTGGTTATAGCGCCAGAGACTTGCTGACACCCTCTGTCATTTAGTGAAAACAGGGTCGGCACAGGAAGCCAGACAGTAGGATTTGGTTAGGAGAGGCTACTGGAGAGACGCTGTGCTATGAGTGGGGTATTTCAGTGGAAATGTAGGTGCTCATTTCTGCATTCCACCCCAGCACATCCTAACCCATTTAGACAACCCCATATATATACACTACCGTTCAAAAGTTTGGGGTCACCCAGACAATTATTTTGTGTTTTCCATGAAAAGTCACACTTATTTACCACCATGAGTTGTAAAATGAACAGAAAATATAGTCAAGACATTGACAAGGTTAGAAATAATGATTTGTATTTGAAATAATATTTTTTTCCAGATATTCAACCTGCTCAAAGGAAGGTCAGTTTTATAGCTTCTCTAACCAGCTAAACTGTTTTCAGCTGAGCT
The DNA here is from genome assembly GCA_020510985.1 of Pholidichthys leucotaenia. Lineage (NCBI taxonomy): Eukaryota > Metazoa > Chordata > Actinopteri > Cichliformes > Pholidichthyidae > Pholidichthys > Pholidichthys leucotaenia. Next base: position 206,044,203 of record CM035844.1, read on the forward strand.
AACATGATTGCACAAGGGTTTTCTAATCATCCATTAGCCTTCTGACGCAATGAGCAAACACATTGTACCATTAGAACACTGGAGTGATAGTTGCTGGAAATGGGCCTCTATACACCTATGTAGATATTGCACCAAAAACCAGACATTTGCAGCTAGAATAGTCATTTCCCACATTAGCAATGTATAGAGTGTATTTCTGATTAGTTTAAAGTTATCTTCATTGAAAAAAAAAACAGTGCTTTTCTTTCAAAAATAAGGAAATTTCTTTATTCTTCTTTCTTTATTTAGGTGGAAAATTTAGCACTTAGTGTTATGTATTAATAAGACGTATTATTGTGTGATGTGTGAGTATAAAAGGCTGATGCGGAAGAGGCACGGTCACTTTTGACCTTCACCTCTGCCTGTATAGGAGTGCCTTGTATATCTGTGTCACATAATAAAGTCAAGTTCTATTGCACCTCCGACCTCGTTACTGGAACACTGGTTATAGACAACATTTGGCGACGAGGAAAAAAACATGGATAAAGGTATTTCGGATATTCAGCCATTTTTGGAGCTTCTCAGCGAGCCGCCAGTGCCGTGGGAGAGGTGGTTTGCTGCATTTGAGAATTATCTGGTGGCACTGAACCTCGGTGAACTAGAGAAATTGCGTGCATGGGCAATATTCATCCATAATCTTGGCATGGAGGGACAACGCATTCTCAGCACATTGGGAGTGAGCGACAGTTTTGAGGACGTGGTTGGGCTAATGGCGTGCTACTTTCACGCCCCTGAGAACATCATAGTCCAGTGGATCCAGTTCCGACAGTGCCGCCAGGGGACTGGAGAGTTGGTGCAGCGGTATGTTGCTGACCTGCACCAACTGGCTGGGTGTTGCCAGTTTGGGACCTTGGAAGAGGAAATGGTCCTTGATCAGTTGGCGGAGCACACGCTGTGTGCAGCAGCATGGTCAAGACTCCTTACACATTCCGGTGAGCTGATGTTGGCCAAGGCTGTTGAGATAGCCCAACAGTTTGAAGCAGCGGATAAACTGTCACAGGACCTCGGTGAGAGAACAGCGTTGGGGAAACCTGACTCACAATCAGTGGCACAGGCTGTAGACCCAGATACCGATGATAGCGTGGAAGACAGAGAGGAATATGCTACTGCTATAAAAATTAGTTCCACCCCGGGATCGTCAAAGTGTTTTGGCTGCAGGTCTACCAAGCACCGGTACAAGGTGAGAGAGTGTCCAGCAAAAGGCAAACACTGTGGCAAGTGCGGACTCCTAAATTATTTCGCCAGGGTCTGTAAAAAATTTGACTGGGAGGAGCAGCGACGTGAAGTGGATTCCCCCGCCACGACTCCTACGGTTATCCATACTGTCTCCCCGAGCACAGAAGGCCGTATATATTTAAGAGTTACGATGGATGGCGAGGAAGTGCCATTAATGGTGGACACGGGTGCGGGTTGATCTGGCCTACTGTGAGGAGTTTTTCCCCTACCATCGTGTGAGAGGTCTGTCAACACCATTATGTGAGTATGGCAGTAATAGGCTGTCCATCGTGGGTTTGCTGGAGCTGACGGCAAGGTACAAATCAGCGGTGGTGTCCAGCTTGCAGTTCGTGGTGACCGCGAGTGGGTCGAACGTGATCGGCTGCAACCTTTTTTATGGACTGGGCTTCTCAATTACCAGCAGCAGCGGAGAGGAGTGGTCAGGCTGTGGTTTGTGGGACTGGCCGATTTCGCAAGTGGTGGACGATGTGGTTTGGGACGATACATGGCGTAGTATTCTGGGAGATGGACAGGGCCAATACCACCCAGGGCCATCGTGGGTGGGTTTCGGAGCCAGGGCCCAAGGTACCCTAGGTGAGGGAACTGGGCGGCATGGTGGAACACCCATGACAGCGGGTGGAGCTGTGAGGACGGCATTCTCTGCTTCCAGAGTTCGGCCTGGAGATACTGAGAAGCGTGGGGCTGCGACGGCTTCGCCAGCATTCAAAATGAAAGAGAGCAGGGCAGGACTGGCTGGAATGGTGAACAGACGTGAAAACAGAAACAATGGAGGGGTGAGTCGGGCTTTGCGGAGGGTCGCATGTGTGGAGGCTCGGTTGAGACATTGTGGACATTGGAAGCCAAGTCGAGCTCCTTGGGAGTCGGTGATGTGGTTCGACTCAGATAGGAGGCTCGGCTGAGAGGGGTCCATGGGAAGAGGAAGCGGCGGGAGGACCAGGGGCGGCTGAAGGTGGAGGCCATTCGGGAGGACGGGTACCTTCGGCTGTCAGATGACTCATGGAGACATCCCAATGAACTGTGGCGCACCATCGAGAAGAAGTTGGTGTCAGGGCTCCGACGTGGCTCATCTCCAGGGGCGAAGAGGTGAAGGAGCTCTGGGCGGGATCCGCCAGACGAGTCCCCCGGGGGGTGGCTTCTCTATCGAGACTGTACGGTAGCAAGGGGCGATGGATTGGGTTGAATGTGAATTGCCTGGGCTAAGTAGTTAATATATTTCTTGTGCTAAACTGCTACAAGTGCCCATGTGGGGAAAAAAACAAACAAAAAAAAACAAGTAATGTGTATGTCACCATGGTTGGGGTGTGTATTACTGTAGGGTTTGCCCGGGTTGGGGTGGTATTATTGGGAATGTTAATAGCAGGGCATGAATGTGCATGTTGACTGATTGATTGCCTGTGTACTGAATTAAGGGTTTACCTTTATGTATGCAAGTTTATGGGGTTATTCTGTGTTATAATAGGAACACGGCAATATTTTATTTCATGGACTTTTACTATCAGAGACGGCAGAATAATCCGTCTGGCCGTGTGGAGGTGGGACGGTAGTCCACCTGTCCCCCTCTAGTTTTAGTTGTTCGTGTGCATGGATAGGCTTGCCTTATTTGTTTGTCATTAAAGTGTGACTCAGGTACTAAATTTGGGAGGGCCTAATTAGTGTTTTGGATTTTTTTTAAAGGGGAGAGAGGGGATGTTATGTATTAATAAGACATATTATTGTGTGATGTGGGTGGTGGCTCCACCTTTCCGGCTCCGCTGCCACCCTGAGTATAAAGGGCTGATGCGGAAGAGGCACGGTCACTTTTGACCTTTGCCTCTGCCTGTATAGGAGCACCTTGTATATCTGTGAGTCACATAATAAAATCAAGTTCTATTGCACCTCCGGCCTTGTTATTGGAACACTGGTCATGGACATAACACTTAGACCACCTAATTTTTCTTTTGTGTGTGTTTTTTTATAATGTATTTAATCATTTTATATCTAGCTTGTTCATTTATTTTGTATTGTGCAAAATGCGCTAGATGTGGTGTGTGCTGTCTGTATATACTCATGTGTGGGTGTGTTGGGGGGATTTTGCATCTTAAGTACAATAGGACAGTAAATGGAGTTTAATAAGCACAGATGAGTGAATGTCTAGCTCTGCTAGCTTCAGCTAACCACTGCTGGTAAAGGAGCCATCCCTGCCAGGGTATAATAAACTAAAATGACATCCAGAAATGACATATATTGTTTGGTGTAAGTAGATAACCCGGGGGAGATCACTGAATGTTGGATGGTTTGGGTGGGCTATGTCACAAGTTACAGATGCCAGCTAACTCAGCTAGGCTGGCAGTCTGTGATTAGGCCATCTTGACCAAAATTTAGTAAAACAAGGTAGAACTAGAAAAGCACAAAAAGAGCGCATATCTTTGCCAAGGCTCCTTCTGTCCATCATGGATCACCTCCAAAATGTACTGGGTTTGTGTGTAGGCCTAGAGCCACTTCTGGTGAAAACTGCATCAAAGTCTGTCCATTAGTTTTGGAGTATTGCTGCTAACACACTGTGAGAAGAGCCTTGGTGGAGGTATGCATTCTGGGATCATCACCAAAATGCTGTGGGTTCCTCTCTAGCCCAAGAACAACCTCTGGTAAAAATTTCATCCAAATCCATCCAGTAGTTTTGGAGTATTCTTGCAAACACACTGTGAGAAGATAAGAGCCTTGGTTGAGGTATGTGTTCTCGGATCATCACCAAAATGTCATGGGTTCCTTTCTAGGCCAAGGACCAGCTCTGGTGAAAATTTCATCCAAATTCATCCAGTACTTTTTCTGTAATCCTGCAGCACAAAAACAAACAAGGTCCTGGTGGAGGTATGCACTCTCAGATCATCACCAAAATTTAATGGCTTCATCCTTGGCCCAAGGGCCACCTTTGGTCAAAGTTTCACCAAAATCCATGCAGTAGTTTTTGTGTAATCCTGCTAAGAGACAGACAAACAAATAAACGGACGGACTAACAAACCACCCTGACTACATAAACTCCTTGGCAGGGGAAATAATGCCTGGAAGTGAATAATCAGATGTGGCTGAATGAACCAGTAGTCTTAAAAACCATGGCAGCTAAGCGAGGCTAGCACAGTCTTGAAATCCTTGCCAAAAATATCAAATTCACAATTTCTAGCTACTGTGCCCAAGTCTGCAGTTTCGTGTACGATGAGTATCCAGCAAATGAAATAAAGCATGGTGATTTTGGATTGAGTGACAGACAGGAGGGGGACTTTGTGGGAGTGATCTTATGCCAGACAAAGTGACCCGATGAGCCTCACTAACTGACCACACACTCCAGTGGCTCTGATGTTGGACGTGCAGCGGGACAGACAGTGACTCATAAGTGAATTAACAAACAACGAATTTCACCTCAGCTGTCCCATGATGAACCCAGGACACTGAACCAGTTTAATAGAAGAGATGGGTTTGGACAGGAAAACTATTCAGGAAAGGTAGATTACAGGAATGGTATTTAATATACAGTTGCAATCAAATTTATTTGACCGCCATTGCATTTTAGGTTTATTGGCAAATTTAAAAATTTCAGGTGTTTGCAATAGACAAATTACACAAGAGCAGTTTAAATAGTTAAATGAAATTAATATTTTAAGGATTTTATCAAAATGAAACACTATCTTCCTCCGCAAGACATATTGCTTATCCATAGGCCTGAAAAGTTCCACTTTTGTTTCATTGGTCCACACAACAGAACCTCAAAACCTCTTTGGCTTATTTATATAGTTTTGAACACACTGGAACCAACTTTTATGCATCAAATGTTTGAAAAGTGCTATACAAATAAAGTTTGATTGATTGATTTTCTTGTGCTTTTAGGTCAGTAGTAGTGTACGTCTTGGAGTTCAGGCATGGAGCCCTTCAGTGTTTAGTATGCACCTTACTGTGGAAACTGAAACCTCACTACCAGCTGCCACCAAGTCTTGCTGCAGGTCTTTTGCAGCCAGTTGACGGTTTTTGACCATCTGCCTCCTCAGGACTCTGGTGGCAGCCATTAATAGCTTCCTCTTTCTGGCACGTCCAGCTAGTGCAGCCACTGTTCCTTTAACTTTAAACTTGCGGACTCTGCTTCCAACTGCATCTCCAGGAACATTCAGTGCCTTTGTTATCTTTTTGCATCCTTTTCCTTGTTTGTGCAAGACAGTGATCTCTTCTCTGAACTTTTTGGACAATTTTCTTGATTTAGCATATTTCTAACATGCAATCAAACATCACCGTCAACTTTTTTGAGGTGTTCTATCTCAAGCACACCTGATGTACCTAATTAAGCCCTTGACTGGTTGCATCAGGTGTGCTTGAGAGCACACTTAGGCTGCGTGTCCACCACGCCTTTTTTTGTCACCCGACCGCCCTGGGCATTTTTTTTTTCAGCGTTTGTGCACAGCGCTCTGGGAAAAAAAGTCTGTGCCCCGCTTCCCAGCAACAGCTTGTCACTCTCAGCTCACCACTTCTGCTTTGCCCATCAAGACTTTTTTAATAGCAGTATGAACAGTCTCTAAACAACAATGTGCAGGAAACACATTCTGCCATTGGCGACAGCTCTGGATGACAAATTTGATGAAACAGAAAAGAAAATCAGTCTGGATACATGACATCAATAGGTCGAGAAATCGGCTGGGAGAGTACCGCCGTCTTGTGCATGAGTTGCGACTTGGTGGTGCCCATTTCAAAGAGTATTTTAGACTGACTAGGAGTCAGTTTTAAATTTTGATCGTGATAGCCTTTTAGCATCAGATCAAACAATACCGGATTGTCTGATACAGCGAGTATCAGCCTCTCCTCTGCAATCGTATCAGTTGTCTTCTTCCACTATGTCCCACCCTTCCTCAGTTCTGACTGGCTGCTTAGAAAGGTCTGACTTTGATGAGCTCAGCTGCACTCTGAAAAGCTGAACATTTTTCAACGCTGAACGCCCTGAGCGCTGCGACAAAAAACGGCCACCGCCAAGAGCATTTCAGCACCGTGGGCGCTCAGCGCTGTACTACATAGAGAATGAATGGAAAATAGCCGCACAGAGCTGAAAAAAACGTGTTTGGTGGAGACGCAGCCTTAATCTGCAAATGTGTGCTTTTATGAGGAATTCTGTTCAGGGGATTAAATAATTTTGAGACTGCAATAGTCATTGAAAGTAGGATTTAGTGCTGAATTAGTTTTATTTGACTAGTTAAACTGTTCTTGTGTAATTTGTTTATTGCAAACACTTGAAAAAATGGTTAACTTTGACAATAAACCTAAAACGCAATGGTGGTAGATTAGTTTTGATTGCAGCTGTAATTAAGATGCTGGAGCCCAGCCCCAATCTTCACTGAGAAGCGAAGCTCAAAACTGAGGAATCTCCGAGCAAAGCAGAAAGGACCTCCAGAGCAGTGAATCCACACAGAATCAACACAACACCCCCAACCACAATCTTGCACAGGGCCCCCAAAAAGCTTGAACCGGCCCTGAACATACACATATTAAAGATGAATATTCATCCCAATCCACAGTCAATTTGATCTCTCACTTCTCAAGATGAAAGCAGAAAATCCTACAACAGCGTTTCCTAAGTAAATATTACCTCTTCACTGGTCAATACGTTATTTCTGAGCTGAACTGGGGTGGCGTGTCTCCTTGTTTTTAACTGCACGGTCAGTTCAAGCCAAACTTATCAATCACAGCAGATCTTTGATGTCAGGCTGCATTGGCGCAGGATTGAATCTGTGAGGCATCTCACTCAGGTCGACTTTAGGTTAACCTCTGATGTATCACAGCGGTCAGAGGCATCTGCTATGGAAAGAGCAAATGGGAGCAAAAAAGTCTAAATTTAGCCACAACCCATTTTTGAGCCTTAAAATGAATGTAAAACATAAATATTTATTTCTTGTAAAACTGTGTTTTTTTCTAGTGTTATGGGCAGAAGAGCCAAATGTGGCTCTGGGGCCACAGGTTTCAAATCCCTGATCAATCACATACTGTACATTTTGAGGCTTTATACTCTTTCAGGTTTTTTATTTTCACCTTCTAATTTTTACCCCACAGAAATTGATAGTTTTCTTGTTATCAACATTATAAAAGCTTTTTTTAAAAGATTTTTATTTGACTCTCATATTTTTAAGAGAAAATTTTGAAAAAAAAATGTAATCCAGGGGAAGCCAATTTGAGTAAAGCTGTTAACTTGCTCCAAGTCCAAAATAACAGTAAATTTTTGTTTTTTCCCTCTTCTTTAATATAAGACTTTATTCCCTTAAATGTCAGTTTTCTTCTCATAAATATTTTTTTTCTTCCAGCTTTATGAACTTTTTCCTCAACACCTTGCCACAACACCACTTTTAAGGAGAAATGCTAAATAAATAAGCAAATAAAATGTTTTAAATTTGCAACTGCTCATAAATTTGTGAATTTTCTCCTAAATTTGCAGTTTTTCTCATAATTTTGCACATTTTGTTCTTGTTAAGTTGCCATTTTTCCTGTAAATTTTCAACCTTTTTCTTGTAGATTTGCAACTTTTTTCTCATAAATTGCCAAATTCCTGATCTCATAAATTTGTAATTCTCTTGCAAATTTGCAACATTTTTCTAAAAATTTTGCAACTTTTTCCTGTAAATTTTCACATTTTTTCTCATAAATTTGCAACTTTTATCTTCATAAATTTGTAATTACTACTCATAAATTTGTGATATTTTTTCTTGCAAATCTGCACCCTCTTCCTAAAAAAATTACTTTTCTCATAAATTTGCTACTTTTCCTCACAGATTTGCAACTTTTTTATCACAAATTTGTGATTTTTTAGCAAATTTGCAACTTTTTCCTCATTGATTTGCAACTTTTCTAATACATTAGCAACTTTCTCATAAATTTTTAATTTTTTTTTTTTGCAAATTTGCAATTTCTCATATATTTGCAACTTTTTCTCAAAATTTTTTTAACTTTTTGCTCATAAAGGCTGCACGGTGGCGCAGTGGTTTAGCACTGTGGCAGCACAGTTTTACCCTCGGCCGGGGGATCGCGGGGATCATGAGATCATGGGTTCGATCCCAGCCCCCGACCAACAGTGAGCTGTGTGGAGTTTGCATGTTCTCCCCGTGTTGCGCGGGTTTACTCCGGGATTTCTCCGGTTTCCTCCCGCACACCAAAAACATGTAGGTTTAGGGCGCTCGCGCACGCAGCGACCAGCAGCCGGTGGCTTGTCACCAGACTGCAAACCAAGTCTACCTACGGGTACAAATAAGTAACAAAAAAAAAATAAATTTGTAACTTTTTACCTGTAAATTTTCAACTTTTTCTAAATTTGCAATGTTCATCTGAATGCTGATTAAATTTTTAGTCTGTGTCTCTAAACAGTAATTTGTGACTTTTTATACCTCGGTGAAACAGAGGCATACAGTAATCAGTCAATGTGTCTGTTTGTGGCTGTGTCGGTGTGTGTATCTGTCTGTCTGTCCGCCTCTCTGTTACAGCTCACCCGGTCAAAATTAAGTGGAACTAAAGGCTTATATCACTGTATCACCATATTTTCTTGACTTTTAATTTGCCAGAATTGCAAGATAAGGCTTTGTTTTCAAAATAAACACAAATTTAACTCACCATTTCTGTCAATGTAGCTGCGAAAAAAGAAAATGTAATAACTATGCCGGTCCAGTAGAGGTCGGAGTGCTACTTTTTTACAGCCGCCCATGCTACCATGCCACAGGCACCGAGGCACAGCACCTTGGTGCTTTTTATTAAATTGGCATCACTTATCATATTTTTTATACATTTGTATTTTATCATCGTTGTCCGGCACAAACCTTATATATCCAAAACAGACATTTTTCAGGAAATGAGAAGAACTAGTTTCTCATTAATTTAGCAGCTACAGTCATATGGAAAAATTAGGAACCCCTGTATAAGCCTGTGTGTTTTTTAAACATATTTGGACATATGGATATTTAATATCAATGTTACAAGTACTGGGAGATTCACGTAATACAACTAAACAATTAAAAATGAATTAAAGACTTTTTTCATATTTTCTGTAAAATGTAATTCTAAACAAATAGTGAGGAATAAATTAGGATACCCCCCATCTTTTTTAGGACACCCCCACATTCATTCCCACTCACAATGGCTAAAATAATTTTTTTTAAAAAATGCAAATAAAAACAAAAACAAGGTTAGATATAGATATGTGAACATTTCTTAACAAAGAACTGAATATTTAAAGGGGTGTCCAAATTTTTTCACGACTGTAAATGATTTATTCACATGGGTTTTCTAATGCTTATAATTGGTTTGATATTAGTAAAAAAAAAATACATCCAGAGATATAAAAGATGACTGATAGAATAGGTTTATAAAATATAAATAAATAAAAACCAACTCAATTTAGAGATATGAGGTTTGTGCAGTGACAGCAACATTATGTTAAATTTGTGAATACCCACCATCCCCCTTGTTAAAAAATAAATCATACAGTATCAGAACCCAAAGAAAACTCATGATTAGATTACAAATAAACAATATATGAAAAAAGTTATTGTATAGTGACTGTAAAAAAAAGACTCCAGATGATTAAGTACTTCAATTTAAAACTGTACAGAGAAAACAATTGATTTTATGGATCATTTTCACTACAAGTTCAAATCTTAAAGATGAAGAGACTGCCTGGTTTACAATCTGTGGCTCTGGAGCCAAGTGTGTCTCTTGCCCATTACAAATGTCTCTCCGTGGCTTTGAAAATATAAGAAATTCACTACTTAAAAAGGAGGACATGACAGCAACTTAACTCCAAGTACAAAGAAAAATGAGAAGCAACAACACCATCTTTCTGCATTAATCAATACTTAGGAAAAAAAAGCCCTTTCCACACAGAAGTAAGAATACACTTGAATGATTGTACCAGATACAAATCAGAATCCTTAAAAAAAAAAAATCAAATGCTGCACTGCAGTTCTAGGTCACAGTCCATGGAGGAAACACAGATTTATGAGCAACAGAAACCTCCTCATCCACCTGCAAGACCAGGGTATCTGCAGCCATGGGAGCTGAATTTAAGACTTTTTAAGGCCACTTGACCAAATTTAAAACCTTACTTTAAAAAAAAGTATTTTACAGTTGCCGGAAGGTCTATACAAGTATTTACTGGGACACTATCAGTTTACATTGCCCCGTGATGATTGTTAGATAATTAATTAATTTAAGTAGAGTGATAAGTAGAGTGTTGATGGCGTTAGGCTGGGTGTTCACCAAATGCATTTTTTCCGCTCTGGGCAACTGTTTTCTGTTCATTCTCTATGTAGTCCAGTGTTTACAGCGCTGAGTGCCCTCGGCGCTGAAACGCTCTGAGCGGTGGCCGTTTTTTGTCGCGGCACTCACGGCGCTCAGCATTGAAAAAAGTTAAACTTTTCAGACTGCAGCTGAGCTCGTCAGTGTCAGACCTTTCTAAGCAGCCAATAAGAATTAAGGAAGGGCGGGACATGGGATGTCGATACAGTCTCCACTCAGACTCCTGTTTTCCGTGTCATCATATTTTACATCCAGAGCTGCTAAAACACATTTCCTGTCCATTGTTATTTAGAGACTGCTACTGAAAAATAAGTAGAAAGTCTGACCAAAGGAAAAGCGGAAGTGCTGAGCTGAGCGAGACAAGCTGTTGCTGGGATGCCACAAAGACACGCAGCCTTAATCTGTGTCTTTGTGGGTCACAGAAAGCATATGATAGGGTGTGAAGAGAGGAAGTGTGGTACTGTACGAGGAAGTCAGGAGTGAAAGAAGTATGCAGAGGTGGTGCAGGATATGTATAGAGACAGCGGTGAGGTGTGCTGTAGAAGTGACAGATAGATTCAAGGTAGGGGTGGGATTACATCAGGGATCGACTCTGAGCCCCTTCTTGCTTTCCATGGTGATGGACAGGCTGACAGATGAGGTCAGGCAGGAGTCTCCACTGACTATGATGTTTGCAGATGACACTGTTATCTATACTAAAAGTAGGGAGCAGGTGGAAGAGAGCCTGGAGAGGTGGAGGCGCACTAGAGAGAAGCAGAATGAGAGTCAGTAGAATAAAGACAGAATACATGTGTGGATGAGGAGAAGGCAGGTGTAACAGTGAAGATGCAAGGAGGTGGTGAAGGCAAGTGAGTTTAAATGTTTGAGGACAACTATCCAAAGCAATGGTCAGTGCACAAAAGACAGAGAAGAAGATGGAGTGGGTGGAGATGAGTTTCAGAGGTGATTTGTCACAGAAAAACTGCAGCAAGACTGAAAGGAAAGGTTTACAAGACAGTAGTGAGACCTGCTGTGATGTATGGTTTGGAGACTGTGGCACTGACAAAAAGACAGTAGGAAATGGAGAGGGTTGGTGTGACAGAACAGGACGCATGGGATAGGGTGAGATGGAGGCAGATGATCTACTAACCCCTAAAGAGAGCAGCCCCACACAAGCATGGGGAGAACATGAAAACTCCACACAGACAGGTCCGGCTGGCTGGTGGATTTGAACCCACAACCTTCTTACTGTGAAGCAACAGTGTTAACCACTAAACCACCACGCCAGGTGACATACTTGATGAGGTCAAGGCAGGGGTCAGCAAACCTCTGCAATGAAAACAACCATTTTAAGCAATTTTTGTCCCAAAAAATCTGTATGAAGCACAAAACTTGTTTTAGCCTTATTACAAAAAAAAAGTGATGAGCCAAAAAAAAGCAACATCGTTCTCTGATAAACAGCTTTTTAACTATTGTTTACTGGAAATTTGCCCCTTTTTAATTTTAATGAATTTACACCTTTTTAACGATAAATTTTCTATTTTTTACTTCACTTAAATTTGCAATTTATCTCATAAATTCAAGTCATTTTTCCTCCAAAGTTCTGATTTTTTTTTCCAAAATATGAAATAAATTTGCATTCATTTCCTGAAAACTAACTAGTTTTTTCTACATAAATTTGCAACATTTTTCACATAAATTTGCAACTTTTTCTTCTAAATATGCAAGTATTTTCTTAAAATTATCTAACTTATTTCATAAAAATTTGACAGTATTTCTTGATAATTTGAGACTTTTTTCTTGTAAATGTGCATAATTTTTCTCCCAAATTGGTGACCTTCTCCTTTTTAATTTGCAGCTATTTGACTCACAACTTGCAATATTTTTCCACATAAATTTGTGACTTTCTAAAAAAGGGGCTCTTTTTTCTTGTAAACTCATATTTTTCAAATTCACAACTCTTCATGTAATTATGCATTTTGTTTCTTTAATTTGGAACTTTTTCCTGTAAACTCCCACTTTTGTCCTTATAAATAAGCAGCATATTCATTTTTTTTCCTCAAATTTTAGAGTTAGTCCTTAATTTTTGCAGCTTTTTCTTTTGTGTTAGTCATAAATTTGTACCAGTTTTTCTGTACAGTTGTGACATTTTCAAAACCACAAGGAGCCACTGAATATAGGCAAAAGAGCCACATGTTGCACACCCCTTAAGGCAGGGGTGTCCAATCATGTGCTGTGGAGGGCCAAGACCCTGCAGGCTTTAACTCCAACCTGTGTCTTCAGCAGCAGATTCCACTGAATTTCTTCCCACTGATTGCTGATAAGTGAAAACACATGCTGAAGAGCCTGAGGTGGAAGAGAAAAGCTGCAGGGTCTTGGCCCTCCATGGGACATGATAGGACACCCCTGCCTTAAGGGCTCAACAATATTAATGGGCATGCTGAAAACCCCTTCAGAGCTTCATGGACATCATTTCTGAGGATTTATGTAAAACAACAGAAATAGTTTCTGGTCCAGAAAACTTTGTATGTCCTCGAGGATGTCAGAACTTAAATGATTCCAGAAAAATGTGACCTTTAGAAGAAATAACCCTTCTATGGGTAACCCCCACAACAGCCACGGACAAGCAGAGCGCTCAGCTGGGGCAATTAGCAGAGCAATGAGATGTGTGTATTGAGATCAATAGGCAGCCTCGCTTTGTCTAGTTCAGGCGCCAGTATCCCGCTGTTATGTATGACTCAAATGCAAACGTTCATGCTTCCTGCTCTCACTGTGATGCAAATGTCCCATGCCTTTCATGTATTGTCTGTAACTGGGTATAAAAACTGCACATGCTCTGTAACTCACTCGCTCTCTCACTGCTCATCTGACTAGACGCATCCACTGTCTGCTAGGAGAGCCTCCGGGCTCGCTCTGGCGTGCGTGCACAGCGCCGGAGTGAGTCTGTGATGGCGGTATGATTAATAAACTCCCTCAAAAACACCCAGTTCGCTGCATATTATTCTGCCGCCACACCTTCCAGAGTTCAGAGGAGGAAACTGGTGACTAAAAAAGCCCCTTTGGAACAGCAGATTAAACAGCACCAACCTAACTGTATTTAAAGCCAAGTCTCCAAGAGAGCCTTTGTGCAGAGAAAGAAAAGCTGAACGCTCAACGGGAGCTGGGAACATCTGCAAAGCGGGATCCAACCAACTATTGACTCTCTCCTCTGGGCTCCACCGCTCCACTGAGTAGAAAATCTGGATTCTTTGGTTCGTGAGCAAAGCGGCTGATAACAAATCAATCAATCAATTCTGGGTAGTAATTACAGCAGTTGTTCAGAAAGGTCACTGGTTTTGTCACAAAGAGCTCCACTTCTGAAGTTCCAAAAAAAGGCTGACAGGAATAGAAAGTTAAAGATAAGATAAGATGAGCCTTCATTAGTCCCACTATGGTGAAATTCGTGATCAGAAGACAAGTTTATTGTCGTATTCACGTCATCTATCAGTCCTCTCCTCCTAAAATTGTTGTGGGCAGTTGCTACCATAAAAAAAGTCTTTTTTTTTGTGCAAAGAAAATCTGGATCAACTTAATTGAGCCTTAGAAAAGGTAAAACAGTCTAGTTAGGCCTCTCTATATCAACAAATTATTGCATACCACTGTGTACATTTTTCTTAAAGATGCACTCCAGCAGCTCTAAAACCACCTTAAAAGCCAATGTATATTTCCCAAAATAGTATATTGTGACTTTTTATACACAAAAAAACTTTCATTGCCTTAGAATTGCTTGGAAAGAGCTTTTTACACCTTCCACCTGCTTAAATATGCGTGGATCTATGAATATTCTAATTAGCTCCAACCATATATTGTACAAGGCTCCAAGAAGGCGAGCCAACTTGAGGAAGCAAAAGTCGTAACAAGGTTTCCATAGGTGAACCCATGGAAGGATCATTCTCGGTTGAGTGGAGAGCCGCTGCCTGGCCCCACGTGTAGGCTGGAGGGTTCCCCGCCGGTCTCTGGTTGCCCACTCGCTTCGCACCTCCCTGGCTCACTCCAAAGGAGGCAAGCTGGCAGGCAGGCACACCGGACCGCCAGCCTCCAGCTCGCCTCGGAGTGGCAGGGAGCCCTCCAGCCTCCACACGGGGCTGAGCAGCGCTTCTCCACTCCACTGAGAATGATCCTTCCGCAGGTTCACTTGGGACCATACTCGCTCTGGCCGTTGCGCCACGCACCCCAGGGCCATCTCCCCCGGCATGCAGGGTAAAATGCAGGCTGCAAACCCATGTCCTCTCCGGAATTTTAGCAGGTGAAGTTTTTCCAGATAAAATTAGCCATTGCTGTTGTATTTTCATGTCTGTGGGTAAGACATGTAATTTAAAAGAAGAGGATTTCTTGCTTACACAGCCAAACACTGAACATGTTTAATCTGCCATCTTTCCCAACTTGTAAAAGCTCCTGCTGCTCCTCCCTCTTCCCCCGAGGCAGTGAACTCATGTCTGTAGCAATGCCCAACGCTTAGCCTGATTGATTAATGTTATAACCACTCAAGATAAGCAGGAATCCCTACAATACGTAGCTAGAAACATTCTGTCCAATCTCACATGTTTTTTTTTGGGGGGGGGCTTAAGTGAAACTTTACAGCAAAAAAAAAAACAGATATGAGACATTAAAGTGATTTTGCTCTTGATGTGTCATGATCAGTGTTACTGTAATGCCACTACTTTTGTGTAACAAAATTACTGTTTAAAAATTCAGTAATGCATTACAGTTACTGAAATTTGATCAGATGCGTTACTTGCGTTACTCGTTTTATTAATATGGATAGATATTTTTAGAACAAATAAACTGACCCTACCATAGCTGGTGCAGCTGTCAGTCTCCTCTGCGGGTCGGTTTCCTGTCCTGCCCCAGTTCACGCCGCAGCCCAGTAGGAAGAAATGCCGTGGCGATGGCAACTTCTCATATCGAGCCCTATTCGCCTGTTGTCCGAGCAGTGAGTAGCCCCCAACAGCTCCCACCTCTGTGGTTAAACATGAGCATTTTTTGAGCAAAAAGCTCACATTTAATGTCCGCATTAAATGCATTTAAAGTTTTCTTACACACAGAGAAAAAGTGACTGTGATTTGTTGCAATAAAGAACAGCTTCTTCTAAGTGGTGAACTTTCATTTATCTGTGCTTTCTGTTTTATTTTATCTTAATTTATTTACATGCTGTTGCGACATGCAACTATTTCATGGAAGTAAATCCTCTAAATATGCATTTTTAATGGGCTGGTCCAGGGGTGTCAAACATATGGCTTGTGGACCAAAAACGGGCCACCAGGGGGTTCAAAAATTCTGTGAATTTATAGCTTTATTTCTAGTAAATTTCTGACTTTCTACTGATTACAATAGTTTATGTAAAGCGGAGACATTTTTCTCTGTAAGATAAGACTTTTTTTTCTCATCATTTTTTCTTTTTCTTCTTTTTCTGATGAGAACAAGGGGTCCTTGATCTTGCTGTGTGTGCAAGATGATTTAAGTATACATTTAAAAGTAACATGAAAGTTACTTTTCCAAGTAACTAGTTACTTTAATCATGCAGTAGTTCAAAAGTAACTCAGTTACTTTTGAAAAGAAGTAACTAGTAACTGTAACCAGCTACTATTTTTTTAGTAACTTGCCCAACACTGGTCATGATGCTGAGCGTGGGAAGAATCACCGTGCTCATCCCCTTTTTTCATTTTGATTATTTTCTGTATTTTCCTTATTTCAGTTTATTATCGTATCTCAGCATGGTTTTGATAGTATGATGTGATCTGAGTTGCTCTTTGTTTTGAGTTGTCTGGTTATCATATCTTAGGTTGATCATTATTATCGTGTTTGTTATTATGTATTTTTAGATCTTCTAGTTTATATTATCTTGTGGTTTTTACTTGAGCCTTCTCCACCCTTGTTCCCACTTCTCCTTTTGTATTTTGGTTTTCAGGGTTATTATATTATTTACATCTCTGGGTTGTATTTGTCTTATCCTCACTTTTATTAGTTATGTGTCTTGTTTGGTATTTATTCGGTTTGGTATCATTTCATTCACCTTTTGCCATACGCTCCTGTGCTGCGCCCTGTGTTTACTTCCATGTGGAGCTCAAGTTTGTGGGCCGGCACAGCTGTCATTAATTAGGGCAATTCTCCTCGATCGTCATTTGTAATTGTCTTTGTCTGCCTATTTAAGGATGCTGCATCGTTTGCTTGTCGCAGTGTCCTTCTGAGTTTCCTCTGTGTTTTTCTGCAGAGTTGAATGGGTGCACTCCATCTTAGGCTTAATCTTTATTCCTCCATTCTTCCCGGACATGAGCCCCATTTCCTTTCGGGTGTGACTCCGTCTCTTCCCTCCTGACGTGAGCCCCGTTCTCCTCTGGCATTTCCTTCGTTGTAGTATATTGTTTGTGTTGTTTTTGTATTTTTGTATTTTGTGTTATTAAATGTGCAAACTCACAGTTGGCCTGTGGTGTCTTCAGTCCTGCCCTGGTAGGGTGATTTATGACAGAAAGACGCTGCCAGTGTCGGACACCAGCTGCTGTGGGCTTTGCCTTTTAATTTTTCCCTCCCATTTTTTGTTAAAGTCCATTTTTTGCAGGGATGTCTGTCCGCACGAACTTAAGTGTTTTTGGGCTGGACAAGGTGGAGTGCAGGGTTGCAGAGTTTGTGGAGGACATAATCTCAGATGTTCACTTTTCCCACACTCCTGAGGAGGCACTGCGAGTTTGGGATGGGGCGACACAGTTAACAGAGGCATACCCTAGCCTGTGGAGCTATCCGGAACTTACGGGTCCCCTCACCTCCATATCCAACTCTCAACACATGCTCCGCAGGCTGGGTAAAGCCTCTTCTCCATCCATGCTTGTGCCAACGAAGAAGTGCCCCTGGGGATGGAAGACCCCAGCCTCGCACCATCATCCAGCCACAGCCCCATCCTCTCCTCCCAAACAGTGGCACACTTTATCTGCTGTCACTCTGGCGCTGGAAGAGCCTGCAGTGTGCCGGATTGGATATGCAACCGTTGGGCCCCCCAACAGTCCCACTGCTGAGCACGTTTTGGTATCAGAGACCGAACTGTTGCTGGACTACAAACCATGGCTCCTTTCTGAGTTTGCGCAGCAGCTGGAGGAAGTTTCACCGGGTGGAGCGGAGTCTGTGCCGATGACAGAGCATCCTCTGACTCCGGAGTTCTGCCCAGCTCATTAGACGACCTCCGCAGACCCCGGATGTACATCGTCTGGTCCTGCAGTAGCAGCTACCATCACGCCCCGCGAATTAAGGCAAGTTTCTTTTCCATTTTCCGACATTTAAAAATTAACTGTCTTGCCTTATTCTCAGTGGTGAGGCTCAGCAGCAGCAGCCCAATTTAGCTGAGTCCTCACCGCCTGCTGCTGTAACCTTTCCCTCACCTGCTTCTCCCTTGTCCTCTTGTTTTCCCTGAATGTCCGCTGGTCCTGAGAGAGAGCCGCCGGATGATGGAGGGGTCTCTGACCTTGGAACGGCCTGTTTCAGCCCCAAAACCATGTTTTGGATGGGAGGATAGCACCCCCTGTGCCCTGAAGACTGAGCTGACAGGAGAGTGTCCCCTGGCTGCAGCGGCATGGGACTCAGCACCATCGGTGAGGTGATCTCCAGCGTCAGCCGCCATGCCTGGGGGTCCTTCAGTTGCACTCACCATCATGCCTGCTGCCAGGATCGCTGCAGCAGAGTCGCCGGAGTCCTGGACGGCGGTGGGGTTTGAGTCTAGGCAAGTACTCTGTTTTGTTCTTACACCTTCAGATCTAGAGAAATCTTGTCTAGCTCATGGTAGGGAGAATCAGTTGTAGATGTCTTCTGCTCCCGAGTTCTCCTTGCCGAGCTCCACTGCTGCCAGTAATAATTTTCCGGTGTTTTTCCTTTCCTCCCCATCTGAGGTGGCCGAGTCGGGGTTGGAGCCCTGGACGAGTGGAGTCGAGACGTCCCAGCCTGGATCGCCAGAGTTCTGGATGGCAGTGGAGCTTGAATTGAGGCAAGTACTCTGTTCTGTTGTTACACCATCAGTTCTAGAGAAATCTTGTCTTGCTCATGGTGCGGAGGATTGGTTGCAGATGTCCTCTGCTCCTGAGTCCTCCTCGCCGGGCTCCACTGCTGTCTGTAATGGTGTTCCAGTGCTGTTCTCTTCCTTCCCGTCTGAGGTAGCCGAGTCAGGATTGGGGCCCCGGGTGAGTGGACTCGAGACACCCCAGCCTGGATTGCCGGAGTCCTGGATGGTGGTGGAGCTCAAGTTATGGCAAGTCCTCTTTTTTTGAGCTAATGCAAGTCCTCTTTTTTGTCTTCATTATGTCGGTATTAGAGAGGTCTTGTTTAACTCTTGGTGGGGATTGCCGGTTGCAGCTGTCATCTGCTTCTGAGCTTTCCTCGGTGGGCTCCATTGCTGCCGGTGATTCTGACCCGGTGTCTGTCTCTGTTCTTTTGCCCAAATGCTCGCCAGAAGTCATTGAGGGTCCTCCGCCTTCGCCAGAGGTTGTTGAGGGTCCTCCACCATCGCCTGAGGTCATTGAGGGTCTTCCACCATCATCTGAGGTCGCCGTGGGTCCTCCGTCTCCGCCTGAGGTCACCATGGGTCCTCTGTCAACGCCTGAGGTCGCCGTGGGTCCTCTTTCTTTGCCTGAGTTCATCAAAAGTAATCAGGCGTTGCCTGAGGTCCCCACTGATCAGTCATCATCCTTGCCGCATGATTCCGTCACTGTTCATTTGTCCTCTTTGTTTGGTTTCCTCACTGGTCAGTCACCATCGCCGTCTGGCTCTGTCATTGGCCAGCAATCACCATCGGGGGTCAACTCCCCGCAGCAACCATCCCATCTGACTCACGCTGCAGTGCCTGTGGCCCATAAGGGGCACGGGTTCCAGCTGCTGCCTCCAGGAGGGGGCGCATCGTGGCTCGATGGCTCCGGGACGCTGGGAGACCACCCAACAGACTACACCCTTTACGGTGGTGGCTTAGGAACTATGGAAGGCCATCCAACTTATTTCAACGCATGAGCTGGTGGTCTTGGGATTCCAGTCGACCACCTGAACTGTCTCACTTGTTCACCCGGTGGTCCAAAGCTGCTACTGTCACTTTATCTGTTCAGTGTTGTGGGTCATGAGCATTTTTTGTTGTTGTTTCAGGCCCTCCAAACCTGGGTTCCCCCACCACCCTCCCGGGGTGGGTGATTTTTTTTTTTTGTTTTTTTGTTTTTTGTTGGGGGGGGGGGCTGTGGGTGGTTCTTTTCTTTTTTCTTTTTTGATATCACATTGTGGTGTCTGGTATCCACCCCTTGACAGTGTGGCTCTGTCATGATGCTGATCACGAGAAGAATCATGCCCTTTGTCATTTTGATTATTTTCTGTATTTTCCTTATTTCAATTTATTATTGTATCTCAGCTTGGGTTTGATAGTATGATGTGATCTGAGTTGCTCTTTGGTTTCTGTTTGTTTTGAGTTGTCTGGTTATCATATCTTAGGTTAATCATTATTATCGTGTTTGTTATTACTATGCATTTTTAGATCTTCTAGTTCATATGATCTTGTGGTTTTTACTTGAGCCTTCTCCATCTTTGTTCCCACTTCTTTTGTATTTTGGTTTTCAGGGTTATTATATTATTTACATCTCTGGGTTGTATTTCTTATCCTCACTTTTATTAGTTATGTGTCTTGTTTTGTATTTATTCGGTCTGCTTCTCGTTTGGTATTATTTCATTCACCTTTTGCCATACGCTCCTGTGCTGCGCCCTGTGCTTACTTCTGTGTGGAGCTCAAGTTTGTGGGCCGGTACAGCTGTTATTAATTAGGTCAATCCTCCTTGTTCACATCACCCACAGCTGATCATCATTTGTAATTATCTTTGTCTGCCTATTTAAGGATGCTGTGTCGTTTGCTTGTCACAGCGTCCTTCTGAGTTTCCTCTGTTTTTCTGCGGAGTTTGTGTTGTTTATGTATTTTTGAATTTTGTTATTAAATTTGCAAACTCACAGTTGGCGTGTGGTGTCTTCAGTCCTGCCCTGGTAGGACGATTTATGACAGATATGTCTTGTAAGTCACAAAAAAACATATTACAGACATGTTAACAACAGAAAAAACTTGATTTTTGGCAGAGTCCATCCATCCAGCTTCTTCCGCTTAATCCTTTTCGGGTCGTGTGTGTGTGTATTGTTGGGGGGGGGGGGGTGCTGGAGGCTATCCCAGCATCTTTGAGGGAGAGACAGGATACACCCTGGACAGATTGCCAGTCCATCGCAGGGCCAACGCAGAGAGACATACAACCATTCACTCTCATAGTCATACCTAAGGACAACTTAGAATCCCCAGTTTGATGCCAATTAACCTAACTTGCATGTCTTTGGCATGTGGGAGGAAACCAGAGAAATCCCAGAGTAAACCCACACAGACACGGTGAGAACATGCAAACTCCACACAGATCACTGTTCACTTTAAATTTACGAGATTTTAGAAATAGAATAGAATAAAACTTTATTGTCCACCAAAGTGGAAAATTGTCTTCGGCTCACCAGCAAGACATTTACCAAGTGACATCACAGAAATCATAAAAGCAAACAAATAATTGCATAAAATAGCTTACAAACAGCTCTGGTTCAATTTAGTTATGGATTTAAGACCATAGATCACTTTGTAGAGAATACTTACTGCACTTGTGGTTAAAGATTTCTTAAATGCATTTCTTATAACCATGGGCGGATATTTCATTTCACTCTTGGTGGGGGACAATGAACAGAATAGTTTCTCCAGAATAAAGTTTGAGGGGCATACTATAGGTGTTATTGTAGTTGGGGCCCTCTGCAAGATTCTGTTTAAGGACCCCTTCAAAACATTATATAAATTTGAGCCATTATCTAGATCAGGGATGGGCAACTTTTTGGTGGTAGTGAGGCCACAAATTTTCTTCCTCACTTCCCGAGGGCCAGATTTACATATAAACCTTCCGGGGGGAGGAGGAGGGAGTTTCCCAATTAAAACTGAAAATGCAAATGAAAATAAAAGCTACTCAGTGTTTTATCATTCATTCATCTTCTTCTGCTTAATCCTTTTCGGGTCACGGGGGGGCTGGAGCCTATCCCAGCATCTTTGGGCGAGAGGCAGGGTACATCATATTAGAATTAAAATTACTGATAAAATTATATCTGCCCTGCAATGGACTGGCGATCTATCCAGGGCAGGGATGGGCAACTGGCAGCCCGACCCCTCATCCACTGTGGCCCGTTAGTCCATTTCCAAAAATCAATTATTTATATCATGTTTGCTGTATTTGAAACTGCATTTTTAAATGCAATTATAGAGTCCGCCAGCAGAGGAAGTACTAACTGAAACCTGGGTGCCACTCTGTGCAAGTGGTTCTTTCTAAAGAGCGTGACTGAAGCGCTGACAGTTTTATGTCTGGAAACCTAGAGTGATGCACAGAGAATGGTGCTGTTGTGAACACGAACTTTATTACACACAGTAATATAATGTACAATACATGTCTACTGTCCTACTGAGCCAGCCGGGAAAGAGCCCTAAGATGGTGGCTCTCACCCTATATAGGCTGGCGTGATGACGACACCAGCCAGCTGCATCATCACGCCGCTCCCTGCTGTTAACCCCTTCACTACATTCTCTCCCCCCTTGCAAAAACACAGAACATTTATTAATTACAACCCTCCCCAATTTGGCATAAACAACAAATACAATCAACAATATTAACTAGGGTTAGCGGGGGGACTGCCACTCAACCCGATGCGGTTGAGTGGATTATTCTGCCACTCACCTTTGCAGCCACGCTCCTGACTAAACAGTCACTTTTTCACAGCCTTCCAAGGGGAGAACAGTTCTTCCTGAGGGGGTTTGAGGTGGGCCTGTGGCAGCCTCACCCCTGGATCCTAGAAGCAGGCCCATGGCGGCCTCATCTTTGGAGCTTTGAAGTGGGCCCGTGGCGGCCGCTGCCCTGGAGCTGTCGGACCCCCATCTGGAGCAGCCACCTGGACGTGCCGTAGTTGGGTCGCGTGCCAAACCAAACCATCTGTCAGCCGAAAACATGCTGTTCCCAGCTTCGCCACGATACTCAGTGGCGCCCGTTGTTTCGCTGGCTGCGGCCTGGTCATTCACCATCCCAGTCTCTAACCGATGTGAACTTGAACCCAGTTCATGACTTGGAGTGGCGCCTTACTTGTTTTTATGCACTGTTGCTGAGCTCCCAGTGGCTCTGCGTGCTCGTTCGGTCTGGAACCTCCATCGTGCTGCGGCAGTTCTGTAGTCACCGTGTTCATTACGAACCCTTCACCCGTTGTCTCTATCATCGGTTGAGGCTCATCGTGGGTACAGAAGGTGTCCAGTGCCTCTCCAGTGTCGCTCATTGGAACGGATCCCTCACCTGTCCACTCGGTCGCAACCTCAGTAGCTCATCAAGTGAGGGCATGGGATCAGTCCGGCTCCTCCTCTTTTCCATCTGATGAGCTCTGCTGTGCCACGTTTTGCGTTGTGTTTACGCTCGTTGGTTGTCGCTGCGCTTCGGGGCTCTCTTCATGTCCAGGCTTCCTCTCCCATAGCTCTGATTCTGGCTGAGGGGGGAATGGAGGCAAGTCCAGCTGCTTCCCCTCCAGGCGGCTCTCTTCCTGAGAGCGCGGGGTGGCTGGTGGGATTCCAGTGTCGCTCTGAATTACCTTGTCGGTGTTGTTCTCAATAGACCTGGGCTCCCCCTCCACCCACTTTGGTTCTGGCTGAGGGAGGGACGGAGGCGAGTCCAGTCTCTGTTTTGTCTAGATGTCGTCTTCATCGTCCGTGCCGTATCCATTCTCTGTGTTACGTTTGTTGTCCATACTGTGCTCTGTGTTCTTCGGCTGCACCCACATCCGCGGAGCCTAGGTAAACTGGCCCTGTGCCGCTGAACGTCTGTCCACTGATCGTGAGAGTAAAACCCAGCTCACAGAATAAATCGCACCTCATAATGTTTGACCCCTGGCTTGTCACCTGAAACTGAAACGCTGGAATCATTTTCTCACCGTACTGTACTGCAAATGTGACATTCCTGCCGGTACTGGAGCTCCCATCGTCCGGTAGTTCCACTGCATCAGGGCGCCGGGGACTGAGCCTTTGAACAGTGGTCTCGTTCACTATGGACTGCGTGGCAGCAGTGGCCACCAGCATGGGCACACTCACGCCATCTAACTTCACTACACGTTGCAGTCCTGACCAACCTTCGGGGCCCACAATGTTTATGCCATCTCCGTAGGGTGTGGGGTTAGTTAGCTTAACTTCTCATCGATGGCAGTGAATTTTCGCATGCTGTGCCACGTTTTTGGGTTTGGCAAAGTAGCTAGTTAGCATCTCGACAGCACTCTCATAATAGTCCATCGGACCAAGCGTGTGAAGAATCCTCTGACCCTCTATGCCTAGGTTGTGGACAAGCAGTGCTCGATTCATTACTTTGTTGAGTTTACCCAGGCCCAATGCTGCAACATAGGTCTCGAACGCATCCAGCCAACATGGCCACAGGACTACTGGTTCCTCTGGGTGCTCAAGAAAATGCCATAGTGGTGCCACGCACGCCTCCATGGTTTTACCCCTCGTCACCAAATGTTATGTCTGGAAACCCAGAGTGATGCACAGAGAGTGGTGCTGTTGTGAACACGAACTTTATTACACACAGTAATATAATGTACAATGCATGTCTACTGCCCTACTAGGCCAGCCGGAAAAGAGCCCTAAGATAGTGGCTCTCACCCTATATGGGCTGGCGTGATGACGGCACCAGCTGGCTGTGTCATCACGCCGCTCCCTACTGTTAACCCCTTCACCACAAGTTTCAATCTCATGTCAGCAGTAAAAGTTCTGAAACTGTGGTTGCTGTAATCTGCTGATTGTTTTGTTCATCTATACCACTGACTCTTAAACTTTTTTTAATTCCCCATTTTGGGGAGCCAGACGATTGACAAGCCCACCTACCCACAGCTATTTCTCTGCCCCTCCACATCCACAATGAATCCAAGATTCCAAGATATGAATCCAAGCTTTGTCGTATTTCCTTTTCTTCTTGGCATTGAATTTCTCTTTGCTCATCAATTTGATGGAGACAGTTTTAAAAAATTAAGTCATGATATAATTTTATCTATTCATCCATCCATCCATCCATCCACCATCTACTGCTTAATCCTTTTTGGGTTGGGGGGAGCCTATCCCAGCATCTGTGGGTGAGAGGCAGGGTACACGCTGGACAGATTGCCAGTCAATTGAAGGACAGATATAATTTTATAGGTAATTTTAATTCTAATATGATAAAACACTGAGTAGCTTTTATTTTCATTTTCATTTTCATTTTTTATTGTGAAACTTTTGACTTTGCAAGAAATAATACAACCCCACACACACACACACACACACACACACAGAAGGTTTACATGTAAATCTGGCCCTCGGTAAGTGAGGAAAAAAATTTGTGGCCCTCACTACCACCAAAGTTGCCCATCCCTGGTCCAGAGTGTACCCTGCCTCTTGCCCAAAGATGCTGGAATAACCCCCACCACCACCACCACACACACACACACACACACACACACAACCCAAAAAGGATTAAGCAGTAGAAGATGGATGGCTGGATGGATAAAATTATATCATGACTTTATTTTTAAAACTCTCTCCATCAAAATGATGAGCAAAGAGAAATTTCAGAAAATAACAAAAAAGCCAAGAAGAAAAGGACACATGACAAGGCTTAGCCTGCTCTTGGATCCATTGTGGGTGTGGAGGGGTAGATGGGCTTTTTAATCGTCTGGCCCCCAAAAATGGGGAATAAAATAAAGTTTAAGAGCCACTGGTATAAATGAACAAAAAAAAATCAGCAGATTACAAAGTCCACAGTCTCTGAACTTTTATTGCTGAGATGGGATAGAAAGTTTCAGTGCTTCAGTCATGCTCTTTAGAAAGAAACCTCAAAGCTTTCAATCTGTCTACACAGTTAGAAGGAAAGAAAGCCACCAAGTTCCATGAGACTTCACCTGCCAAATAAGAATAAATACTACAGCTCTCATTTATTCTTATTTAAAAGCATCCTACTTTGTACATTTACTTGTTTACAGCCTATTAATGTGGTCTTAGTATCCAACACATACCTTACAAACACATACTTCGGCACACTGCGCCCTCTTATTTCTCTGTGGCTCCCTCACTCTTCCTCTCTCACTCACCACTGGCACAGAGTGACACCTGGGTTTTGATTAGAGCTCCCTCTGCTGGCGGACTATATAACTGCATTTAAGAATGGCCTCCGTCGATCATCCCTCCGGGGGTGGATGCCTGGCTTTGCTGAGGCTTGCTGACCTCGGACGTTTGTGCTCTGTGGTGGTTGGTGGCGCTGCCTTGCCTGCTCGGGGTTCCCGGGGGGAGTGCTTCTGCGACCGGCCCTCCGCTTCATATGTTTCCTGACAAACCACTCACATGTACACACTTATTTTGCGCACGCTCTCATATATATGCATGCAGACGTACACGCACAAGTGTCTCTCCTTTAACAGGTGCAGAAACCAGACTCATGTTGAGACATCTTCAGTGGAAGAAGCAGTTTGTCTCTTGTTTGTTTTAGTTGTTGGTTTGTTTGTTTTTTTGTCTGTTCCCCTCCCTTTTCTTTCCCCCTCCACACACTTCCTCTCCCTCTTCCCCATCCTGTCGGGTCTTCCATGGGTAAAATAGTTAAAATAAAGTATTAAAAGTTATTACAGGAGGAGTTTACAACAATATACAATACATAGTTAGATACTGTACAGGCTCCTCTTGGCAAAGTAAATCTGTTTTGGCACAATAAGGGTGACAGATCCCTGTTCTGCTTGCCTAGCTGCCTGACAGGACAAAGGGGAAAAAAAAAAAAGAATGCCATTCCAAACGTGATATAAATAAATAATTGATTTTTGGAAATGGACTGGCGGGCCGCAGTGGATGAGGGGGTGGGCTGCTGCACATGGCTCGCAGGCCGCCAGTTGCCCAACCCTGATCTAGACGAACAAAGAAAATGTTATCAATTACACAGAATAAAAATTAAACCAGTGCCCATATGAATGTTGCAAATTTAGAAGGAAAAAAGTCATAAATTTACAAGAAAAAAGTTGCACATTTATGACAAAAAAGTAGTGACTTTATGAAGAAAAATACCAAATTCATGAAGATAAAAAGTTGTAAATTTACAGGAAAAAGCTGAAACATTTATGAGAAAAAAGTTGCAAATTTACCAGAAAAAAGTGGCAAATTTATGAGAAAAACTTCCAAATTCACTATAAAAACTGCAAATTTATGAAAAAAGTTTTAAATGTATGAGAAAAACATTGCAAATTTACCAGGAAAAACATTGTAAATTTACAATAACGTTGTAAATTTACAAGAAAAAAGTTGCAAATTTACAATAAAAAAGTTGCAGATTTACAAAGAAAAGGTTGCAGATTTAAAAGAAAAAAGCTGCAAATTTACAAGAACATACTGCAAATTTTAAATTGGTGCTTTAGATGCATTTGTGACCAGCCATGGTAAAACCAGTAACAAGTCGGCCTGATGTGATTCCTAAAAAACACAGAAATACTTTTTTTTAATTGTGATTTTCATTTTTTTGCATAATATGCTAGTTGAAATCATAAAGAAGCTACTCCATGCTTCAAATAACAGTGTGGGAAATTTTAAAACTAAACATTGTATCTGAAATAGAGTAGTTTCAGAGGGAACTAGAAAAGCACTCGGAGAGCACAGACCTCTGCCAAGCGCCACAATGGCATTTTCCGTAATGGCGGTTTAGCGCCACAGTTCCCCCCATACAGTGTTTGTGTGTACGTTTTCAGATTCCTTGACCATGAAAACATATGACTAGCAATTGGATTCACAATGATAGGATTAGTGGTTCAGTAGTTATTGACGAAAATGGCATTTTCCGTAATGGCGGTTTAGCGCCACAGTTCCCCCCATACAGTGTTTGTGTGTACGTTTTCAGATTCCTTGACCATGAAAACATATGACAAGCAATTGGATTGACAATGATAGGATTAGTGGTTTAGTAGTTATTCACGAAAATGGCATTTTGCGTAATGGCGGTTTTCTTGTGGACAGTGATCCAGATCACCACCAAAATCTAATCATCTGTAGGATACCACATTTCTGACAATCTGTGAAAATTTCATGAAAATCCGTCCATAACTTTTTGAGTTATCTTGCTAACAAACAGACAGACAGACAGACAGACAGACAGACAAACCAACGCCGATGAAAACATAACCTCCTTGGCGGAGGTAAATATCAGCAAGACCGCTTCCTAGTTTTGGGGGCATGGATACCACAGCTGATTTACATATTCAGTTTCTTTAGCTATTCACATGTCTTTATTATACATTTTGGCCAATCAGTAGCACGTTCAGGTAGAAGCACATGGCCACTTAAGCAGGGTTTCCAGAGCTCCTTTTGATAAGCACTGTAAAGGGGTTGGGTTCATGCTGTTACGCAAATGACCAGCTTTTGTTGCCACCCCCCACCTGGCTCCCCTGGAAGGTGACAATCCTTGGAAACTTTGAACCTGATTTTCTCAGACAAGTAGTTTGAGAGGTTCAAATGGCCACATCTTCTTCAGATCTTTTCAGATTTCCATGTATTAGACATCATTGGAAAGCTTAGACTCCCCACTTTAAGATTCGGTAAATAACTCAAAATACCCTGCGGGAGACTTGTTCCTGGTTTTTCCATGCCTGGTCACGTTTTATTCTGTTATGCAGCATGATCTAAAAAAGGCTTATGATGATTTTTTTTTTTTTGGGGGGGGGGTTCTGTTTTTTGCAGGTTCCCCCATCCCCCTTTGATTTAGACCTATGCTTACAAGGCCTTCTGGACCTCAGAAGCTCAAACTGGCTGAACAGAGGGTGGGAGCACTCAGCCAGGATACTCCTCGCTTTATTCCTGGTTTCTATGTACAACTGAGTCAGGGACCTTTGGAGTTTACCAGCTAACTTCTCGTTTGCCATTTACACAGTCTTGCAAAGTTTATTCATATTTTTCACAGTCCAGGTGACAGAAACATTAGGAAGTGAGGACACTTTCAACAAGAGATCTACACAGGTTCTAGGATCTGCTGGCAGACACCCATGGAGCAGCCCAGTCTCGCCAAAAATTGTAAAATTGCATGTTTTCTGTAGATAGAAACAACATTTTGTGCAGTGGAAACATAGTATTTGCAATTTGAATTAATTTCAGAATTTATAACTTGTGGCTTTGCTTTTAAAATTACATTTACTTTATTTTATTTTATTTTTAAATGCCATGTGTCCAAACAGTAGTTATTTGAGACTTTATTATTATTATTATTATTATTATTATTATTATTATTATTATTATTATATCCTCAAAGAGCAAATAAACCAAAACTGTATGCACACAAATGTGATTATGTGATCTTATGTTCACGTGACTATGATGGTAGTGTTGACCAGACCAAACCGAGATTAGATTGTAGAAAGATCAAGACTTTAAGGGGGTGGAGACCAACTGTGTATTAAGGACTTGGTCTTGGGAGACTCTGGTCTTGACTACAGCACTGCTATAATTTAGTTTAGTTTATTGGTTCATTTGTCAGGGACAATGTACAGAAAAACATTAAAAAACAGGGTAAAGATGCTCTGTACCACAGTGTTCTCACTGATTTCCATCTGTAGTCCCTGAGGCAGGCAGGGAGATATTTAAAGAAAAACAGCACATATAGAAAGCAACTCAGGTCGGGTTTCAGAAACTGCTGATGCTGAAACAAGCAGGGAGGAAGTTTTAAAAGGTAAAACGAAAGAGAGACTGCAAACATAAAACAATTTAAGAGTGTACTTTTCAATCCCATTTAAGGGGGAGAGTCAATGCTGGCAGGCTTGATTACTTAAAATCCATTTTTTAGTCTCTGTGAAAAAGTCTCTGTAATCTGTTCTAGTCTTCAAAGCAGTGGGGAGCTTGTTCCATTCCATTACAGCTTTGTATGAGAAGGCTGATTGTCCAAAAGCAGTTTTACGTAGGGGGATGCAACAATTCCACCTAGAGGATGTCCTTGTTATTCTGGAATTTTGTTCAGAAGTTAGGTACACAAAAGTCTTAAGGGGCGGGGGTGCAAAACCATGTATAATTTTAAAGACCAACCATATATTTGCACACATGATCATATTTTCAAAGCTTAACATCTTGTGTTTGGCAAGTATACCACAATTGTGATACTGTCATGTCTTCTTATCCAGAATTTTGATTTTTGTATTATTTATACAGGGATTTCAAGGGTTTAAGAGTTGTACTATTGGTTTGTGACCAACAAGAGATGCAATAGGAGAAATGTGTTGAAATCATGGCAATTAGAAATGTTTTTGGTCCTTTTAGTGTAAGTTTCTAATGGAACGAAAGTTTGCAAGGTTATATTTCAGAGTGCGGCTCATCCGTTTTATGTGCTTTTTAAAGCTGAGCGTGGGATCTAATGTGACACCAAAATACTTAAACTCTGTAACATTTTCTATATTTCCTCCATTTACAGTTATAGTTGGATAGTGCGTATGATTTTGTTTGTTGGTAAAATACATGGTAACTGTTTTCCCTTTGGTCAGAGTGAGGCATGATTGATTAAGCCATTTTGACACTTTCTCCTTTGCTATCATTAGCTTGACAGCCACTTGTTTGGCATCCTTTCCATGTGTGTAGATGACTGTGTCATTTGCATTCATCTGATTTTTTATATCATTTTCACATACTGATGGCAAATCATTAATATACAAAGTAAACAGCAGTGGGCCTAGAACTGAACCTTGTGGTACTCCCATGGTGCATGCCTTTGATTGGGATACAGTATTGTTTATGCGCACACACTGGGAGCAACCAGATAGATAAGATTTTAACCAGCTAAGAGTATTCATGGACAGTTTATATCCTGTTAGTTTAGAAAGAAGGACTGAGTGATTGACCGTATCAAAGGCTTTACGCAAGTCTAAAAAGATGGCTCCTACCCCACCCCCCCTTCCCCCCCGGTCCAGATTTTCTTTAATCATTTCAATAAAGTAACAACATGCAGTCTCCATTGAGTGGTTCGGCCTGAAACCAAACTGCATGGGATGTAGCAGCTGGGCAGATTTGACATGTGTTACCAGTTGGTCTACTACCACCTTTTCAATGACTTTTGACAAGACAGGAAGTATACTTATCGACCTATAATTACTAATTTCCTGTTTGTCTCCGGCATTGTGTATGGGGGTTACAATGGCAGGTTTCAATGCATCAGGGAAGAGATTTTCATGAATTGATCGATTTATTAGTTTTGTAATTGGAATTATTAAAATATCTTTGTTTTTTCAAGAATACAGTGTCTAGTCCATGACTATCCTTAGCTCTGGAACTTGATAGCAATGATAAAATTTTGTTAAGCTTTACCTCATTTGTGAGTTTAAGGTTTAGATCAGTTTCATTCATTCATTCATTCATCTTCTTCCGCTTAATCCTTTTCGGGGTCGAGGGGGGCTGGAGCCTATCCCAGCATCTTTGGGCGAGAGGCAGGGTTCACCCTGGACAGATCGCCAGTCCATCGCAGGGCCAACAGAGAGAGACAGACAACCATTCACTCTCACAGTCATACCTAAGGACAATTTAGAATCCCCAGTTTGATGCCAATTAACCTAACTTGCATGTTTTTGGCATGTGGGAGGAAACCGGAGAAATCCCGGAGTAAACCGACGCAGACAAGGGGAGAACATGCAAACTCCACACAGATCACTGTTGGTCGGGGGCTGGGATCGAACCCAGGACCCCCTGGCCAAGGGTGAGTTGCTGTGCTGCCGCAGTGCTAACCACTCCGCCACCGCGCATATTTTAATTTGGTGCAGGTATGTTTGGGTAAAATTCAGACCTACTTCTTGTACCGATTTGATAAAATACTAATTAAAATTGCTGGCTATATCTAAGCTATCTGAGTGAAGTTTTCCATTTAAATTGAGTTGCATGATTTCACTTTTTTTTTTTTGCATTTTTTCCCTGAGTTAATCAATAAATTTCCAGAGTTTTTTGTTGTTCCATTTGTATTTTTGATTATGTCTAAGAAGAGGCCCTCTTGCTTTTGCTTTACAGAGTTACATGGTGACTTCATTTCTGAGGCTTTTAAAAAATCAGTCTATCTGTACTTAAATCAGTTTTTATCCATTCTTTAAGAGCTAAGTCCCTTTTCTCATCTGATTCCATAATTTTCATTTAGCCAAGGTAGATCCTGTTTTCTCTTTTGCTTAAATAGTGTTGTTATTTTATATTTTGAGATAATTTCTTTGTTATCATATTTTCACATGTCTGTTTACAGTTTGTATCACAATTTATTTCATTCCACTTTACATGCTGTAACTCATTTTCAAATGATTCTGTTTTTCTTTGGTATGAATGAGATTTCCACCACCAGTAGGCTTTTGTGGCATGATTTTGACAATTGGCATACTACTAAAGTGAGATTATGGTCAGACATGGCAGTAATTTGATTGTGTTTTTTTGTTATGCAGTCAGGTATGTTGGTAAAAATCAAATCAAGGAGAGTTTGAGATGAGTGGGTTGGGTTACTGATCATCTGATCCATATGAAGCTTATGGGTGATATCCTTTAATTTCTGTCTGCTTGTTTTACAGAGCCAATTTAAGTTGAAATCACCCATGAGGATTAACTCTTTGCTGCCAAACTGTTTCAGTATATTTCATAGACAATTAAAGAAAGTATTTTTAGAAGATGGAGGTTGATAGATCACAATCAAAGCAAAAGACATTTCTGGTGATAGTACAGCTTTATCTCAACACATCCTAGTGTATTTCAGCAATGTCAAGTTGTATACACTGATAACCATCCTTTACATAAGTCATGACCCCTCCTCCCCTGCCATCTTTTCTGTCTTGTCTATAGGTATTGTACCCAGGCGTTGGGGTTAACCAGGTTTCTGAGAGGCACAGATAGTCAAGATTTGAATTTGTCAGTAGTTGCTGTATTGTTCTGTTTTAGAGACAATGCTCCTAATATTGAGATGACCTCAAAAAAAAGCCTTTAGGTTTCATAGTCGGAACCCACAATACCCTTGGCATGATTTACAGTTTGAAACATTTTAGTGGTTTGTTGTTTTTCAGCCACAGTTTTTATCCCATACCCATCCCGTTTTTGTAACATATATGGTTAAGTTTTCCCTTGTTTTGCTTTTCTTTTCTTGAAAAGGTGTTGAAGGTCTTGATAAGTGTTAAACTTCTACATACTTCCTTTGACATAATGACACCATCATGAAATTACTAATTAATTATTTGTTTGAATAACCACAACAACAACAACAACAACAACAATAATAATATAATAATAATAATAATAATAATAATAATATAATAATAATAATAATAATAATATATCTGAACTAACGATCAAGTGAAGTTTTAATTCCTGAAACACTTTTGCTCACAATCAGGGATTATGAAGTAATTCACTCATGAAATTAACTAGAGAACACACGGGCTTTGTACCCTGTTTGCTCAGTAGTGCACAGGTGCTACAGAATGGACTGATTTTTTTTTTTTTTTTTTTTTATTGTGCTTGTATAAGCATAAAAACGCACGGAACTTTTTTCACTAAATAGAGCAAAAATTATCTGACTGGGAAAATGTGTAGGATTCAGAATTGGTGTTAATACGCTTCAGCCATTTAGATTTCGCAGACGTTGGCATGAATAAAAACCAAACCAGCTGCTCAACCCAGACAAGAGTTGAGGAACCCGTACCAAACGCACCCAGCGCGTTCCGATCAACCAGCGCCCCTGGGTGCTGGCGGCGAAGCTGATCGGGGTGCCGAGCACGACTGACCAGCAGGTCGCTGGCCCGAGATGCTCACCAGCAGAAGGTTCATGGGCGTCCGCAGAGCCCGGTACCGGCAGAAACAGCGTCCAGCACCAGGAAGTTAGTGAGGAACCCAAGGTTGCGATGAAGCCGAGGCACACGGCCACCACCAGGTGCCCCGTGGGGCTCAGGGAATGATGGGGGAGGGAACCGGACAGCTCACCGTACGCTTTCCGTGGCCGCCGTGCCGCGCGTCTCTGCACCGGGACTTTGCGCACAGCTCAGGCTCAGGTTGGAGATGATCATGCCTGGTCGAGCCGAGAAGTTTGCAACCAATCCGAAGTTTTGCACCGCGGGACGGAACCGTCCGGTCTCGGTGCTCTCATCCGGTCAGCTCATCTGGATGGGAAGGTTCTTCTGCAGCCTGAGCGCAGGTGGCGCGGAGTAAAGCGGGGGGTCTGCAAACAGGGCCGCGCTCACTGCCGCTTGGTGAATGAATGAGTGTTCAGGGAGGAGATGCCGCTGAGATTCGCCCCTCCGCCGTGCGCTCCGGGGAGGTAAGGTGCGCGCATTTCTTCAGCTTTCGTGCCGTGCGCCTGAGCTTTTATCACCCACAACATCCTTTAACGCACCGGGAGGCGCGCGGGGCGGGGGGGGGGGGGGGGGGGTTGTCACCATGTAGCGGTGGGTGATGTTTCAGTCACATCTGCACCATCAATCGTAACCATAAAGGAATCAGACCTGAAACTCGTGTGCTGTCCACCATCAATCCAAACACTTCCTGTGTGCTCACCCTACAGAAATCACTCTTTACTGTCCTGCTGAGAAGCACAAAATCCATTAACTACCTGATACCAGAGCAGCACTGTAGAACTACCAATTCAATTCAGTTTTATTTGTATAGCGCCTAGTCGCAATAAGTCATCTCAAGGCACTAGATACATACTGTAAGTACAAATCATAAATAATTCAGAGAAAACACCAGCCATCAAATAATCCCCTATAAGCAAGCACTAGGCAACAGTGGGAATGAAAAACTCCCTATAGGAAGAAACCTCAGGCAGAACCAGGCTCAGGGAGGGGCAGTCTTCTGCCATGACTGGGACAGGGGAGGGGGGAGAAGGGGATAAGGACCTGCACTTATATAGCGCTTTTCTGTCACAAACCCCCGTGCATCATTGTGCGGCGCACGAGGGAGAGAATGAAAAACCCCAAACGCGGAAGTCGAAAGTGCCATTTTTATTAAATAGAACAAAGAAACAAGTCCAGTTAACCACAAAATACAGGGAGATGCTAATTGATGAAGTAACAGCCACCAGACATATAGGGCGCCAGCCGGATGCTCTACAGCCCGGTCAAAAAGGGAGCCTAGTGGCAGCAGGCTGCTAAGCACAAAAGGAAAGGCAATCATGACATTTACAGGGCTGGAGCGATCCCAGGGCGAACCGTGCAGTTTGGAGGATGAAGAGGGTACGCAGAGTTGCCGATCACACCAAGGGATTAACCGAACTTCAAGTGCTGACTGAATAATTAACAGGTGATGAAAAACTCATACGTGGGGAGCTAGCTGCTGTGTATGGAGGTGAATGCTCCAACATCTCTTTCCACAATTGCAGCGAACAAATACTCCTGACGCTAACGAGGAAAGAGATTGCCAGTGCGAAAAAAAGCGTGGGCTGAACTTGATTGGACCTGGTGTGTGAGAGAGTGTGCATGAGTGTATGAACGGGAATGAATGGAGCGTGTGTGTGTGTTGTGTGTGTGTGTGTGTGTGTGTGTGTGAATGTGGAGTATGTGTGTGAACACCCGTGACAGCACAGCTGATGGCACAAGACAAGATGAGGGGGCGTGCCCAAGCTGTCAGGGAGCAGAGGGCCCAATAGCTTCCCTGAAGCGCCAGGTGGAAACTAGGGCAAAACATAACAATAAGGTCAGAACTGGGTTTTGGGAAGCCAAACCCAGGTTCATGGCATTTTCTAGTCTCAAAGACCACTCAAAGTGCAATACAATAACTCCAACCTAATGGCATCAAAAGTATACACACTTTCCATAGGTGTAATCGGGGGGGGGGGGGGGGGGGGGGTGTCCCCCCAACCTGGAAAAAGCAGAGAATGCATCCATCCCTCCATATCATCATAAACCTTTAATATCATGTTACACAGGACTCTGAAGCAGCAGTGCTAAATGCAAAAAAAAAAGCTTGCAAATTTGGAACATTTCTTGTAATTTTGCAGTTTTTTTCTTTTAAATCTGCAACTTTTTTCCTCCATGTAAATTTTAAACTTTTTTCTCAAAAATCTGAAACCTTTTTTCTCATAAAATTTCTGCTTTTTTCTCATAAATCTGCAACTTTTTTCCTCTTAAATCTGCAATTTTTTCCTCATAAATTTGCAACTGTTTTCTTGGAAAATTGTAGCTTTTTCACATAACTTTGCGACTTTTTTGTTGAAAAAAATTGCAACTTTTTAATCAAATTGTGACTTTTTTCTTGTAAGTTTGCTACTTTTTCCACACGTTTGCTACTTTTTTTTCATAGACATTTGCAAGTTTTTTACTCACAAATTTTAAAATATTTTCATGTAAATATGCAACTTTTCCTCATAAACTTGCTCCTTATTTCACCACAAAGCTGCAACTTATTGGTTGTAAATATGTGACTTTTTTCTTTTAAATTTGCAATATTCACATGAATGCTGGTTAAGTTTTTATTCTATGTAATGCCTTTAATTTTCTCTCTTCATCTAGACAATAACTCAAGTTTGTTTCTATAAAGTTTTTGTTTTAAAGGGTTTGAACTCTTCCCAAGTACAAAAATTAGAGTCTCAACTACCTGTAGTGTCCCTTCAGTCTTTACTCTGGAGAAAATGTTGTTTTGTCCCACCCAACACATGAAATATCAGCCTGCTTTAGCTGCCACCCTTTAAAAAAGTAACATTTACTGCATACTACAAAAAGGTTGTTACTACACATGTGCTGCTTCAACTGCACTGAATTCTAGAGGTGGGTGGGAGGTGTTGGACGTACAACAACACAACCCAGAGACTTGTTTAAGCTCAGGTCTACGTCCACTGCTGTCACAGTTGCTTTTTTGTCAAGAGTGGAGCACGGAGCAAGGATTTAAGAAAAACAAAATAAAATCCAAAGTACATGTACCAGAGAATAGCTAACGAAAAACATAGAGATAACTAATGAAAACTTTTATAAAATGTGTCAATTTTGTCTTTTTTTGTCTTTTAGCTTTTTATTTATGATAGTATGTAAGTTTTATAAACAACAAAAAGTAGAACATGAGGTTTAGCGATGAATTTCACAATATAACACATAAACAAATACAAAACACCCAAGTTTTATCCAGCATCACGGGCTAAATAATTGGACAATTTTCCCATCTTGCTTCACCCAGTTCTTTCTGCACTCTCAGCCAGTGTGTCATTTGTTCCAGGGAGTGTAAAGCTTTTGCAATTGAGAATGGGCACGTGACGTCACCCTACGGAAAAACTGCAAGGAATTGTAGGAAGTGTTCTGCCTGTCTGTGCTTAGTAGTGAGGAATGAATGCGGTGTTAAAATGAAGTTTTGAGAGGGTTCCTTCAGTTTATTTATTTATTTTTTATTTATTTATTTGGATAAAAATGACACTGAATATGGTATTCAATACATAGAAAATGTACAATATGCTTTTACAGTGGTGGAAAAAGTGTTTGCCTCTTCTTGATTTCTCAGTTTTTGTATGTTTGTCACACTTAAATGTTTCAGATCATCAAATTTAAATTTTAGACAAAGATAACACAAGTAAACACAAAATGCAGGTTTTTAAATGAAGCTGTGTTATTATTAGGGAAAAGAAACCCAAACCTACATGGCCCTGTGTGAAAAAACGATTGCCCCCAAAACCTAATAACTGGTTGGGCCACCAACTGGTTGGGCCACCCTTAGCAACAACAACTGCAATCAAGCTTTTGTGATAACTGGCAGTGAGTCTTTTGCAGCACTGTGGAGGAATTTTGGCCAACTCATCTTTGCAGAGTTGTTGTAGTTCAGCCACACTGGAGGGTTTTTGAGCATGAACCGCCTTTTTAAGATCATGCCACAGCATCCCCATCGGATTCAGGTCAGGACTTTGATTAGGCCACTCCAAAGTCTTCATTTTGTTTTTATTAAGCCATTAGAAGGTGGACTTGCTGGTGTGTTTTGGATCATTGTCCTGCTGCAGAACCCAAATGCGCTTCAGCTTGAGGTCACGAACAGATGGCCGGACATTCTCCTTCAGGATTTTTTGGTAGACAGCAGAATTCATGGTTTCATTTACAACAGCAAGTCTTCCGGGTCCTGAAGCAGCAAAACAGCCCCAGACCATCACACTACCACCACCATATTTTACTGTTGGTATGATGTTCCTTTTCTGAAATGATATGTTACTTTAACGTAGGACGTAATGGGACACACACCTACCAAAAAGTTCAACTTTTGTCTCGTCAGTCCACAGAGTATTTTCCCAAAAGTCTTGGGGATCATCAAGATGTTTTCTGGCAAAACTGAGACAAGCATTTATGTTCTTTTTGCTCAGCAGTGGTTTTCATCTTGGAACTCTGCCATGCAGGCCATTTTTGCCCAGTCTCTTTCTTATAGCGGAGTCATGAACACTGACCTTAACTGAGGCAAGTGAGGCCTGCAGTTCTTTGGATGTTGTTGTGGGGTCTTTTGTGACCTCTTGGATGAGTCGTTGCTGTGCTCTTGGGGTAATTTTAGTCGGTCGGCCACTCCTGGGAAGGTTCACCACTGTTCCATGTTTTCGCCATTTGTGGATAATGACTCCCACTGTGGTTTGCTGGAGTCCCAAAGCTTTAGAAATGGCTTTATAACCTTTTCGAGACTGTTAGATTGCAATCACATTGTTTCTCATTTGTTCCTGAATTTCGTTGGATCGCAGCATGATGTCTAGTTTTTGAGGCTCTTTTGATAAGATAAGATAAGATAAGCCTTTATTAGTCCCACAACGGGGAAATTCCAGGATTGCAACAGCACAGGGATAGCAACACTCAGACCAACAATCAGAAGGCAAGAAAAAAAAAAAAACAAGCAAGCAAGAGCAGCTAATATACATATGTACATATTACTATAAAATATATACAGTATATATATACACACACACAGACACACAGTGCAGAGCATTGTAGCTGGATGGAATAAATATATGAATATATAAACACACAGTGCGGAGCATTGTAGCTAGATGAAATAAATATGTAAATATATAAACACCCACAGTACGGAGCATTGCAGCTAGGTGGAATAAATATGTAAATATATAAACACACACAGTGCGGCGCAATGTAGCTAGATGGAATAATATGTAGATATATAAACACACAGTGCGGAGCATTGTAGCTCGATGGAATAAATATATAGATATATAAATATAAACACACCCAGTGCGGAGCATTGTAGCTAGATGGAATAAATATGTTAATATATAAACACACACAGTGCAGAGCATTGTTGCTAGATGGGATGAAACAGCACAACCGTCTACTTAGTTATCCTACATGGTATGATTATGTGCCCATACATATTCTCACTCTCCATAGCGACCGGTATTTTCCTAGTTGTATGCCGGAGGGGACCATTGTGTAAGTCTATTGCATCTTTTGCATTCAAAAAACTATTAGTTTGTTACGTCTTTTTGCTATCTCTGCGAGCAGCCCTGCTTAGGTTGTACAGTCTGACAGCCGTTGGTAGGAAGGACCTGCGAAACCTCTCGGTTGTGCACATGGGATGGTGTAGTCTGCTGCTAAATGAACTCCTCAGTGCATTCAGTATGTCCTGCATAGGGTGGAACTCGGACTCCAGCAGAGATGACAGTTTAGCCACCGTCCTTCTCTCTCCTATCTCCTCCACCGGATCAAGGCGCTGCCCCAGGACAGAGCTAGCTTTCTTGATCAGTTTGTTCAGTCTCTTCCTATCGGCTGCAGTGATCTACTTCACTGTGATCTACTTCACTTTGTCAGGCAGGTCCTATTTAAGTGATTTCTTGATTGAGAACAGGTGTGGCAGTAATCAGGCCTGGGTGTGGCTAGAGAAATTGAATTCAGCTTTCCAAAAATGTGATAAACCGCAGTTAATTTATGTTTTAACGGGAAGGGTGGTCACTTTTTCATACAGGGCCATGTAGGTTTGGATTTTTTTCCCTCTTAATAATAAACACCTTCATTTAAGAACTGCATTTTTGATTATTTTGTATACTTTATTGATCCCCAGAGGGGAAATTGAGGGCATCCACCTGGATGGATGAAGCAGCCACGGTACAGCGCTATCCCTTAACCATTCACACACACATTCGCACCTAGGGCCACTTTAGAGTCTCCAATTAACCTAACCTGCATGTTTTTGGCCTGTGGGAGGAAACCAGAGAAATCCTGGAGTAAACCCACGCAGATACGGGGAGAACATGCAAACTCCACACAGATCACTGTTGGTTTTATTTATTTAGCGAATGCAAAGTCCTTAAGCCAAGCAGTTGCCTCCTGGTTTGCTGTATGGAGGGTGTGTAATCCTCCTTCCAGTCTTTGGAGCGGGCAAACCTCTATGATGTGTTCCATTGTTTGCTCCTCTCCACATGCGCACAGTGGGCTAGGGCTACTGCCCCATCTGTGAAGGCTGGCCAAGCAGGGGCCATGTCCAGTCCTGAAGCGATTGAGTGTAGACCACTGTCTCCTTGGGAGGTTGGTGCCCGGGACCTGTTGGTTGGGGTTTATCACCAGCTGTTTGTGTGGGACCTCCTTGGTCTCCCATTCCTCTTGCCAAGCTGTCTGGATGGTAAAGTCAGCTGGGGGAGGGTTTTTCCAAATCGGCCGTCTGGATGAAAGTCGGGCAGTGGGTGGGGTGTAGATATCTGCATGGATTGGCAAGTGAGGAAAATCTTTAACTTTTTGGAGCATCCTTTGAGTTAATGCTGCTCGCCGGATGTGTGGAGGGGCTATGTTTGACAGTACAGAGAGCCAGGGGAGTGGTGTTGAGCGGATTGTTCCAGTTATAGTTCTCATGGTTGAGTTGAGCTGGGTGTCTACATGGTGTGTGTAAGATGATCTGGACCAGACAGGGGCACAATATTCTGCTACAGAGTATGAAAGGGCCAGTGCTGAGGTGCGCAGGGTGGAGACTGCCACCCCCCATTTTGCACCAGCGAGCTTGCAGAGCAGGTTGTTTCGTACCTTCACCTTAGCAGCCGTCCCCTTTAGATGTTCCTTGAAGGATAAGGTCCTATCAAGGGTCACTCCAAGATAAGTTGGATTTGGGGCATGCTTAAGCTTGAGTCCGCTCAGGTGGATGTTTAGTTCTCTGGCAGCTTTTGCATTGTGGAGATGGAATACACTGGAGACGGTTTTTGCTGGGCTTGGTTTTAGGCGCCAGATTTTGCAGAACTGGTCCAGTTTGGCAAGATCTTCCGTGAGCACCCGTTCCAGTGGTTCAAAGTCTGGTGCTTGGAATGCCAAACAGATGTCGTCTGCATAGATGAATTTGCGGGATTTTGTAGTAGGCAGGTCGTTTATGTAGAGGTTGAACAGAGTTGGAGCTAGAACTGAGCCTTGTGGGAGTCCGTTTTTCTGCATTCTCCATGCACTTGTGTTCTGACTGAGGTGGACTCTGAACCTTCGGTTGGTCAGCAGGGTTTTTATAATTGCTGTTGCCCAAGCAGGGATCGCCTTTATAAGTTTCAGGAGGAGGCCTTTGTGCCAGACTGTATCATAGGCGGCTGTAAGATCGAGAAACACAGCCCCTGTCTTCAGTCTGCTCTCGAAGCCATTTTCGATGAAGGTGGTTAGGGCCAGTACTTGTTCTCCTGTACTGCGGTCCTTGCGGAAACCTGCTTGATCCACACTTAGAATATCCTCTATTTCTGGGGAAATGCGTTGCAGTATTAGGCGCTCCATGATTTTGTAAGGAACCCTGAGTAGGGAGATTGGGCGGTAGCTTGCTGGTAGTTTGTGGTCTTTGCCAGGTTTTGGGATGGCAATGACCTTTGCTGTCCGCCATTTCTTTGGGATCGAGTTTGTTTGTGTGATCCTTGTGTAGAATTGTGTCAACCAGGTTAGGGCTCGGGGGCCAAGATTTTTCATGAATTCTGGGAAGATGTTATCGTATCCTGCTGCCTTTCCACATTTCAGGCCCTGTAGGACTTTCTCCAGTTCAGCAGCCTCGAAGGGTTCAGGGTTCGTTTCCTCTACAGGCATTTTTTGGTGTTTTTTTTTAGCTCAGTTGTAACTGCTCTTCTGGTGTCTTTGTCTTGGGGTGCTTTGGCGATAGTCAGTAGGTGGGATGCAACTTGGTTGGGTGTGACGGATGCTCGGCTTTGGCTAGGGGGCTTCTGTGCAGCTCCTAGGCGACGGATGAGGCTCCAACATTTCCTGCTAGAGTGGGTAAAGCTCCGGTCAGCAACTGTCTCCTCCCATTTCTTTCGCCGGGCTGTATTTAGCGATTCAATGAGATGGTCTGCTATCTCTGGGTCCCCTGATGTTTGATAGGATGTAGGAGGGCCAGCACTTTCTCCGTCCAAACATGGGACATAGAGGGGTCGGTTTCAGCCCTCGTGGGATTGCAGTATGGGCAGCCTTGAAGATTGCGCCTGCAGAAGCGGTTGTATGCTTCATCTACAGTGATGGTTTGGAGTGGGATGGTAACAACGCTCCGGTCCAGAGTTTTCACATGAATTTCTTCCAGTTGGCATTTGCGGAAGTTCCAGCACATCTTCCTTGGGCTGTTTTTGACTGGAAGTTGTAGGCCAATGTACAAGCAGGGGCCGGTGTTGGCTGTGTGGAAATTCATCAAGAATGAGGATCTGTGTAGGATATGGCTCCCCATTCAAAGAGCCTAGACCCAACACAGGTCAGGAGAATAGTCCTTCTTCCACCTAGCAGAGTGGAAGGTTCTCTTTTGTTTGGGGTCATATAATCAAAGCGAGGTCATTTCTGGATGCCCAGTCTGAAAGTGCCTCCCCATCACTGTCCACTGCTGGGTTACCCCAGTCAGGGTGATGGCTTGTTAAAGTCCCCACATAGATGGAGGGTGAGGTAGGGTGGGTAGACCTGCAGA
The DNA here is from genome assembly GCA_020510985.1 of Pholidichthys leucotaenia. NCBI lineage: Eukaryota > Metazoa > Chordata > Actinopteri > Cichliformes > Pholidichthyidae > Pholidichthys > Pholidichthys leucotaenia. Next base: position 206,086,642 of record CM035844.1, read on the forward strand.
TCCCCAGTTGGCATTAGGGGGCTTGTACACATTGACAATATGGAAGCCACCAATGATTATGGTGTCTGAGAAATGTGATGTTATCAGGTGATTTGCTTCAACTATGTCAGAACGCACATAGGTGGCACGTCCATGTTTAGCATGTAGAACATAGCACAGGAGGTCAAAGCCTTTGATGGTGAAGCGGCCAGCTTCCTCTGTGCCAATATGAGTCTCTTGGAGGCAGATTACATCAATCGAATGTTGGAAGGCGAGGACTTCAATAAGGCTTCGCTTGTTGGTCAGGGGCTGGGATCGAACCAGGGATCCCAGTGTTTTTGTTTGTGTTTACTTGTGTTATCTTTGTCTAATATTTAAATTTGTTTGATGATCTGAACCATTTAAGTGTGACAAACATACAAAAAAATGATAAATCAGGAAGTGGGCAAACACTTTTTCACACCACTGTAAAACGTCATACAAAATCCAGGATGACACATGAAAGTGAAAACACTTATTTCCAATGTGGTCCTTCAATCACATTATTATTCATCCGAATACCACGCAACATTAGAATGGGGAAGTTTTGCTGCGTTATCAAATGCAACAAATGTTCTCACGATTGGCGTGGAAAAAGACTGATAACGGCACACCCTTTTTTAACTTCCCAACTTGGAAGAAAAGTGGAGAGAATCGGGTCTCTGAGCTAACAAAGAGGCATTGGATGGTTTGCAGCAGTCAGAAGGAAAGGCATCAGCTCTGACAATATTCCTGCACACATGGTCGTGTGTTCACAGCATTTTCACCAAGGTAATTTGTGATTTAAAAAATATTTAGAAGTGCAGAAAAACGTCCTCTCTCCAGAGCAGCCGTGCACTTTGGCTGCACCTCAGCCATAGCTCTCTGTCATCTCTCAATAATGTGTAAATACGCACAGGGCAAAATCAAATAATTTCCCCACATCATCTCTGCTATTCTGATTTTTTCTTGCTAATCTGGAGCAGTGTTTCTTTTGGGTTTTTTTTGTTTGTTTGTTTTTAATGGGAGCTTTTCGGTGTTGCTGATTTTCTTTGATTTTTCTGAAGTTGGGATTACTTGTTGCCTTCATTATGTATGGATTTAATATCAGCTGAGGACTGAAGTCCATAGAATGTTTGGTATCATTAAATTAAGCAGATTCCCCTCTTTCAGGTGACTATAAAAACATCACTGTCCTGGTTTAGTATGTTTTTATAGCAGCTAATTATTCATTCATTCATTCATTCATCTTCTTCCGCTTAATCTTTTTCGGGTCGCGGGGGGTGCTGGAGTCTATCCCAGCATCTTTGGGCAAGAGGCAGGGTACACCCTGGACAGATCGCCAGTCCATCGCAGGGCCAACACAGAGAGACAGACAACCATTCACTCTCACAGTCATACCTAAGGACAATTTAGAATCCCCAGTTTTGATGCCAATTAACCTAACTTGCATGTTTTTGGCATGTGGGAGGAAACCAGAGAAATCTCGGAGTAAACCCAGGCAGACACGGGGAGAACATGCAAACTCCTCACAGATCACTGTTGGTTGGGGGCTGGGATTGAACCCAGGATCCCCCGGCTAAGGGTGAGTTGCTGTGCTGCCGCAGTGCTAACCACTCCGTCACTGCGCCGCCCCAGCAGTTAGACCAGTAATTTTTTTTCAGTGCACCAGCGCAAGCGTCGGGTTTATTACATCACTGGATTAGTATTTAATGATCTGTTGATAATATTGTGTATGTACTTATCAAGCATCATATGACAAATTTGAACATGAATCCAACATTTCACCTCTGGGACTTAAAATGTCTGTAGCTGCAGACACATGCTAGTGCAGAAAACTGTGTAGAAACAATGACTGCTTACCTTTGTGTTAAACGATAGTTTTCTTGTCATTCATCCCGCATATTTAAGGCGGCTGGACCCATCCATTGGTTAATTGAACATGAGTGTCTAATGATTTATAGTTTTTAAATTGCTCATGGGTTTATGTGCTCACCCCACAAACCAGGTAGGCAAACACATCTGACAGCGGGACTCAAGGCAGTTGGTCGAGATCCGTGGTCCATTTCTTGTGATCATATGGATCGACACCATTTATTTCTTAATTTTTTTAGAGGTAGCACTCCTTTTCTTCCTTATTCAGCTTCTCTGAATAAGGAATTTGAATTTTCTGTTTGCTCTATTCCATTGCACGTATTGTGGGGGACCCATGCTGTAGAGTTCAGTAGTTTTCCTCTCAGACTGAGAGAGCATGGAGATCAAAGGGCTGGGAGGTTAGGGGAATTGTCTTGGGAGAGTGAATGGTGAATGCAGGACCTCAGGTAGCAGGGAGGTGTGAGTTTTGGGATATAAAAGAGAGAGTCCCCGAACGCGGGGACGGATGGGTGTTCGGCGTGGGGTTATCTGGTAAAAACTCCTCGGGGAGCCGCAGGGGCTGCGTAAAAACCAGCTCTGCTGGGGAAGCCGCTAAATCCTCCTTCGGTGCGGAACGCAACCCTAATAGAACCCACGGCAACCGGTCCACCCAATTTGCATCCGTAAGCGAAACCCTGAGCGCTGCTTTCAGTGACTTATGGAAACGCTCGCATAACCCATTGGCCTGTGGGTTGTACGCGGTCGTGCGATGAATTGAGACACCCAGGCTCCGGGCCATCGTGGACCAGAGGTCGGAAACAAACTGCGGACCCCGATCGGACGTAATGTCCAAAGCGGTGCCAAAACGTGCCACCCATGTTGTTAAAAAAGTGCGTGCCATGTCTGCGGACGCGGTGGAAGCTAGTGGGACTGCTTCTGGCCATCGCGTGGTGCGGTCCACCACTATCAGGAGGTGCGTGAACCCCTGCGATGGCGGGAGGGGGCCGACGAGTTCCACGTGAATGTGGTCGAACCTCTTAGCCGGGATATGGAACGACTCAAGGGGGGCCTTTGTGTGCCTGTGCACTTTGGCTCGTTGGCACGCTACACAGGCTGCAGCCCACTCTTTCACCTGTTTGCGCAGGCTCGGCCATACAAACTTTGCTACCACCATTGTGACTGACGCGCGTACGCCTGGGTGCGCCAAGGAGTGAACTGACTCAAAAACGCGGCGTCGCCAAGCACGTAGTACCACCGGGCGCGGGTGGCCCGTGGAGACGTCACAGATTGGGGGGGGGGGCATCTTGCATAACTCTGCTCTCCAGCCTTAACCCTGTTGGTCCAGACTGGAGCGCGCAAACGTCGGCATCGCCGATCTGCTCTGCGGCAATGGCCGTGTAATCTATCTCCACGTAGACTGGGGCCACTAAGGCGTGCAAGAGACAGTCAGCCACCACGTTGAGTTTACCAGCCACATGACAAATGTCGGTTGTAAACTCTGAGATCGCGGCCAGCTGTCTCTGCTGCCGGCCCGACCATGGTTCTGAGTGCTCTCCAGGGAATGATATGAATTTAAAGCCAGTGTGGAGCACTGAATCCGTAAGAGAATTGAAAGTTTTTTCTCTGAAGTCAGTGCTATTCGACCTGTTTTTTTCGGCACCTCAGCACTCAGTCCTCCTGATAATCAACAGTATAATTGTTTTCATAACATTGGCGGGCAGCATCTGACTCTCAAGGACAGCTGTCTGGCTCAACTATTCCATCTGCCGTGCTCAAGGACACGTGCCTCTGCTTCAGACTGTAGTCATAACATCTGCTGAGTAAGAGACTATTGTTGTCCACCTAACTGATTTGCCACTGATTGCATCCAACTCACACATACTGATCCATTTATACTGACTGATGAAGACATTCGCTCACTGCTCTCTTTGTGTCATTGTGTGGATTCTATTGTCTGCTAATTGTGCATTGAGAGTTTTTTTTTCTTGTAATCATAATATCGGTCATATATGAACTTTATTCTGATCAACAATGCTTTTTTCTCTCTCCTATTGTGTCCACCCCCCTCCCCCTCCCCCACTGCCTACTATTCCCCTCCTGCTGACAGGCGCCTCCACGGCTCGCCGCGTCATTGAGAATGTCATTTATGACGTTTTCAGTGTCAAGTCAAATTCCTTGTATATTTACCTGTTATTTACTTGTAAATGTGCTTGGCAATAAACTTATTCTGATTCTGATTCTGAAACCTTGGCCATCGCTTACGTTAGCGGCTTGTGGTCCACGAACACAGTGAAGGCACGCCCTTCCAGCCACAACTGGAAGTGGTGTATGGCCAGGTGGAGAGCCAGCAACTCCCTGTCGAACGTGTTGTATTTACGCTCATTGTCGCGCAAAGACCTGTTAAAAAAGGCGAGTGGCTGCCAAGAACCGGTGACACACTGCTCCACGATGGCCCCTATGGCCACATCTGATGCATCTGTAGTGAGCGCAATCTGAGCCACCGGGTCTGGGTGCACCAGCAGTGCAGCGTTTGCCAGAGCTATTTTAACCTCGGAAAATGCTTGCTCCCGCTCAGGAGTCCAGACAGCTCTGTCCGCCAGCTTCCATTTCTTGAGCACGGCATACAACGGCTGCATGAGCTGGGCTGCGCGGGGGAAGAAACGATTGTAGAAGTTCACCAACCCCAAAAACTCCTGCAGCGCCCTGACCGTCTGAGGTCGGGGAAAATTCGCCACTGCTCACACCTCGTCTGGCAAGGGTATCGCTCCCATCCGGGGTGTGAGATGCCGTGAGTCCCAATAAATGCGATCCCTGGTCATGGCCAAACTGGCATTTTGCCAGTTGACTTGTTAACCCGTGCTCCTCAACCTCCGGGAAAACCGTCCTGAGGTGGGCTACGTGTTCGTCCTCGGACGCGCTGGCCACCAGGATGTCATCCAGGTAGACGAACACAATTGGCAGGTCGCGCAACACCTGCATCCATCATGCGTTGGAATGTCTGTGCGCCACCTTATAACCCGAAAGGCATTGCGTAAAAACTCAAACAGACCAAACGGGGTTATTACTGCCGTTTAGGTATGTCCTCTGTGCGCACTGGGACCTGATGGTAACCACGGACCAGGGTCTATCTTATAAAAAATACGTGCCCCGGCGAGGTGAATGGGAAAAATCCTGAATATGGGGGGGGGTCGGGTAGCTATCGTGCTCTGTGGCATTGTTTAATCTGCGGAAATCTCCACAAGGTCGCCACGATCCCTCGGCCTTAGGGACCATATGTAGCGGGGATGCCCATGGGCTGTTTGATCGTCTGATGATGCCCAGCCTTTCTAAGTTGGCAAACTCCTCACGTGCTATGGCCAGTTTAGCTGTGTCCAGGCACCAAGGTCGTGCAAAAACGGGCAGCCCGGTGGTGATAATAAAGTGCTCCATCCCGTGTTTAGTGATGGCCGCCGAAAACGTCGGGACCGTGAGTGCTGGGAACTGGGTGAGCAGTGTGTGGAACTTACCACCTGGAGCTGTGACGTTGTCTTGTGCTGTTGGCCCGGCTCTTCGAGCTGTACAGGGAAGAGAATCAAAAGACATTGCATTAATCAGGCGTCTGTTAGTAACATCGTCTAGTCGTCCATGTGCACACAAAAAATCAGCGCCTAAGATTGGGAAACTGCATGCCACTATGACAAATGTCCACTGGTACGTACGGCCGTGCAGGGATACAGTCAGTGTCCTCTCACCAAAAGTCTTAATGTCTGAGCCGTTTGCGGCCGTCAGCTCGGGGCCGCTAGTTCCCGCTAGCCGGTCGGCGTAGGATGGCAGGATGAGGGTCTTTTGGGAGCCAGAGTCCACGAGGAATCGTCTCCCCGAGCGTGAGTCTGTCACGCAGAGCAGCTTGCTTTCTTCACCGGTGGTCAAGGCTGCTATCGACTGCTGGTCCTGGCGCTTCCCGAATGCTTGAATTGGCACGGTGGCACGCATCGGCGTGTGTCCTCTCCAAAACGGCAGTGGTAGGAGCAGAGCGTGTCTCTCTGGCACTTCCTGGCCCCCGCTGCCGCTACCATCGCTGGCTCCTCACTTCCACTGGCCGTCTCACTGGGTTCCAACACCGCTCCGTTCACTGTGAGGGCTCTGGTGGTGAGGATGATCCGATCTGCCTCCTGGGCTAGCGCACGGTAGTCACGCACGGCCAGCAACGGCGAGTTTGCAAGGATCGCTCTGGCCGCCATTGGGAGGTTCCAGAGGAAAAGGTGGGCAAATAGAAAATGCCCCTCATCCGTGCCCATCAACGCTAACATCTTCTCCATCCATTCGACCGCCGACCCGTCTCCCAACTCGGAGCATGTCAGGAGTCTCTCCACTCTCTTGCAGTCCGAGAGCATGTAGCGCCGGGTCAGCGCAGCTTTGAGAGCCCCGTATTTGTCGTGGGCTGGTTGGCTGTTGGAGCAGGCTTGCACTTGCTGAGTTGTGTGAGCGTCCAGCGCTGCGACCATGTAGTAATACCTGGTGTCATCTGCTGTTATTCCCCGGAGCGCGAACTGGGCCTCGGTGTGGAGGAACCAAGACTTCAGGTCGTGCAGCCAAAAGTCCGGTAGTTTGACCAAAACGGCGCATGCATTGCTGAGGTTTCCCGTCCAGGTCGTCTCCGGGGTGTTCACCTCGTGTTCCATTCTGCGTCAAGGGTCACCAATGTGGAGATGGCATAACCAGACTGAACTTTCCGAGCAGATGAACTTTATTTCACTCTCACATCTTCCAGAATCAGAACATTAGATATGTGTAGCAGGGACTCTCTCTTTTATATCCCAAAACTCACACCTCCCTGCTACCTGAGGTCCTGCATTCACCATTCACTCTCCCAAGACAATTCCCCTAACCCCCCAGCCCTTTGATCTCCATGCTCTCTCAGTCTGAGAGGAAAACTATTGAACTCTACAGCATGGGTCCTCCACAGTATGTCTGTTCACGTTAGCAGTTACCTAGACTACAGGTAAACAAAGAAGCCAGACCATGACAATGGCGACAACAGCCCACAATGCAGTGCGGCATGACGTCAATGCCCATTCTCTATATTGATAAATACATTAACTGTTGGGGAATTCTTCTGAAGCCAACACCTGGTGATGTTTTTTTGGCCACTGCCAATAAAACCTTCAACAAATATATGTTTGTACCACAGAGACCATCAGGAATAAAACCACAGTAAAGGAGAGTAAAGTCACAGTTAACACTGGTTCCTCATATTTTTGAAATGATTGAAGAAATGTCTCTCTAAAAAGGCTGAATCCTGGTACAGGTCCAAAATATGAGTTCATGATAAGCTTATAATTCTCTGCGTTCTCTCTAGCAAGCTGACAGAGCTCCAGTCAGTTGGAAATTCTGTTTGGGGGTGATAAAAAAATGAATCAAGTTCTTCCAACAAAAATCTCTCCAAGTCCAAGAGCTGGTAGAAGATGACTGGGTCTACCAAGCAGCAGTCCATACATCCTGTGATACAACCATGTTAAGTTCTGTCTCTCAGCATTGTTTTATATAAAGAGTACTGTTCACTTAAAAGCATGACACTGTGATAGTCTACTGATCAATCTTTCAGTCTTACCAGAGTTGTATGCATCAATGAGTTGTATGATTTGCGACAGCTCCTTTTTAACAGAATCTCTGATTCATTTATAGAAAATATCTCTCATTTGCAAGTACCTATAGAAGTCCATATTTTTTGCACAAAGTAAGAAAGTCACACATTTCTCCATCTTTAATAATTTACTTATAGATACATATAGAAGTGATTCCTACACGTGACCAATGAAATCTCCTATTCTATGATCCTGGTATAAAGTCTGAATCATATGCTGACCATCCAAGCAGTTTAACTTCATCTTTTAATTGGTAACTTTTAATTAGATTGTTCCACATTTTTAGTGGTTCCAAGGTTGTCATAGCCAGGAGCGGCACTGGGGTTAAGCTCCCAGTGCTCATAAAATGCTCCTTACGGCGTGCGTCTCGAAAAGCCTCTGACAACTAAGTCCAACTCCTAGCCTGCCCGTGTGGTTTAGTCTCTAAGCCCGGCGGAACTGCTTTTACTAATAGGAGAAGGGGCGGGGGCGGATCTCTGGCGCCTTAAAACCAGATGCTTCGGGTAGATGGTGGCTCGTCAACCGGGGAAGGTAGCCCATCTAGGGGAAGGTAAACCCTGATTTCAAACCTCCGCTGCCTTGCGGCACACCCGGTCACGGGAAAGTCTTCGGGAGTCAACCCTGAGGAAAAATCCGGAGTCGGAGCCCCTAAGGCAGTTCTCTGTTGTGCTCAACATCGTTCTGGCAGCTCCTGCGATGGCGCTGGTGCCAAACTAAAGCAGCTCTGCTGTTCCTTTGGATCCATCAGTGACGTAGAGAGGGGGGACATGCTGCATGGGTAACATCTTGTCCTCCATATCTTCCTGCCCAGGCTTGAATCCTACCAACGCCCAACGCTGGAAGGTAGAACACCGGTGCGCATCGGCCTGTTCAGCCACAGGCGGTGCTGTTCCAGCAGAGTAGACGTTGAGGATTCTCTTCCATGGTCATCATAGACCGACGGAGGCCGACAACATTTTTAGTGAAAGTTTAATCTGTCATGATTGTCATAAGCAATCAGCTCACGTGTGTGATACAGCAACAAGAAGGAACACTCAAACAACAATACACGTTTGAGAATTTTATTAAATATCAAAATCCTCGCACAGCTGCAGAAACAGTTACTTGCCAGAGGAAACAGCCTGTGGAGAGAAGACGAGAGCCGTGAATGGAGGAATGGAGTAATGGGGAAAATGGTCTGGCCAAATTGCCACTTACGTGAGCCTCCAGGGGAGAACCGGCAGGGCCCCAGCAGGGAATAGACGAACCAGCAGGGTGAGGGGAGTGGAGCTGGTGGTCCCTGACCGGGTGGTGGTTGAATGCCGTTGATGAGCGATGATGTGGCAAAAGAACGCACACAGTCCCGGAGACACACCGGCACGATGGCAGCAACCTTAGGAGAAGAGAAAGCACACAGGTTAATAACTTCTTCACCTGTGTGAATCATATACTTGCTTGTCTTAGCGAAGGCAATATACCCAGACGAGCCAGCAGTGACTCACTGAAGAGTGCTTCCTTATAAACGCTGGCTGATGAGAGGGCGTAGGTGTGTCCTGTCACTCAGGTGCGTTGATGACTTGAGGAGAGAAGAACGGGAAGGAGGGGGCATGCTCTCGCCACCCATGGCAGACCCCCCACTTCTAGGAGCGCCTCCTGGAGGTCCACAAGGCTTCTCGGGATGGGCACAGTGGTAGGCCCAGAGCATTTCCTTGCCCAAGACCCGGGACGTGGGAACCCAGGAGCGTTTCTTCAGGCCGTAGCCCTACCAATCGACCAGGTATTGGAGGCCGAGGCTTTGACGACGAACATCCAGGACCCGACAAACCATGTAGGCGGTGTGGCCGTCGATTATCCGGGGAGGAGGAGGCAGCTTCGGGGGGGTGGGGGGCGCAGAGGGGACTGACCGAGAGGGGTTTGATGTGGGATACGTGGAAAGTCGGGTTCACCCACAGGGTCGGTGGGAGCTTAAGCTGGACCGAGGCATCGTTGACCACTCTGGAAATCATGTAGGGCCCTAGGAAGCAAGGAGACAGTTTCTTCAACTTCATCTTCAGAGGGACCTGACTGGCTGCCAACCAGACCTGCTGCCCCCACGGCATACTTGGGGGTAGGCACCCGTCTTCTATCGGCCATGGCCCGGTTGCGCTCAACAGAGCGGGCGAGGGTGGCACTCGTGGATCTCCAGAGGGACTGGCAGCGGCGAGCATGAGCCCCCACGGAGGGAACCGTGACCTCCCTCTCTGCCATAGGCAACAATGGAGGAGTATATCCCAATGACGCATCGAAAGGAGTGAGTCCGGTCACCATGGAAATGGCAGAGTTCATTGAATATTCCACCCAGGTCAGGTGTGTGCTCCAGGAGGAAAGGTTCTCACCTGCCACACATCGGAGAGTGACCTCCAAGGATAGGTTGGCACACTCTGTCTACCCGTTGCTCTGGAGATGATTCCCAGAAGAGAGGCTCACCGTAGTACCCAGAGTCCAGCAGAAGGCCCTCCAGACCTGCGACGTGAACTGAGGGTCCCGGTCAGACACGATGTAATGTAATGTAATGTACTTTATTTATATAGCCCTTTAAAACAACCCGTAGGTGACCAAAGTGCTTTACAAAAAATAAACAGCATTAAAAACACACAGAGCATTAAAAACAAATAACATAAACAAAAACAACCTAAAAATAAAATAAAAACAAATGCCAAGACAAATATCACCACTACTGGGTATTAAAAGCCATCCTAAACAAATATGTCTTAAGTTCAGATTTAAAAAGGGTCAGGTCAGAGATAGCACGTAGGTCAGGGGGGAGATTATTCCAGAGCCTGGGGGCAGCAACAGAAAAGGCTCGGTCACCCCAATGTTTATACCTTGACCTAGGCACATCCAGCAAAAGCTGATTGGATGACCTCAAAGCTCTGCCTTGGTCACGGACAGTCAAAACCTCAGACATATAAACCGGAGCAAGGCCATTAAGAGCTTTAAAAACAAAAAGCAAAAGTTTAAAATTAATTCTAAAATGGACTGGAAGCCAATGAAGTGAAAAAAAGGATCGGAGTAATGTGCTCTCGCCTAGGTGTGTTGGTCAAAAGACGGGCCGCTGCATTTTGCACAAGTTGAAGGCGGCCAAGAGAAGACTGAGAGACACCAACATAAAGTGCATTGCAGTAATCAAGTCGAGACGTGACTAAAGCATGGATGGCTATCTCAAGATCATGACGGCTCAGGAATGGTTTGGCTTTGGATAACAAACGTAATTGATAAAAGCTCATTTTGACTACATTGTCAATCTGTTTATCAAATTTTAAATGGCTGTCAAAAATCACCCCCAAATTTCTGACAGCTGAACTGAGCCTTAAAGAGAGGGTACCAAAGCCAGCCGTTACAGTATCCCCAAACACAATACATTCTGTTTTTTCTTCATTTAAGTGGAGAAAATTTTGGCTTAACCACAACTTAATATCAATGATGCAGTCCAATAGAACACTTTGTGAGTTTGTTTGTTCTGGGTTCAAAGGGATGTCCAAAGGGATACTGTGGAAGTAGATTACATGGTCGGAGAGGAGGGTAGCTGTCTCCAAGGCCAAGGGAAGTTTAGGGAGGGCCACCAAGTGCACAGCCTTGGAGAAGTGGTCCACGATGGTCAGGATAACCATTCTTCCGTGTGAGGGGGGAAGTCCAGTTACAAAGTCAAGGGCAACCAGGGATGGGCAAGGAATGGAGGAGTCCAGCCGGGGGGGAGGAGTCAGACTTGCCCCGGATACACGTCTGGCAGGCCCGCAAATACTCCTGCGCATCCCGCCGCAGTGTCCCCTATGTTGTAATTCCTCTCGGCTGGCGTAAGCCGGCGAGAGAAAAACCCATACGGGTGGAGCTTCTGGTCGGATGGTATGCGCTGTGAAAGGACAGCGCCTACCCCCGAATAAGACACATCCACCTCAAGGACGAACTGGAGCTGTGTGTCGACCTGAGCCAAGATTGGTGTGTCTGTGAACAGACCTTTTAATTTGGAAAAGGCCTGTTCATCCGCCTCGGTCCAACCAAAGGGAACCTTAACGGAGGTCAGCTGGGTCAAGGGCAGTGCTACCCCACTATAGTTCCAAATGAACCTGCGATAAAAGTTTGCAAACCTGAGGAAGCGTTGAAGCTCCCTGCGGGAGTGGGGAGTTGGCCAATCAAGCACTGCCCTCACCTTGGCTGGGTCGGCAATCAGTCTCCCTTCAACCACTATGAAACCCAAGAAAGTGGTGGAATTGGTGGAGAACTCACACTTCTCAGCCTTAATGTAGAGCTGGTTCTCCAAGAAGAGCCATTGCAGAACAGCTCTGACATGGACTTCATGTTCCTCTGGCAAGTGGGAGAAAATCAAAATATCATCCATAGATGAACACAAATTGATACAGCACATCGCGGAGGACATCGTTAATTAACCGTTGGAAGACAGCGGGGGCGTTGGTGAGCCCAAATGGCATCATCAAATATTCAAACTGCCCCTGGTGGGTTTTAAACACCGTCTTCCACTCGTCCCCCTCATGAATGTGGATGAGATGGTAGGCATTGTGCAAGTCTAATTTGGTGAACACCCATGAGCGCTGAAGGAGTTCAAACATGGAGTTAATCAAGGGCAGAGGATATTTGTCCTTGACTGTAATTGCGTTGAGCTCCTGGTAGTCGATACATGGGTGCAGCAAGCCATCCTTCTTCCCCACAAAGAAGAACCCAGCTCTGAGAGGAGCCAGAGATGGCCAAATGAGGCCAGCATTCAGTGAATCTTTAATATATCTCTCCATCGCCTCCCTCTCCAGACCAGAAATGCTATAGAGCCGGCTGGATGGCAGCTTCCCCCCCCGGGATGAGGTCCACAGCACAGTCATAAGAGTGATGAGGCAGAAGCGACAGTGCTCTCGACTTGCTGAAAACCTCTCCCAAATCGTGGTAAGCCCAGGGAACAAGGCTGAGGTCTGGTGGCTCGGCTAGAGGAGGAGAGATGGGGAGAGACAGCAAACACTCTGCTGAACATAGACAATTAGCCAAACAGAATCAGCTCCAGGAGGAGATGGAATTCTGACCCCGGTTTATAATGGGGTTATCCTTCTGGACCCATGGATAACCTAGAATCATCGGGGAAGATGAAATTGGGAGAACTAGGAACGTGAGTTCCTCCCAATGATTCCCGGATAGAAGGATGGTGATCTGCGCAGTGTGTTCAGTGACTACCCCAACCTACCGGCCAGATATGGTGGTAATTCTTTGGAGCTGGGGCAATTTGAGTATGGGAACACCCATATCCCAAACGAACCGGGCCGACACGAAATTGCCCTCTGCCCCTGAATCCACTAGCACCATCGCCCTCCTCTCGACCCCCGGCAATTGCATGAGGGCCAAAATAGAGAAATTACCAGGGGGAGTTAATTTGGTCCAGCCTGCCAGACCCCCCACGGTTACTGATGGGCTGCATCTTTTGGCCGCTGGTGGCACTCGTTACGACTGTGCTTCACTAAACCACAGTACGTGCACGCTCTAGCCCTCTTCCTTCGCCGGCGCTCGTCGTCGGTCAGTTGATACCGACTGAGCTCCATCAGCACGGGAGGTCCAGTTCCACCAGAGTCAGTCACCACGGTGGGCACCCACTTGGCAGACAGGCGAGAGGAGAACTGTCACTCCTCCACACGCTCACGGTAGCGGTTATCAAATGCCACAGCCTGATCAATAAGACCATCGAGGGTGTCGGGAACCGCATAAACCGCCAGGTCATCGTGGAGGTGGGCGTTTAACCCGTGGAGGAACACGCTGAGTAAGGCAACTTTGTTCTACCCCGAGTCCGCCGCTTCAACCTGAAACTCCACTGAGTACTTGGCCACTGACCGAGCGCCTTGGCTGAGAGTCATAAGGTGGCTCATGATGTTCCCTTGACTCTCAGTATGGTCGAATGCATGAGAAAAAGCAACCACAAATTGCTCAAACGTGTAACCCTGCCCTTCAGGGCAATCTGCTGTGGCCCAAGCCCAACTAAGGGCTCGGTCCTGTAGCAGTAAAGTAAAAAACTGAATTTTCGCAACATCCCCCAGGTACTCCCCCCAACCTGCTCCAAATACATCCACCCCTGGTGAAGGAACTCCTTACACTTCCCCACCTCCCCCACGTACGGAGCAAGTGTGGGAACGGAGGTGGTACGGTATACAGGAGGTTGAACAACGGGAGCAGGCTGAGGAGGAGGAGCCAGGGAAGCCGCATTGGCCAGATGCTGCATGACGGTGCCCAATTGCTGCATCATCATTTGCAGCTGCTGGGACATCACGGCTATCTGATGCTCGGTTGTCTCTAAGCAATCCAGAGCCAATTGTCCCGATGCTGCTGCACCTGCTGAGCCAAGGTCATAGCTGGCTCTTTCTGTCATGATTGTTATTAGCAATCAGCTCATGTGCGCAATGCAGCAACAAGAAGGAGCAATCAAACAACAATACACGTTTGAGAATTTTATTAAATATCAAAATCCCTGCACAGCTACAGAAACAGTCACTCACCAGAGGAAACAGCCTTTGGAGAGAAGAAGAGAGCTGTGAATGGAGGAATGGAGTAAGAGGTAAAATGGGCTGGCCAAATTGCCACTTATGTGAGCCCCCAGGGGAGAACCGGCAGGGCCCCAGCAGGGAATAGACGAACCAGCAGGGTGAGGGGAGTGGAGCTGGTGGTACCTGACCGGGTGGTGGTTGAATGCAGTTGATGAGCGATGATGTGGCAAGAGAGTGCGCGCAGTCCCGGAGACACACCAGCACGATGGCAGCAACCTTAGGAGAAGAGAAAGCACACAGGTTAATAACTTCTTCACTTGTGTGAATCATCTACGTACTTGCTTGTCTTAGCGAAGTCAGTATACTCAGACGAGCCAGCATTGAATCACTGAAGAGTGCTTCCTTATAAATGCTGGCTGATGAGAGGGTACAGGTGTGTCCTGTCACTCAGGTGCGTTGATGGCCTGAGGAGAGATGAACGGGAAAGAGGGGGTGTGCTCTTGCAGCCCATGACATTAAACCAATGGCTTGGTGCTTTGATCACCTCCCTGTTGACGCATCCAAGTAACATTTGCAGTGGTTTATCAGACAAAGAAAGTCAATACTCTTCCAATTAGTCTCATATGATGAGCTGCACCAACAAGACAATGGACGTAGCTGGGCAGCCTGGTAGTGGGCCTTTAAAAAAGGTAAGGCCCTGTCCCCCTCTTTCTCATGCAGGTGGAGAGTAGAAAAATTTTCCAGGGGCATTTTATTGCTCCAAATAAATCACGAGATATATGTGTTCCAATCTCTAAACTATTCATTGGGTATTTCTATTGGTAATGCCAGAAATAGGTACAATAACTTGGGAAGTGTGTTCATTTTGACTGTTCTGATTCGACTGCCAAAGCCTAAAGAAAGCAGGTTCCACCTTGAAAAGTCATCAATCATTGTTCTATTAATATTCTTGTAATTAGCATCATAAAGTTTCTTTAAATCTTTTGTCAAATTGATTCCTAGACATTTAATTTGGGATGAATACCAAGTGAAATTCTATTTTCAAACAAATTTTTGTTTGTCTTGTCGACACCCACGCGGAAGTTATAAACTGCCATTTATCTTAATTCTTGCAGTGGGTGAGGAGTACAGAGACCCAATACAACCCACAAACTTTTCACAGAAACCAAACCTTTTCAGGGTTAAAAACAAAAGAAAAGCCCATTCAACTGAATCAAAAGCTTTTTCAGCATCTAAGCTAAGAAGGATAGAACTTAATTTCCCTTTATGAGTCTGTTCTATAATGTGTAGAGTTCTTCTAATATTGTGGGTTTGTTTATTTTTCATAAAGCCTGTCAATCAGGAGCAGTATCACTTTATCCATACATCTGGCTAGAATTGAGGTGTATAACTTATAATCTGTGTTTAAGACAATGACTAGCCAATATGCCTTGCATTCTGAATGGTCCTTTACTTCCTTGGGTATAACTGATATGAAGGCCTTCGTCCAGGAGGGGCAGACACTACCTCCCTCTAGTATGTGATTAAAACAAGTTTGTAGTAAAGGAAGCAGATGTTCTTTCATCTACTTGTACCATTCTGGGGACAGCCCGTCTGTGCCAGGAGACTTATTTGAATTCAACGCCGAGATAGCCTTCTCTATCTCCTCTGTTGTAATTGGTGAGATGAGTTTGTCGTTGTCAATCTTACCAACTGAGGAGAGATCTAGAGAGCACAAGAAGTCATTAAGCTTGTGGGTGTCGATCTGATCAGTTCCTGAACTTCTGTTCCTGAAGTTCAGGAACAGAACTTCCCTGAGTGTACAGGGATTGACAGTATTTTTCAAATGCCTTTTGGATACATGCTAATGCAGGGGTCACCAACTGGCAGACTCCGGTCCGGATCCGGACCCCGGGAGTCCTCCATCCGGACCACAAAGCCTCTTGATACAATTTGGGTAAAAGGGAGACTGTTTTATTTTGGTGGGGAAAAAAGTGGAATTGAACTGCTGCATCAGCAACCACCCAACAGATTATGGCACCAGCCCTTGGGCGCTCACCTCCTGCAGCAGACTGTTCTCTTCACTGTACCATGAATGCCACTATCTGCAGAGACTCTGCAGCTCCAACTGCTCCAAAGAGTCAGCGGCTTGCAAAATCAGACAGGTTCGCTGCAGGCACTGCCCCCCCCCCCCAACACACACCTACACACACACACACACACACACACACACACACACACACACACACACACACACACACACACACACACACACACACACACACGTGGCCGACACATAAAAACTCTGTAAAACCTACGTGCGCTACTGGACATAAAAAAGTTCCACTTCCCCTCTTTTTGTAACCATGGAGTTACAGCTCCATCCATGCTGTAGCAGAGTTTATTGTTGAGCTTTTTTTTAAAAATGTTGAGGAATTCTGTCCTGTGGAATTATATCTTGTGTCCTGAAATTACATTTTGTCAGTTTTGTTTTTTTTTTGGTCTTTGAAACAGTCTTTTTCTGCACTGAAAATATTGTATAGAGGTGGACTTTTTGTGAAATTTAGTTTTTTTAGATATTATTCTTTTTTTTTAATGCAATACAATTTAGTTTGTGTTCTCCTGTAAAACATTTTTAGGATTTTAGTTGAAGATTTTAGAATTTTAGACCTATTTATTTGGAGTCAACAACACAATTAGTGTTCTCCTGTATTATAAAATTTTATACTACGTTTTGTTTGAAATTGAACAAAGAATCCATTTTAATATTTTTGTCGTTTAAAAATTAATATAGAACTAAAACCCAGCTAAAACACGAGCTTAATAAAATAATGTGTGAAAGCAAGTTAAATGATATTGCCCTGTCTGGAGACAGCTGTGGTCTTCTGAAAGAATGTCAATGAAAGGATGACAGTTCTTAAAAGCACATTTTGCAATAAATTTGTCCATGTTTTTTATTTAACCTTTATTTATACAGGGTAGTTCCGTTGAGAGGCAACCTCTCTTTTTCAAGTACCCCCTGTTTACACTCACACAGTTGCATATTCACACCTGGAAGCTGCCCATTACAACCACACACTGATCTGTGGCGACTGAGCAGCTCCACTGGAGCAGTTGGGGATAAGGGCCTTGCTCAAGGGCACCACAGTAGGGTTAAGGAGGGTGGGGCAAACACTGGTGTGTTATCTGTCCCACCCAGATCTAATCCTGCCAGTCCAGGGATCGAACCTGCGACCCTCCACTCACCAGTCCACATCCCTAACCATTAGGCCACCACTGCCCGCCATATGTCATATTTCTCTTCCATCCATCCATCCATCCATCCATCCATCCATCCATCCATCCATCCATCCATCTTCTTCCGGTTAATCCTTTTTAGGTCGCGGGGGTGCTGGAGCCTATCTCAGCATCTTTGGGCAAGAGGCAGGGTACACCCTGGACAGATCGCCAGTCCATCGCAGGGCCAACACAGAGAGACAGACAACCATTCACTCTTACAGTCATACCTAGGGACAATTTAGAATCCCCAGTTTGATGCCAGTTAACCTAACTTGCATGTTTTTGGCATGTGGGAGGAACCGGAGAAATCGCGGAGTAAACCCACACAGACACGGGGAGAACATACAAACTCCACACAGATCACTGTTTGGAGTTTGTATGTTCTGTGTGGGTTTACTCTTCCATTTGTTTTAATAAAAGATGTTGGAAGTAAATTCATGGGTCACTGCAGATACTTTGCTTTAAAAGGGCCAAGTTGTCACGCAGTGGGAGGGAAAAATCTTCCAGGTCCAGAATTCTTCCACAGCACTGTAAAAGACTCATTGACAGTTATCGCAAATGCTTGATTGCAGTTGTTTCTGCTAAGGGTGGCGCAACCAGTTATTAGGTTTAGGGGGCAATCACATTTTCGCACAGGGCCATGTAGGTTTGGATTTTTTCCCCTTAATAATAAACACCTTTATTTAAAAACTGCATTTTGTGTTTACTTGTGTTATATTTTTCTTATATTTAAGTTTGTTTGATGATCTGGACTTGGAGGTTCTGTTTCTCATCACAGCCACTTCACACTCGGTGGCAAATCATCCCAGTAAGTCCTGTAGGTCATTGCTGGATGAAGCCAACAGGACAACATCATCTGCAAACAACAGAGATGAGCTCCTGTGGTTACCAAGCATGACACCCTCCATTTCCTGGCTGTGCCTAGAAATCCTGTCCATAAAAAGCGGCTGGGATGAAAATCAGCAGCTCCAAGTCACAAACACACTTAAGTCACATTTAAGTTGACAAACATACAAAAAAATGAGAAATCAGGAAGGGGGCAAACACTTTTTCACACCACTGCATCTCCTGCATCCACTCACTCATCCTCTTTCTGATGACTGGGAGGACCCTGCCTCCACCAACGAAGGACAATGAATGGTTACAGGTTCACTTTCATTCATAAAACTGCATTTTCATGCGTAAACGTACGTTTTATTTAATTTCCGTGAACCTGTAACCACGTGACAACCATATACCAAATGAGTACTGAGGCGAAATGGGGAGGGCATCACCCACAGATCAAAGGAGCACAATGCACAACACAGTCAGCTGAGTTTGGCTTCCTTTTTGTATTGCCTAACTACGTACAAATTAAGCCAATTCCTATATGTAACCGGAGCTGAAACAAACTTCTTCTAGCACAAGGCACACATGCCGGCTCACATAAGGGAGACTAAGATGTAACTTAAGAACCTGTCGCAATCCCTGTAACAGATGAATTGATTCCTTTATCGTATTCAACTGGATACCTACAAGTTAAGCCCGTTCCCACAGGTAACAGGAGCTGAAACAACCCTCTTTGGGCACAAGGCATACATGCCAGCTCACATGAGGGAGATTAAGATACAGCTTAAGAATCCGCTGCGACCTCCAGACAGATGAGTTCGACTCCTTATTGCACTCAACTGGATACCTACAAGTCAAGCCGGTTCCTCCAGACAACCGGAGCTGAAAAAAAAAAAAAAAAACATTCCGAGAACAAGGCACACCTGCCGGCTCAGCAAGGGAAAAATTAAGACACAACTGAGAATCTGTTGTGACCCCTAGAAGAGATGAGGGGATGACTGATGAGGCCAGATTGAGCCTATAGAAGCGGGTGAACGTTGAGGAAGAAGCCTAGCCAGCGGCTGCGCATCCCTCCTCTAGGGGTGCACCCCTGAACAACGCCCACGTAGTGGCCATTCACCGAGTCGAGTGAGCCATCAGCCTCTCTGGTGGTTCCGCTCCAACCTGTACATATGCAAAAGCAATCAGGTCAACTATTCAATGGAACAGGCGCTGCTTAGAGACAGACCTGGCCAATATGGAGTTCCTATAGGACATAAAAAGCCCGTCTGAAGAACGGACAGACCTCGTCCGGTCAATACAAAGCTTAAGGGCCCCACAGGGCACAAGTATGAAGCCTCTCAGCCTCTGAAGAGGTGTGTGAGGCGGGTAGGAGGCCTCAAGCACAAGAAGGCGGGAAACAACCCCTTAGCCAGCACCCTGGGCTGAAAGCTGGGTTGGGCTGCAGCCGAACCACCTGATCACCATCAAACCTAAGGCATGCTACGTCCACAGAGAGCACATTCAGTTCACTGACCCTCTTTGCTGAGACAATTGCCAATAGAAAAGCCATCTTCTAGGAGAGCAGACAAAGGTCAGCACTGGGGAGTGGCTCAAAAAGGGGTAAGCATAGAGCCCTAATAACTGTCTGGAGATCCCAAGTGGGCAGCAATGGACGCTGAGATGGATGGCTCCATTCCACACCTCTAAAAACCACTTAGCCAAGGGAAGCACCCCATGAGATAAGCCATCACATTCCTCATGGACAGTTGACACCGCCACTAGGTAGCCTCTGATGGTCAACGCCGCCCAGCCTAGGGCAAAGAGATACTGGAGGTAAGGCAAGACAACAGAGATGTGACATGACAAGGCATCCTTCCCCTTGATCCAACACCAGTTCAAACACTCTCCACTTCACACTGCATCACAGCTGGGCAAATGGGGGCCCATGAAGCCTGCAAGGTGTCTGTAACCTCCTTCTCCAAGCCCAGTTTCCACAATTGCTCCTGTCCAAGGGCCATACATGAGACCTAAGGAGCTGGAAATTTGGATGCCAACTCTCGCTCTGTGTCTGTGAGAGTATATCCCATCTGGTTGTGAGAGGCCAAGGATGGCCCCCCTCCCAACATCTTGTGGATCTCCTCCATCCATGGTCTTGTGGCGAATTCAGGCCATCAGTATTACTTGAACAGACAGCAGTCTTGCCTCTATGAGGAAAGCTGGCAGGAGAGGCAGTAGTGGAAATGCAAAGAGTTCACTGGAGGCCGGGCACACTCAGAGTGACTGTAGCTAGTGGCAGGCAGGTTCGAAGACACATGATCAGATGAGGCACCCTCGCATGGAGAGGGGAACCCCAGTTTGTGCTGCTGGTTGACGTACAACACCACAGTCATGCCGTCCATCCGTACCAGAATTTTTCTGCCCTGAATGACTGGAAGAAAAAGCCTCAGAGCCAAACACACCACTTCCATCTTGGGATGGTTCATATGCCACGACTGCTGTGCCAGAGGCCCAGTGCCCCCGAGCAACCTGCCCTCCCGGACTGCACCCCAGCCTGCTTGAGAGACGTCGGTTATAATGGTCACTCTGCAGCCCTCTTGGTCCAGGGGAACACCATCCAGGACTGCTGATGAGTGTCTCCACCACCTGAGAACCATGAGGCTCCTTCGGAAGAACTAGCCTCCTCCTTTGTCTCTGGGCAAAACCACCTTCTGAAGTGTGAACCACCGCTAAAGGGGACGAGTATGCAAAAGACCCAGCAGCACTGCCTGGGCAGCTGCAGCAAAGAGACCCAAGACCTTCTGGCACTGCTGCACTAACACAGTACTCTGTGAGATGCAGCTCTTGATGCATTCCCTGATAGCATGCCTCTTCTTCGGAGTCAAGGATGCCCTCATGGCAACAGAATCCAGGGTGAGCCTCAAGTACTTGACAACCCTGTTGGACCCAGGCAGCACTTTTCCGCATTCAAATGCAACCCAAGTGCTGACAGATGAGCCAATATGGTCTCCATATGGCTCCTTGATATTGGTTCTGATGGTATACAAACCAGCCAATCGTCCAGATAATTGAACTCGACCACCCCTCTGCTGCAGTGGGCCAGTGCAGCGTCCACAATCCTTAACAAATCTGGTAGAAGGTTAGTTCCGCTTTTGACTGTAGGCCCCTTATCAGACCTTCTAAATACACTAAAAAGAAGTGTATTTGCATTTGCCAGCCTCGAGGCCATAGCCACAGGCTGATAGGTGCTAGCCACTATCCCATCAGTGGCACAACACTTGTCGTTAGGGTGGCGTATAGACTTGCTGCCTGTGAGGGAAGCTCCAGCCAGCAAAGGCAGGGTCCACCTTCAATGCACCATCCAAGCCTTGCTCCGCAGCACCACTCAGAACACTGAACCCAGAGTGCGGAGCAGCAGCATCCCTTGAAGGAGCCCACAACTTCTGCAGACAACCCACAAAGTCAAGATAACTGGCAAGAAAACGTGCCCACCGGCTGCAGGACCCCTGTCCAAAGCCGAAGCCCCAGGTGGAGAAAATGGAAGAGGAAGTCCAGCAGCTGATGCTGCCCTAGAGAGCAGTGCCTTGAGGGATACATCATAGGGCTCCGGATGGCCCTTCCTGGCCAGAGGGTCACTGTCGTCCTCAGAGACATCCACTCGCTCACTGGAACCACAGCCGGAGCTGGTGGTCTTACCCAAGTTGTCAGAGGCCACAAGGGACAAAGCATCAGGATGTGGTCCCGGGACACATATGGGAGCCTGAGCGGCATATCCAGCAGGTGATGTTGATTTGCCCCCATATGCCAATGGTCTTTTGCACCGATTTGCCGCCATATGTTCAGTGGTCTTACGCATCTCCTCCAACTGCTTCTGCATGAAGTCCACCTGTGGGCCATACAGCTGACTTTCTTCGATCTGCTACCGCCTCCTGCTGACCTTTCTGGTTCCAGCTGGAGCAGCTACCGTAAATGGTAAATGGTAAATGGCATTCACTTATATAGTGCTTTTTTTTTCTCATCTCTTGATGACCAAAGCGCTTTACAGATCCTGCTATCCACCCATTCACACACACATTCACACACTGATGGTGGCATGCTATCTAACATGGCACTTCCAGACCCACCAGGACCAATTGGGGTGAAGTGCCTTGCCCAGGGACACAATGGCAGGATATCCTGTGGGAGCGGGATTGGAACCGCCAACCATGCAGTTATTGGACGACCTGCTCTACCTCCTGAGCCACTGCCTCCTGAGCCACTGCCGCCTATTCCAAGGCTGGAGGAATAGCGCCCTGGGCTGGTGCATGCCGGTGTCCGGGCCATTTCCTCCTCCTTCACTCCTGCAGAAGCTACAGTATATATACAGTATATGTGTATATATACTGTATATAGAGAGAGAGAGAGAGAGAGAGAGAGAGAGAGAGAGAGAGAGAGAGAGAGAGAGAGAGAGAGAGAGATAGTATGCAGGGCTTGACATTAACATTGGCCAATGGCTGATAAATTTCAGCAGTGGCCGGTAAGACAGTTACACTCTACAGCCACTTTGGCCATGTGCAGTCATGGAGGGGTGTTCCAACTCACTGGGGTAGTGATGTTGCGCTCGACACCACCCACTTAACATTGATTTGCGCAATATAAAGTGGAAGTGTCATGAGCAGTGCTTCAAGTGCTGTTTCAGCACTCCCACAGTCACATGACTGTAGCAAGCGAGGCCTCATTATGTTGGTCACATCACGTGACTTGAGGGCTCATGGGAAATTTGAGAGGGTTCTATTGGAATTAGGGTTTTTTTTGTTTGCTTTGTATGGTTTGTTCCTGCCATCCAAGTTTGGATAGACCTCGGATGACCTAAAAAAAAAAGTATTGAGATTTTTCAGGTTTTGTACTCAGATGCAGTTCTAACATTCAGTCAGCAGATGGCACTCTTTATTAAATGTTTCATAACACTGTGTCGATCATGAAGCAATTGTCTCAAAGTTGTTCATTGTTTTTTAAGGCCTCAGTTTCACTATCACTAATGTATTTATGTGCAATATTTAGTAAATAAAATGCATTGTTTAATGTTACAAAACCTAAACCTAATTCTAACTTGTGTAATACTGTCCCTGACTTCTACTCAAATAGCGAATACAATGATGATAACAAATCTTTTCCTCTCAAAAAACCCTCAGTCTGAGTGGTGAATCAGATCCTTTTAAATCCTTCACTACTGACATATGCAACCCCCAGACCTCTCAAATTTCCCGGCAGGTCTCCAATCACATGATGTGACAATGAGGTCTTGTTCGCTACGGTCACATGACTGTGGGCATGTTGACACAGTGCTTGACGCTCTGCTCAACACTTCCACGTTATATTGCTCGATTCAGTGTCGAGTGGGTGGCGTCGATCATAACATCACTACAATTAACCTTGTCCTTTGTCTTGCCCAGCACTGACCTTGAGCCTGCCTCTGTTTGGGATTTTTGTCTGCCTGCTCTGTGCCTTCTGCCATGCTCTGACTCCTGCCTGCCCTGGACTCTGTAAACTGCCTCAAGGATTGGATTGTTTGCTCCTGAACTGTGCACATCTCCCCCACTGTGTCCAAGTAAGTCGGCTTACCAACGTTTATCTAAAATATCTTCACCCCCTTTTCCCAGCACCAAGGGCTCGCCAGCCTTTTCCCCTGTGCCCCTCACCTGCACCTCAGGACTCCTTATCACGTTTTGTGAATACAGGACCCAGATGCGAGACTCAAGTTCAATGATTTTTGTTTTGAGCTGATCACCCTGATGCAGCTCGAGGGCTCAAAAATAATAAAACTAAACATGAACAAGACCAAGTGAAGGAGTTTAAGTATCTCGGGGTCTTATTCACGAGTGAGGGGAGAATGGAACGAGAGATTGACAGACGGATCGGAGCAGCATCTGCAGTGATGTGGACGTTGTACCGGTCTGTTGTGGTGAAGAGGGAGCTGAGTTCTAAGGCAAAGCTGTCAATTTACCAGTCAATCTACGTTCCTACTCTTACCTATGGTCACAAGCTTTGGGTAATGACTGACGCCTCCCACTTGAGGTGTTTTGGGCATGTCCCACTGGGAGGAGACCCCGGGGCAGACCCAGGACTAGCTGGAGAGACTATGTCTCCCAGCTGGTCTGGGAACGCCTTGGTATCCTCTCTGAAGAGCTGGAGCAGGTAGCTGGGGAGAGGGAAGTCTGGGCTTCTCTGCTTGAACTGCTGCCTCCGCGACCCGGACCTCCGGAAAAGTGGTAGAAGATGGATGGATAGATGAACAAGACTTAGGCAAAATTAGGGCAGACCACAGGTTCTGTAGGATACAAACTAGACAGGATTCAAGCACAAACAGAAGCATGTCGCTCACGCTGCATTGTAAGGACCCCAGTGCAGACCATCAACTGAAATGGACCTATATATACAATGGATTATTGAGGAAACACAGAACAGGTGGGGAGACCAATCAGGACTGATAGCACACACGTGGGGAAATGATGACGACAAGTATGGAAAACAGAGGAGCTGGGATGAGCAGACAATCACTGACAAGGGGATACACATGAGACCTAATGACAATGAACAAGACCAAGAAAACCAGGATAATAATGATAAATAATAATGCCCAAACTGAGAACCAGCACGGACCAAATTTTATGGAACACAAATGCAGACAAAATAATGAATAATAATAAATACAGAAAAACCCAAAATATCAACTTAAAGCGAGAATGCAGACTGGGGCCCATGTTCTGAAAATGAGGAATACAAACTATAACTCAAAGAGAGGACATGGGGCCCAGTCCACGCTCTGACACTTGTTCCCTGACGTCCACTGTCTGAGGATCTGCTGTTTGTTCCCCGCTGTTCCCTCCAGAAGAAACCTGTAAGCATAAGAACAATATTATTTCCCCATCATCATATCATATTCTCACTACTGTTTCTGCTCTCATCCCTACAAGGTTGACAAATCCTCACAACCTTTACATCAATTGCATATTTATTGTCAATAAAGATTATTGTTAGACTTACCTTTAACATTGTCTTCCATGTCGGCTCCTGGGTTTAAGTGTTACACCATGTCAAAATACAGTTCCCTCTGATTTTAAACTACACTATTATTTATTTACTAAGTATGAATGAACTCTTATCTGAGTTTTTTACAGTGCAGTAGTCAGAGCCCGATGAGGGGAGAAGGGGCTGACCTCTTCTGATGTTGTGTGAAAAACTGTGTCTGATCATAGATAAAGTCAGAAATGCATTTTGATGCTCCACACTGATCTATTGAGTGGGTCACAGCTCGATTTCAAAAGGGGCAAAAGTTGTCTCTTTCTGTCAGTCACTGCTCCCGCTGTGCCGCTCCTCAATCACTGCACACGTCTCTCTCTGTGCATCTTTGGCAGCTGAATAAAGGCAAATTTCACCATTTCAAAGGCAGCCCGTGTATATTTTGCAGCCATAGAAGCGTAGCATAATTGAGAATCCCCCAAAAATTGGAAACTGAGCTCATAAGTGTCCCTTTGCTTGATGGAGAGCATCCGTGGATTCTTCAGGACGTTGCAAATGTGCCTTTGTGATCATGGCTCATACTGACCCAGTTGAATCAGCTGAGACATTAACCTACAGCTCTTCCAAATCCCAGCTGTGTTCAACGGGACAGAATATGTATTATATTCATGAAACCAATCCTGACAACTCTGGCTCACTGATAATGTTCATCATCTGAGTGGATTTAGACATCATGGTAAACTTAGCCATTGCATGATGTCCTAAATCAGGGGTCTGTGACACACAAAAGTCACAATGTGGAAAGAGATATTTACAGCGGGGGAAATAAGTATTGAACACGTCAACATTTTTTTCATTAAACATATTTCTGATGGTGCCATTGACCTGAGATTTTCACCAGATATCAGTAACAACCCAAGTAACCAATACATACAATAAAATCAAGGCAAATGTGTTCACACAACAGTTATATTTAATAAAGTGGAATGACATAGAGAATAAGGGCTGAAAAGTTCATAGGCTGAAAAGTTCCATCTTCTACTGCTTAATCCTTTTCAAGTTGCAGGAGGCTGGAGCCTATCCCAGCATCTTTGGGCAAGAGGCAGGGTACACCCTGGACAGATCGCCAGTCCACTGCAGGGCCAGCACAGAGAGACAGACAGCCATTCACTCTCGCATTCATACCTAAGGACAATTTAGAATACTCAGTTGATGCCAATTAACCAAACCTGCATGTCTTTGGCCTGTGGGAGGAAACCGGAGTACCCGGAGTCGACCCACACAGACACGGGGAGAATATGCAAATTCCACAGAGAAGGGTCACCGATGGTCAGGGGGTGGGATTGAACCCATGATGGTCAGGGGTAGAATCGATCGTGTGACCTTCTTGCTGTGCTGACACAGTGCTAACCACTGCGCCACCGTGGCAGTGCTTAGCACTGTAAAAAGTTCATAGTGGTAAAATTTGACCAAATGTGGTTTATTTTTCAACCGCAAGAATCCAAGTGCTGCAACAATGATGGAAGAAGTGGACAGAGACGGAGACTATGTTGAAAAATAAACCACATTTAGTCAAATTTGACTGCGATGGACTTTTCAACCTCAGTACCCCCCCCCCCCCCAACAGCAGGAAAAATAAGCACTGAACACGTCCACATTTTTTTCATTAAACATATTTCTGATGGAGCCATTGAGCTGAGATTTTCACCAGATATCAGTAACAACCCAAGTAACCAATACATACAATGAAATCAATGCAAATGTGTTCACACAACAGCTATATTTAATAAAGTGGAATGACACAGGTATTGAACATGCTTGAACAGTATTGAACATGCTTGGTGAAATTCATTTCTTATTTAGTAAAAAAGCGTTTGTTGGTAATAACAGTTTCCAGACACCTCCTGTATGGAGAGACTAGGTGCAGGCATTGCTCGGGAGTGATTTTAGCCCATTCTTCCACACAAACTGTCTCTTGAAGGTTCCATGGATGTCTTCAATGAACTCTGACGTTCAGTTCATTCCATAGATTTTCAGTTGGATTCAGGTCAGGTGACTGACTGGGCCACTCTAGCTGCCTACCTCAAGTTCTCCACCAAAGAGCGAAGCAGCGCTGCCTTAGTGTCCCTCCAAAAACGCCTGCACCACACCATGTGGGCAGAGATGGATGGAACTACCACTTCTTCTTCGGAGATGGAGAGGAGAGGGGGATTGTACCCAAGGGAGGCCTCGAAGGGAGAGAACCCGTGGCGGCAGAGGTGGAGGAATTATGGGCGTATTCTACCCACGGGAGGAAAATGTTCCAGGAGGATGGATCTGATGCCATGGCACAACATAGCATGGTCTCCAGCTCTTGATTAGCCCGCTCGCACTGCCCATTGGTCTGCGGATGGTGGCTAGAAGAGAGGCTGACTGTGGCCCCGATGGACTTACAAAAGGCCTGCCAAACCTTGGAGATGAATTGGGGACCACGGTCAGACACAATGTCTGCCGGAATACCGTGTAGTCTGACTACATGAGTCGTCGGGAGTTGGGCCGTCTCCAAAGCTGATGGAAGTTTCTTGAGTGGCTCAACATGTGCCAGCTTGGAGAACCTGTTGACAATTGTAAGGATGACCATATGCCCTTTGGAAGCGGGTAGTCCTGTCACAAAGTCCAGGGCGATGTTGGCCCAAGGCCGACTGGGAATGGGGAGGGGCTGGAGCAGGCCAGCAGGGAAAGAGATGGGGTCTTGCCTGTGGAACATGGAGGACATGCCCTGATGTACTCAATTCAATTCAATTCAATTCAACTTTATTTATATAGCGCCATTTCACAACAACAGTCATCTCATAGCACTATCAACTATAGGGGGAACCCCCACAGTTGCAGAAAGACCCCAGCAATCAGGCGATCCCCTGTGAGCAAGCACTTGGCGACGGTGGAGAGGAAAAACTCCCTTTTAACAGGAAGAAACCTCCAGCAGAACCAGGCTCAGGGAGGGGCAGTCATCTGCTGTGACTGGCTGGGGGGGTGAGGGGATAGAGAAGATGAAAAGAACAGACATGTAGAGAGCAAACAGCACGATGGGGACTCAATCTATGGGAGAGAACAAACAAATGTTAATGACCAGCAAAAAAAAATAAATAAATATTTCATTGAGAGTGAGGAAAGGAGTGAGGCCCAGTGCATTACTGGAGGTCCCCCGGCTGACTAAACCTATTAGCAGCATAACTAAGGGAGGGTTCAGAAACACATGATCCCTCCCTAATTGTAGGCTATATCAAAAAGGTAGGTTTTAGCCCTATTCTTAAAAACAGAGATCGAGTCTGATTCCCGAATCCAGATTGGCAGCTGGTTCCACAGGAGAGGAGCTTGATAACTGAAGGCTCTGCCTCCCATTGTACTTTTGGAGATTCTAGGTATTACAAGTAATCCTGCATTTTGGGAGCGTAGTGCTCTGTTAGGATAATACGGTAGTATCAGATCTTTTAAATAAAAAGGAACCTGATTGTTTAGAGCTTTGTAAGTAAGAAGAAGGATTTTAAACTTAATTCTAAACTCTATGGGAAGCATAGAGCACGAGGAGTAGCACGAGGCATACTCGTGGATGTCCTATTTCATGGAATGCCACCAGAAGGTGCAACAGAGAACAGAGAGGGTCCTGGTGACTCCAGGATAGCAGGAAAACTTGGCCGCATGAATTCAATGAATCACTCCTTCCTTCTTGGGGGGGGGGGGGGGGGTGTCCAGATCAGTGATCTGTGCCTCCCTGACTCGCCGCTCAATATACCAGGAAAGAACCCCCATGATGACCTTGTCGGGTAAGATGGTCTCCTCCTTAGAGGTTGACGGTTTGTCCCTGAACTGGCGGAAAAGGGCGTCTGGTTTCTGGTTGTTGGAGCCAGGTCTGTACATGATGGTGAAGAGAAACTTATCGAAGAACAGGGCCCATCTGGCTTGGCATGGGTTGCATCGCTTGGCTGACCTGATGTATTCCAGATTCGTGTGGTCGGTCCAAACCACAAAAGGCAGGGTAGACCCCTCCAGCCAGTGACACCACTCCTCCAACGCCAATTTCACTGCAAGCAGCTAATGCCATAATTTCTCTCCCCTGGAGACAAGCGCCAAGAGGAATACTCTCAAGGGTGCAATTTGCCGGTGGTGGCCGAGCACTGTGAGAGGACAGCTCCCACCCCAATGTTGGAGGCATCCACTTCTACAACAAACTGGCGAGCTGGATCAGGCTGAAGAAAAATGGGGGATTCGGTGAAGCATGACTTCAACTGGACGAATGCCTCATTAGCCTCTGGCATCCATCGAAAAGGGGTCTTGGTGGACATGAGGGAGGTGAGTGGGTGGACGGTGGAGCTGTAGTTCCTTATAAAGTGCAGATAGAAGTTCACTAACCCAAGGAACTGCTGGAACTGCTTCTGGGTTGAGGGAATGGCCCAATCTGTAATAGCCTTGATTTTCTTTGGGTCAGGTTCAGTTTGGCCCTTGGAGATAGTGAATCCCAAAAAAGTGTCCGAGGGGGTGTGGAACTCACATTTCTCCACTTCAACATAGAGCTGATATTCAAGCAGACACTGGAGAACCATCCAAATATGTACCTTGTGTTCTGCAGAGGATCTGGAGAAAATCAAGATATCATTCACGTAGGTGAATAGAAAGGAGCCCAGAAAGTCCTGTAACACTTTATTAATGAGACGTGGACTGGTGATCTGTCCAGGGTGTACCTTGCCTCTTGCCCAAAGATGCTGGGATAGGCTCCAGCCCCCCCATGACCCGAAAAGGATTTAGTGGAAGAAGATGGATGGATGGAAGATAGTGGGGCGTTGGTGAGGCCGAAAGGCATGACGCAATATTCAAAATGTCCACTGGGGGTACGGAACCCCATCTTCCATTCGTCGCCCTCCCAAATACAGACAAGGTGGTAGGCATCACGACAGTCCAACTTGGTGTAAATTACAGAGCCTGGTGTTGATCAAACACCAAGTTAATTAAGGGAAGGGTGTACTTGTCCTTAATAGTGATATTATTTAACTTGTGATAATCAATACAGGGATGTAGCCAGCTGTCCTTCTTTCCCACAAAGAAAAACCCCATGCCCACAGCCGATGATGAGGAGTGAATGATGCCAGCATTGAGCAACTCCTTGATATATTTGTCCATGGCCTCACGTTCAGGGGTGGACAGACTGTACAGGCGGCTTGAGGGTAATTGGGCCCCTGGTTGAAGCTCAATGGCACAGTCATAGGGATGATGGGGAGGCCGGGATGAAGCTTTCACTTTGCTAAATATGGGTCCTAAGTCATGGTATTCAGGGGGGAACCAAAGACAGATCAGGTGGTTCAGGGGTAATGGGCTGTGTGGGAATCAATGGGGACCAGGCAGCCGATCGGAGGCAAGCCAACAAACAAAAGGAACTCCATGAGCTAATGACCCCCTGCTCCCAGTCAATGGCTGGGTTGTGTAGCTTCAACCATGGGAATCCCAGGACAACAGGAAAAGTGGAAACAGGGAGAACTAGGAGAGACAATTGTTCATGGTGATTGCCTGAGGCCAACAGAGCAAGAGGGCCAGTCTGCTTGGTAATTCGGCAAAGGGGCTGGCCAGAGAGGGTAATGCATTTTACTGGCTGGGGAAGCTCAACACAGGGTATTTTGACTTGGGTTGCCAGGTGCTCAAAAATAAATCTTTGTCCAGTGCCAGAGTCTACCAAGGCGAAACCGATGAACTCAGCAGAATTAAGCAGTAACCGAATGGGCAGAGAGAACTGATTGTGAGAGCGAGTGAGTTTTTTGCCGGTTAGGCCCCCTACTGTGACTAACGGGCTTAATCTTTTAACTTCAAAGGACACTGAGCACGAATGTGACTGGCTTTGCAACAGTACATGCACAGCCCCTCCTCTTGGCGTCGCTGCTGTTCCGTGGGTGAAATTTTGGAATGGCCCACTGCCATTGGCTCAGGCATATTGAGAGGGATCATAGCAGGCAGAGTGCGAGGAGCAATGACGTCACAGGTGTGGGCTGAGATGGTGTACGGAAGCCCGACTGGCGCTCTCTCGAATGTTGGTGAATTCTGTTATCCAGCTTAATTACGAGAGAGATTAGCACATCCAGGGAACCAGGCGCCTCCCGAATACGAGTGAGCTCATCATGGAGCGTATTATTAAGGATGAAGGTGAAAAAGGAATGTTAAGCTGCATCATCATCCCACCCAGCCTTGGCTGCAAGAATCCGGAACTGCACGGAGTGCTCAGCCATGGTTCTCATCCCTTGGTGGATGCATATCAGTCAGGCGGCCATGCCTCCCTCCTGGTTGGAGTGATCGAAGACCTGTGAAAACTTGCTGGTAAAGCAATTGAAAGTATAAGACTGATAGTTTGACCCCAGGGTTATCGCTTGAGTCCAGGAGAGGGCAAGCCCATAGAGAAGACCCGTAACGAAGCTAATCCGGCTCTGTTCTGTGGGATAATCACCGGATGCACTGTTGAAAATGAGCTGACATTGTAACAGGAATCCCCTAGCCTCCCCAATAGCCCCGCCATACCGAGGGCGTGTAGCAACCAGCGGTGAGTGCCCTGAACGAGCAGCAGATGGTGTGGCCGTTGGCACTGAGGCAGCGGCAGCCTCGGAGGTTTGGAACCTCCGTTCTAGATTGGTTACGCACTTGGTTAGCTTAGCCAGCTTATTAAGGATCACCTGATTCTGATAAGCAGTCCGATCGGCCTGCTGTTTGAGTGTGTTCAATTCGGTGAGAACGGTCTCCATCCTAGTTGCTGGGTCTAAAGTGCTGGTCTCGTACTGTCATGGTTTTCAGACTTAGACCCAAGAGCACCAAGGATGAAACCGGTAAGTGTGTGACAAAAATCTTTACTACAATAATTGTGCAAATAAAGTGAAGAACACGTGTGTCAAGAATCTGGTAACTCTGTGGGGGGAGAGCAGAGATGAGAATGAATGACACTGGCTGGAAAACAGGTAGAATGTAATACTGGTTGTGCTTACAGGGTCATTTGGAGAATCTGTCGGAACAGAGTGAGGAGTCTGAGCTGCTGAGAAGCTGGTTGCCACGGTGAGAGTGTTGAGGTGCAACAGGGAGGTGTTGGTGACAGGCTGATCAGGCCCGGATGCTGAAGGGATGGTGCAGGGAGATGTGATATATACACGGTGGTAAGTCGACTTACTTGTAGGGGGGTAATGATGTGCACAAATCCAGGAAAGTCCAAATCCAAGTCCAAGATCCAAACCCACAGTTCAAAGACAGGCGAGGGGTCAATACACAGCAGAAGGGTAACAGACGAGCAGAGACACAGAGGCAGCAGGCTGGAGGCAGGGTCTAGGGTAAACAGAGGTCAAACACAACAGACAAGACTGCATGCAGTAACATTTGGCAGAGCAAGGATACAGACGGGTGCAGAGTCAGACGCGACCAGGCAGAGTGGTGGGAGAGTCTCCCTTATAAAGGCCTCTTCTAATTGGCAACAGGTGAGGATCAGGGCTGCAAAGAGGACGCTAATCAGCAGGGAGAGAAAAACATCCACACAACAGAGCAGACAGGGATCCTTACAGTACCTCGGCATTTAAATACTACGGCATCATTTTACATCCAGATTAAGCATACTTCTTCACAGCAACCTGTTTTAGTACATATTACTTTAAATGCAACTGAGCTATTTCACGTTACTCTCCATCATTTCTGACTTCTTATAGTGCATTCAGACCAAACATGAAGTGAAAATTTGAGGGAATATTTCTACTTGCAGGAGTGCAATCATCAGAGATCAACATACAAAAATTTGCCCTGTGGAGTGGCAGCTTTTCTTCATAGCTTTTGTAGCTGCTCTTTCTTTGCCCTGGAAATCTCAAAAATAAAGCCGTCATGCTTTAGTTCACAACACTATCCAGAGGGGCATACAGTGGGGAAAATATCACTGCCTCCTGCAGAAACCACATCCTGATGTTGGCTGTTTTCAGCATGAAACAAGCGGACCAATGTCCAGTTTCATTGGCTGCTAGCCCTCGTTAGTAGATTGGTTGTAGCCTAGCAGGAAGGATATCATGGAGGATACAAACTACAGACACGCCGTCTCCAGTCAGTGGTAGTTTCATTTTCAAACAGTTCTTCCTCCATTGTTGATACTTCAGGTGAGAGTGAAATGACGATACTGATTGTCTTCTGAAAAAATTCCAACTCTCAAGGATGTGAATTAGCATCACTCTGAGCGAATTTGTCTTTCAGTTGACTTTGCATGGAATCACACTGCACGAAAAATTTGCTTCACGTTTGGTCTGAAGCCACCATTCAAGCCATAGTTAAAGCTAATCTTAGCTGGCTAGTTTAAGTTTGACACTGGCAATCTGATCTAGCTAACATAAAACTGGCTCAATGTGAGATGGTAGGAGCCCAAAACAAAGCATTATTGGGCACAGGCGTTGATAGGAAATGACCAGTCCATCAGCATGGAAAGGAGCCTGAATGAGTATGGGTGTGTTCCGATTGCCCAATAGTATACTCCGAAGTTGACTACACAGGGTATTCTGCCATATTAACTGAGATTCCAAACTAAAGACAGCGAACAGTCTTCAGTTCAAAGGGAACTGTCATGATTTATTAGCTTACAGCTCATGTGCAGAGTGCAACAACAATGGGACAACCACACCAGAGTACACATTTGAAAATGTTTATTAAATTTCAAGAGAACTCGAACACTGCTACAGAAAACGACACTCGCCAGAGGAAGCGGCCTGAGAGAGAGACACGAGAGCAGTGAGCGGAGGAATGGAGAACAGCGAGATGGCTAACCAAATTACCACTTACGTGGGCTGAACAAGAAAACCGGCAGGGACCCCAGCCGGGAGAGATGAACCAGCAAAATGAAGCGGGTTGTAAAAGGGATGGAACCGGTGGTGCCTGACTGGGTGGAGAACTGTTGCTGTTTGGTGTGGATGGAGGGGCAGGTGAGTGTATGCAGGTGTGTAGATTACCAGGAGCAGGGACAACGGGAAGGAGGGGGCGCGTGTTCACCAGACAATGACAGTGCCCCCCCCTCAAGGGACGCCTCCTGGTGGTCCACAAGGTTTTTCTGGGTGGGCTCGATGGTAGGCCCGGACCATGCCCTTGTTGTAGGAGAGTGACTTGGGGATCCACGAGCATTCTTCGGGGCTGTAGCCCTCCCAGTGGACCAAGTACTGTAAACCCCGGCCCCAATGGCGAACGTCCAGGATCCATTGGACCATATGGGTAACATGGCCATCGAGCACCCGGGGAGGAGGAGGCAGCTTCGGGGGAGGGCAAAGAGGACTGACAGAGACAGGCTTGATGTTAGAGACAAGGAAGGTTGGGTGTACTTGCAGGGTCCGTGGGAGCTTGAGTTGGACCGTGACGTCGTTCACCACCCTGGTGATGGGGTAAGGACCCAGAAAACAGGGGGACAGCTTCTTGGAGTCCATTTTCAGAGGGCTCTGGTCTGCCACTAACCAAACTCGTTGCCCCATGACATACTTGGGGGCAGGGACCTGCTTGTGGTCGGCCATCTAGTGGTTGTGGTCAGACGATCGAGTGAAGGTGGCACGGGTGGACCTCCAAATACGGCGGCAGTGGTGGACATGGGCCCCCACGGATGACACCACAACCTCCCTCTCGGTCATGGGCAACAGAGGAGTGGTATACCCCATCAAAACCTCAAAGGGGGAGAGCCCTGTGGCCATGGAGATGGCCAAGTTATGCACATATTCCACCCAGGTCAGGTGTGTGCTCCAGGTCGAGGGGTTCTTGGCTGCCACACACCGCAGGGTGGCCTCAAAGGACTGGTCGGTATGCTCAGCCTGCTCGTTGCTCTGTGGGTGACGTCCTGAAGTGAGGCTGACAGTGGTCCCAAGCATGCGACAAAAGGACTTCCAAACTTGAGACATGAATTGGGGACCCTGGTCTTGCACAATGTCACAAGGAATGCCGTGCAAGCGTATGACATGGGCAGTAAGCAGCTTGGCAGTCTCAGAAGCAGAGGGAAGTTTGGACAGGGCAACAAGGTGAACAGCCTTGGAGAAATGATCAACGATAGTGAGGATGACAGATTTACCGTGGGGGGGGGGGGGTCCAGTGATGGAATCGAGGGCGATGTGAAACCAGGGGCGACCAGGAACAGGCAAGGGATGTAGGAGACCAGCGGAGGGGTGAAGAGTCTGCCTTGCCCTGAACACAGGTTTGGCATGCTTTGATGAACTCCTGCACGTCCCGCCGCAGTGTGGGCCACCAGAACACCCGTCGGACTAAGTTAATAGTGTGAGCAATCCCAGGGTGGCAGGCGAAGCGGCTAGTGTGGCCCCAGTGGATGACGTCGCTGCGGAGGGTGGCAGGAACAAGCAGTCAATTATGGGGGCATCCCGCAGGTTCAGACTCCCGCGACTGGGCCTGTCGGACCCTCCGCTCAATATCCCAGGTAAGGGCACTGAGAATACGGGAAGAATCAGAATCAGAATCAGAAAGCTTTATTGCCAAGCATGTTAAAAACATACAAGGAATTTGACTTGACATTGGCGCGCTAATGTAAGCGCATCACAATGACACGGCAGCCATAACAAGGCGCCTCATCAAAACAGTGGGGGATAAGAGGAGAGGAGGGAGGGAATGACACATTGGGCAGAGAGAAAAAAACATTGTTATCAAAATACAGCTCGTTGTATAAGCGGGATTGTGATTACATAGAAAAAAACCTCTCTATTGCACAGAGCAGACAAAACAAATCCATGCAAAAACAAAGCAAAGCAGAGAGACCAGTGTGTGTATATCAGTTTGTGATATCAGTGTGGGTGCAGTGTGGGTGTATCAGTTACTGGAGTACAACAAAAATCGTCTCCTAGGCAACGGCTAGATGTTATATTCATGTATTGTAAACACAGATAGACATG
The DNA here is from genome assembly GCA_020510985.1 of Pholidichthys leucotaenia. Classification (NCBI taxonomy): domain Eukaryota; kingdom Metazoa; phylum Chordata; class Actinopteri; order Cichliformes; family Pholidichthyidae; genus Pholidichthys; species Pholidichthys leucotaenia. The sequence continues at coordinate 206,122,561 of CM035844.1, forward strand.
TCCCAGAGTTTATCTCTCTTCATGCCAGATGGTAAAATTCCATGTTAGTCTCATGACAACGCTGGCCTTGGAGAGTTCTGATTATTGTACAGCAGCAGCGTTTGGATTAAGCAAAGCCAACTCTCTACTGCCTTATCTCTCTCTCCTGGAGGAATGAGTGCAAGGGCGCCGAATCAAGGCCAAATGAGCACAGTTCACTAAGAGCAGAAATTTCCTCTCTCATGCGATTCTGAGCATCACAATTACAATTACATAGGCCTTAAAATAATTCCTTGGAGAGCACCAAGCGACTCCAGATGTTTCCCCTTCCACAGTCATTTGCCGCTATCAGTGCTATCCCCAGCTGGTCGAATTATTAAGAAGCAGCTACGCCGGGTCCGCATTTTGATTAGCTCTTCTAGTTAATTTCCGATACACCAGGAAAATTCCAGAGCCAATCAGCAGAAAATCCTGTGATCATGAAGCCAAAACAGGTAGATGTCTTCCACATCTTCAGTCAAATCACGCAGACACGAGTTTCAATCCATGTCTCTCCGTTGGGGCTCCCCCTGGCCCAAATTTTTGTAAAATGGTGTCAATAGTATTAAAGCCCGCTCATCAATTCGATAATTTTCCATTTGGATCGAGATTCAGCCAGATGAAGAGCGAACATAGACAGACACAGCAAGCTGGGATAGTGAAGAGGGGAGAGGAGTGGGGAGGAGGGAGAGAAAATGCGACTGCTCTCTCTGAAGGCCGGAAGAAGAAGAAGGAGGAACAACTGGCTGGGGAAGGGAGGGGTCGCTACCTGCTACCTGCTCGGAATCAAACTGGCGTGAGAGCGCGTCCGGTTTGGTATTCTGGGAGCCAGGCCGATAGGTAATAGTGAAATCAAACTTATTGAAAAATAAGGCCCAGCCAATGTAATGGCTAAAAGCTCTCTATCGCCTATGTTGTAATTCCTCTCGACAGGCATGAGCCGCCGAGAGAAAAATGCCCACAGGTGGAGATTCTTGTCGGAGGACACGTGCTGTGAAAGGACAGCGTCCACCCCTGAATCAGAAGTGTCCACCTCGAGGATGAACTGGAGCTGAGGGTTGACCTGTGCCAAGATGGGTGTTTCCGAGAACAGGCCCTTTAATTTAGAAAAGGTCTGCTCAGCTGCCTCGGTCCAGCGAAATGGAACCTTAACAGAGGTCAGCTGTGTAAGAGGCTGTGCTACTTCACTATAGGTCCGGATGAACCTGCAATAGAAATTCACAAACCCCAGGAAGCGCTGAAGCTCCCTGCGGGAGTGGGGTGTTGGCCAATCAAGCACAGCCTTCACCCTGGCAGGGTCAGCAATCAGCTCACCTTCAGTCACTATGAAGCCAAGAAGGAGGTGGTGTTGGTGGAGAACTCACACTTCTCGGCTTTTACGTAGAGCTGGTTCTCCAAGAGCCGTTGTAAAACGGCCCTCACATGGACCTCATGTTTCTCTGGCGCGTGGGAGAAGATTAATATGTCATCTGAATAAACAAAAATGAACTGATTAATCATATCGCGAAAGACATCATTGATGAGCCGCTGGAAGACGGCGGGGGCATTAGTGAGCCCAAACGGCATGACCAAATACTCGAATTGCCCCATGTGTATTTTAAATGCCGTCTTCCAATCATTTCCTTTGTGGATACAAATTAAATGATAGGCCTTGCAAAGATCTAATTTAGTAAACACCCGCACGCGCTGAAGGAGTTCAAACGCAGAGTTAATCAAGGGAAGAGGATATTTATCTTTGACAGTGATTGCACTAAGATCACCATAGTCAATGCACGGGCGCATTGACCCATCCTTCTTTCCAACAAAAAAAACCCTGCTCCGAGCGGAGCCGAAGATGGCCAAATAAGACCAGCATTCAGAGAGTCTTTAATGTATCTCTCCATTGCCTCCCTCTGGGGACCAGAAATATTACAGAGCCGGCTGGACGGCAACCCCATCCCCGGGAGGAGATTTAGTGGACAGTCATAAGAGCGATGAGGTGGAAGCGACAGCGCTCTAGACTTACTGAAGACCTCCCCAAAGTCATGATAGACCTCATGGACGAGGCTGAGGTCCCTCGGCTCAACCGGAGGAGAGGAGATGGGGAGAGACGGCGAACAGGAAGCCAAACTCAAACAGGAAGCCAAACAAAACAGGCTCCAGGAGGAGATTGGGTGGGGTGGTTGAGTTATGTCTAAGGGAGTTTAGCAGTAGCTAAACTAGGCTAAGTCAACTAGCGTGTTGCAGTGGTTAAAAGGTCATCCCTGGCAAAATATAACAAAACTAGAAAAGCACTCGGAGAGCGCAGACCTCCGCCAAGCGCCACAGTTCCCCCCATACAGTGTTTTACATCATAAATATTAATCCTACATTTATTGTGTGTACGTTTTCAGATTCCTTGACCATGAAAACATATGAGTCGCAATTGGATTGACAATGATAGGATTAGTGGTTCAGTAGTTATTCAGGAAAATTGCATTTCGCATAATGGCGGTTTTCTTGTGGATGTAGCTCCATAGCTTTTAAAGATACAACAAATCCGTTGACACACTACAGATTCCACAGTGTCTTGGCTACATAATGGTGTTTGTTGAGTGATTTTAGCTTCATTTGTTCTCTTCCTATGAAGAAAATTGCAAAGGTCCCCTATTTTTTTTTTTTTTTGATATTGTGGATCATAGTATCCGGAATTTTTGCGTTATCCGGATCAGTCTTCGATATATTATAGAACCTGTGGGCATGTTGTCCTGTATTTTTTTTGTTTTTTTGCAAGTGTTCTGAGGATTTTTGGCAGACTTACATACACAAATATTGAAAATGGCCCTATCTCACAATGTTAAATAATCCTTTAAAAAAATTCCTGGATCCAGACGGTGATCCGGATCACCACCAAAATCTAATCATCTGTAGGAGACCCCATTTCTGACAATCTGTAAAAATTTCATGAAAATCCGTCCATAACTTTTTGAGTTATTTTGCTAACAAACAAACAAACAGACAGACAAACAAACAGACAGACAAACCAACGCCGATGAAAACATAACCTCCTTGGCAGAGGTAATAACTCCTAGAAGTGTGGTATAAGTGTACATTGTACCAGCTGGGAACACAGATGTCTAGTGGGGTGAGTAGTCATATAGAGTAGTGATAAAAGCTGCGATCACTCTGCTAAGCTAACTACGTCAGCTGTGCTCCGTTGTGTGGTTTGGGAAGTTTTCAGGGACGCACCTATTTTAACAGATGAAGCTAAAGACTGGCATCATTCCAATGAGAGCTGAGAGTTAATAATTCAGTAATTTATGATTATTACAATTTGTGCAAATGGCAACAACAGTATGAAGGGACATGGAGGAAATTTACTGCATTTTACTATCCAAAGGGAACATGACTTTGTATCTACTGGAAATAAATCATGATACTCATCTGAATTATTTACACATTAAGACATTCATTTAAAAACGTTAATATGGGTCTGTCATGCATTTTAAACACATCCAATTAATTCATTTTCTGTTGAGTTCAATCATATTAAATTCACGTTTGTGCTCTCCTCTTATGTCTTTGTCTGTGTCAGTCTGTCTTTGATTTCAGATGTAACCTTGCCCACAGGGGTCACTTTGGTCAGGAATGAATTATTGATTAAAGAAAATTAGTTCATTCAATAAAACTTGCTTCATGAAAGATGGACTAATATTCATAAAATAATAAATATGAGGCACTTTTCATGGCACACACCGAAGGAATATGTCACTTTTATGATTTGCTGATATTAGTAACACAATTTCCTAAATAATAATACTGTAATGTATTTAAACTTTCATGACCCCACTAAAACAAGAGTTTACAAATGCTGTCTGATGCATGATTTGAAAAGTTATATAAAGGAAATATGAATTCTAAACTTGTCATAAACATGTCACACTTTGACATTTTCATTTCATTAAAAACTCATAAATAACTCATATAGTTCTCATGATCAAAGGATAATTAAGTCTTTTAAGGTGTCTAAGGTATACACCTCTAAAGATTTCTTCAGTTCAGGACATTTTTGAACTTTTAAGGATTTCTTGAAGTGATGCACATTATTTAAAAAATTATTTATGTTCAAAATGGCTTGTGCATGTACATATTTGAGTTTGTGTGATGAGGAACTCAGTCAGCGTGAGGCTTATTGACATCCAAAGAAACATTATCAAAGCTTTAACTTGCAAGCCAAAATCAAAGGAATCGGAGTGGCAATCAAAACCTATTTTCTCCTCTCAAACCCAACATTTTCAGGAAGCCAATTCGTAGGTAACCCGAATCTCAGCCACACGCATGTGTGAACACACACTAGCAAAGCATGAAATGAAGCAAGACAACATTTTCAATTTGGTGGTGCTCTGAAGACAGAAGTTGGTTTGATGAGCTGAAATCAAACCAGTGAAGCTGTCAGTCTTTGAGGAATGATTCCCTTTACTGGTTGGCTGAAGAGAACCAGTGTCAGACTCTGAAGAAGACGACGTCTGAAAATGTTCAAGTTGTGATGTGGAAAAAAAAAAGAAAAAGTTTGCCAGCTAATGCATATGACACGACTTTAAAGTCAGACTTAATGAAAATCAAACAAGCCCCAGTCCTTGAAGTGAACTGAGTGTTTCGTTGATTAGTCGATGGACTGATTAAAGGAATGTTTACATGCTAATTAAATGGCTGGTCAGCAGCTGGTTCATTGATTGACTCAGTGATGACACAAGGCAGGTCAATGGGCATTAAAACAAAAATGACAACTGTGAATAAGACTACAGAGGTAAAGGAATATCCACATTTACTCACGCTATTGTCTAACATTAAATTCTCACCTGTAGGTCTCTGGAAGGTACCCAAGCAAATTTTGTTCCTCGGTGGTGCAGGAATGAAATTTGTGAGCTAGCTGTGGCACCAAGCCCAAGCTGTGCTCTGTTAGTCAGGAGTAACACTAATTATGGTTTATGGTGTGTGATCCACGCATCGCACACCAAACACAGCCCACCAATTTGGGTGTCTGTCAAAGCAGTAAATCTTCCCATCTCCCTCTTACAGTACATGTGCTGCATCGGTAACTGCTATTTCATGAGTGTTTATTTCAGAAATACATAGAAATATTTATATAACATTGGCTGTGGGGGATTTTTTTAACAAGGGGGATGGGGAGTATTCACAAATTTAGCATAACATTGCTGTCCTTTCTTTTAAATAAACCCATTCTGTTGGTCACCCTTTATGTCTCTGGATGTTTTTTTTTTTTTTTTACTAATATCAAACCAATTAGAAAAATTAGAAAACCCATGTGAATAAGCTGCTCAATTAATAAGGAACTAGTTTTCTCATTTCCTGAAAAGTGTCTGTTTTGGATGTACCAGTTCTGTGCTGGACTGTGATGATAAGGTACAACTGTACAAATGTGAATTAGATACAAATCTGCAAGCGTAAAGGGGCAAAAATATGATAAAAGATGCCAGTAAAAAATTTAATAAGTCACAAATTACATTTTAAATACATAGAAAAAAAAATAATCCAGATGAACCTAGCAAATTTGAAAAAAAGATGAAAATTTACAGGAAAAAGTTACAAATTTACAAGGAAACAAAATGCAAATTTATGAGAGGAAAAAAGTTGCAAATTTGTCAAAAAAAAAAAACAAAACACAAATTTAGGAGAAAAAAGTTGCAAACATATGAGAAGAAAGTAAAATTTACAGAAAAGTTGCATTTTCAGGAAAATTTAGCAAATTTCCAAGAGAAAAATAAATTTACGTGAAAAAAGTTGCAAAATTTATGAGAAAAAAGTTGAATATTTGCATGAAAAAATGGCAAATTAATAAGAGCAAAATATGCAAATTTATGAGAAAAAAGTTGCAAGTTTTTGAGGAAATATTAGCAAATTTAAAAGATTTTTTTTTTGCACTTCTGATTAGAATTGGTGTTTCAAAGCCATTTTATACAGTTCTGTGACATGATGATGCACCAAGATCCTCAGCATTGCTAAATGTAACATGATCATAATCATTCTAAAGGTAGATTCACACTACAACATTTGGACCGACTTTCACTGACATTTTGGCAAAAGTCTGGCTCTTCTAGCAAAAGTTGATAAAAGTTCATGATGGTGTTTGCTGGCAAACGCTGGAAAAAATTGTGTTCTAACATTTGGAAATACATGTTGGTGAAAGTTGTGCTCATTTGGTAAAAGTTCCTGAGCACTGGGCCAAGTTATGCAGAGCAGAGCTCAATTGGCAAATGTTGACTGAAATGCTGGTGGAAGCAGATGTTTTTAAACCGAAACTCACTTCAAACATGCACAGACACAAGAGAAATAACAAGAAGTGGACTGCATATATACATATATATATATACACTACCGTTCAAAAGTTTGGGGTCACTTAGAAATTTCCTTATTTTTGAAAGAAAAGCACTGTTTTTTTTCAATGAAGATAACTTTAAACTAATCAGAAATACACTCTATACACTGCTAATGTGGTAAATGACTATTTTAGCTGCAAATGTCTGGTTTTTGGTGCAATATCTACATAGGTGTATAGAGGCCCATTTCCAGCAACTATCACTCCAGTGTTCTAATGGTACAATGTGTTTGCTCATTGCATCAGAAGGCTA